>PVIW01000565.1:0-340089 GCA_004026585.1 Noctilio leporinus | reverse complement strand
ACTTGATGACACAACTGATGGAGAAGAACTCAGGGCTGACCACAAATGAAATGAGAGTCGAGTGAAAGCTTCCAGCATAGATTCCCTTCCATTCCAGCAGTTGGATATGTAATATTTGGCAAGTGCCGAGACTGTGATCACATGGAGTGTGTGAATGTCCCACTTTCTCCTATGGAATAAAAAAATCTGTGCCAGACAGGGAGGCTCTCACTGCACTCTCCCAGTTTTAAGGTGACAAAATTTTGTTGCTGTGCCCATGAGATATTATCACTGTTTATCCGAAGACCATGTCCAAACAGCGACTGAATAGCAAAGGTTATTGAAATCAGGAAAGGAAGTTTAAAAGTTTTTTTCAGCTTATATTTTATATTAACAGACCCATCAAAGGAACCATTTTACAAGTGATAAAGGTAACTGCTCACCTATTATATTATTGTCCCAAGGTGACAAAGACACTCCACATTAAATGCCTTGGCATTTTCTTCCTATTTTTTATTTTCTGTTTCTTTTTTTCCTAAGGGCAAGCAAACGACTGTGAGGTGCTCTGAAAACTTCCAACTTCAGGTTGCTAGGCTCATGTTTGCTATAGGTTAGTGTATTTTGTAGAATTTATCTTCCAAAGAAGAGCTCATTAAAATTGGCCGCTTCTGAATTAGAAATAGGTCAAGACTTTGGAAGATGATGGAAAGCATGTTTTCTCAAGTGTGGTCTATGTCAGGATGCAGGGGCAGACAACCTGGAGACAGTACATACTGTCAGACTTGAATTGTACCTGGTCTTCAGTTAAAACTCTCACAGTCAATATTTACATATCTAACCTGGCAGGACTGTGATAATGGAACCAGAAAGGAAACGCTTAGGGATGAGTTAATAAAGTTAGCTTGTCCTGGAACCCCTAGGGAGATGTTAATAAAGCAAGTGGCTCAATCAGACCCACTTAGCTCTTCCTTGCTAATAAAATTAGGTAATAACCTTCCTTTGATCCAGGTATCTGTGAGACTACAGGGATCCACTAGGATAAAAACCCCAACCCATGATGTCAATTCAAAGATGACTTCTCTAAGATTATCTTCCCTTGCTACTCCTCATCTTTCCTGTTTCCCATTTCCCTTCCCCCAATAAACCTTTTGTTTGATCCTACAGTGGTCTCTGGGTGCAACTTCTCCAAGCAAGGCTGACCTTACTGTTTACAACTCATCTATGTCATTACTTCGCTTGTTAGCTAAAAATGGCAGATGCCTGAACTCCATCCTAGATTTAGTGAATCTGAATTTCTGTGGCCAGGACTAGGGAATCTTATTTAGTTATTCTGCTCACTGAAATTTGCAGGCAGATTTCTGCTCTACCTTCTCTAGGCATTTTATAATAATAAGAAATGTGGAAATTTTTAGATGAGAGTACCAATATTTTTGTTAGCCTTAGAGTTCATTTTCTCAGTTTCTAAGTATTTTCTGAATTGCCAGTTGCTCTACCCAGCATTTCATAAAGCGGTTAGAAATCTTTGTCCTTATTCTCTCAAAGTGAAAGTTCTAAACAAAAGCTCCATCAAAGACCTTCTTTTTAGTCATGTGTACTTTTAAAAAATAGTTCTCACCCCTGGCTGGTGGCACAGTGGATAAGGCGCTGCCCTGCGAACCCAAAGGTTGCTGGTTTGATTCCCAGTCAGGGCACATAACCAGGTTGCAAGCCACATCTCCAGCCAGGTCTGTAGCTGGAGGCAGGTGAAAGGCAACCATACATTGATGTTTCTCTCCCTCTCTGCCTCTCTCCTTTCCCCTCTCTCTAAAACTGATAAATAAAATCTTTAAAAATAATCTTTAAAAAATTTCTCAGGTTATTTGTTTCATTGTTTATCATACTTTAAAAATTATAATAATAATAAAGTTACATTTAAAATTTAGAAAGTGAAATAAGAGAAAACCCATACATTGTCCAGCCACACAAACTATACCACTGTTAGCATATTTCTTTGCATAATTTGGGGTTTCCCCCCTATTTAGTTGTAGTCATAGTGTAATACTATTTCCACTACATTATTCAGATTCTTCTTGAACATTATTTTTAAGATCTGTAGAATGTATGTAGCTATTTCTCTATTACCTATTGAGGGAGCTTATTACCACTTTAATTATTTATAAATAATTCTTTACTCAATGTTCTTATGCATAAAACATTTTCTGCATTTTGAATTATTTCCTTAAGATTTTCATAAGTGAAATTGTTTGGTATCAAAAAGTAGCAATTATTTTGTTGCAACGTTTGTACAGATTAATTCAATTTCCATCTGGGCATAAAAGATGATCCCTAAACTTCATTATTATTATTTTTGCAGATGTATTATATTTAGAACCTTTTTAGTCAAAATTTTTATTGTCTATAGTTTATTTTTAAATTGAATTTGTTGGGGTGACACTGGTTAATACAATTATATAGGTTTCAGGTGTACCATTCTACAATACACCGTCTGTATATTGTATTATGTTCATCATCCCAAGCAAAGTCCCCTTCTGTCATTTATTCCCCCTTTACACTCTCTTACCTCCTCCCACCCCCCACACTTTATTCTTGAACACTTAAAACACCAGGCACTAAAATAATTGGTCATGAATAGTAGTAATTAGTATATATGTATATGTATATAATACATGCATACATATTAGTGCTATACATGTATGTACATATTAGTATATATGTATATATATATCTATACAGATTAGTAAATACTAATTAGTATATATGCATATGTATACTATTCATGACTAATTATTTTAGTGAGTGATTTTTTTAAGTGTTCAAGAACAAAGTTTGGCTGGCGGGAGGAGGTAGGACAGGGTAAAGGGGGACAAGTGATAACAGAAGGAGACTTTACTTGGGATGGTGAACACAACAATACAGTATACAGATGATGTATTGTAGAATATGGTACATCTGAAACCTGTATAATTTATATATATATTATATATATATATATATATATATATATATATATATACACACATACACATACATGTATGCAAAAATTCATTAACATGGACTTTCATTAGTAGAAGAATCATGCCCAGATTGAAAATATCTGTACAAATATTTCAAAGCTTTTGTTGTTTTGAATAGAATATATTCTGTGACTGTTCAATCTAACAGTTTCTCATTGCATGCTCCCCAGGAGCCAGGCACTGTGCTAGAGAATTAGATATATACCAATATATTCCCTCCTAACAGAACTCACAGATTATGGTAGTGCTGGTGGAGAGAAGCATGCAGTACAAAAGAATATATGGTGAATACTGGGATGCTATTTTCTACATCGGGTTTTAGGGACATCTCATTTCAAGTTAAATTGTCAGAGAAGGCTTCTTTGAGGAAATAATGTCTGAGCTGGGACTTAAAAGGATGAATGATGTATCCAGCTTAGAAACAGCATATTCGAAATATGCCAGAGGGGGAGAAAAATGTAAGGATCTTGGAGAAAAAAATAGTTGGGCAGTTTCTCAAAAAGTTAAATACAAAATTACCATATAACTTAGCATTCCACTCCTAGGTATACATTTAAAAGAACTGAAACCATATGTTCACACAAAAGCCTATACACAAATATTCAAAGCAGCATTATTCATGGGATAATGTTATATCAACAAGTTTATATATACATATATAGATATATATCTCAACCACCATTCTAGACATTGGAGGTAAAATGGTGAACACAACACACAAAAATGCCTGTCCTGTTGGAGTTTTTTTTCTTTTGGGAGTGGGGAGGCAATAAACACAAAGATATATAGAAAACACAGTATATTAGATTTTTTCCAAGAGAAAAAAATAGACCATGGACTAGTGTGATGGTGTAAATTTTTCAATGGGATGATCAGAGAAGACCTCAGCAAGAACAGCATAATGTTCTTGATGCCAGGACCATGTATATATATATATATATAATATATATAATATATATTATATATATATATATATATTACATATATATATATATATATATATAATAAAACATCTTAATACTTAACACAGTTGAACATAGATGGCATTCAACACATACTGAATTTAATATTTTCATGTATTGAGACCCCTTTCCTTCCTACATGAATGAAAAAAATTAGAATTTTCATGAAGGTAAAGAGGCCCTTAATTGTGAAGTAAACTTTGATTATCAGTTATTGTTTTTCTTTTTTTAATTTTTATTATTTATTTATTTAAAAAGGTTTTATTCATTATTTTCAGAGAGAAGGGCATGGAGGGAGGAAGAAGGGGAGAGAAGCATCAATGTACGGTTGCCTTTCACCTGCCTTCAGCTAAGGACCTGGCTGGAGACCTGGCTTGCAACCTTGTTTTGTGCCCTGGCTGGGGAATCAAACCTTTGGGTTAACAGGCTGGCACCTTATCCACTGAGCTGCACCAGCTGTTTTTCTTTTTAATTTTTAGAGATTTCATTTTAACAAATATGGTATATTTGATGTGCATATTATTTGCCCAAAAATAACAGTAGAAAGAAGCATATTTTAATAATTGGCAGAGTAATGCCTCATCCAGATAGCTCATGCTGAGTTTCTCTTCTGAAACTCCATAGGACAGTTGATGTGTCATGCCTGGAAATAAGGGAAGAACTTTTCTCAGAGATTAGTTTAGAATAAACCAAATAAGCCACATACATGGGAAGATTTCCAGTTCAATTTCTTTCCAGCACAAGAACCTCTAATAAAGTCTATTTTCTTTTTGCTGCTTTTATTCTTACCTAAGCAGTTCAAGGAGAAAGGATGATAATTATCAAAAGAGTTTGTAAAACATACCTTGTCAACAAGATTTTTTATCATACAGACCAAAGATGTGGTTCATTTACATAATGAGCAAATATTTATTAAGAGTTTTACATGTGTGGGTCCCAATGGGGGCTATGAGAATATAAGAGAGCCAAATAAAAACTATTATATTGCTTGACAAATATTCATGCCTATCATCTAGGAAGAAAAGCAATCTCCTCTCTTTTTATGTATCTTCACAAACAATAGTTTGTGATGGCTACTGCATTTCTTCGGGAGTTGTGTAGTGGAGAGCTCCAGTCTCACAGTTGGAATACCTGCTTCTTGCCTTCACATTTTTAAATTTAAATCATTTTTTTTGTTGAGTTATAATACACATATAATACAATTCCTCCTTTTAAAATGCACATTTCAGTGGTTTTGAAATATTCACAAAGTGATCTAGCCATCACCACTCTCTAATTTCAGAACGCTTTCATCATTCCCAAAAGAACCCCTTCCCCATTACGGTTTCTCTCATTTCATCCCAACCTCTCCTCACCCAAGGCAGTCACTCATCTAATACTTTCAGTCTGTATGGATTTTCATGTTCTGGAAACTTAATATAAATGAAATCATACAGTCTGTGGCCCGTGGTGTCTGGGTTCTTTCATCCATGTTGTAGCAGGCATCAATGCTTTATTCCTTTTTATTCCATTGTATGGGTGTACCACAATTTATCCATCCATCAGTTGATGGACATATGGGCTGTTTTCATTTTTAGGTATTATGAGAGCTGCTATGAATATCTATATACAAGTTTTGTGTAAACATATATTTTTATTCTCTTGGGTAATACCTAGAAATAGAATGCTAAGTCATATAGTAACTTTATGTTTAATATTTTTAGGAATTCCACATTGTTTTCCAGAGTGACTGAACCACTTTACATTCCCACCAGTAGTGGAGGAGAATTGCAATTTTTTCCACATTCTTCCTCATCAACAAAGTTACTATTAATCTTTTTTAGTGTAGCTATCCCAGTGGGTCTGAAGTGCTCTCTCATTATGGTTTGAATTTCCATTTCCCTAATGATTAATGATGTTGAGCATTTTTTTCTTGTGCTTACTGGTAATTTGCATATATTTTATGAAAAATATTCAAATATTTTACCCATTTAAAAACTGGATTATTGATCTTTTTGTTATTAGGTTATGTAAGTTCTTCATGTATTCTGGATGCTAGTCTTCTATCAAATATATCACTTGCAAATATTTTCTTCTATCCTTGTGAGTTCTTTTCACTATTTTAAAAATAAATATATTTTTTAAATTTTTAGAAAATATTTTATTTATTATTTTTAGACAGAGGGGAAGGAGAGAGACAGAAAGGGAGAAAAACATCAATGTACGGTTGCCTTTCAACTGCCTCCAGCTAAGGATCTGGCTGGAGGCCTGGCATGCAACCTGGTTATGTGCCCTGGCTGGGAATCGAGCTAGTGGCCTTTGGGTTTGCAGGCTGGTGCCTTATCCATTGTGCCACCAGCCAGGGTGTTTTCACATTTTTGATAGTGTCATTTGAAGCACATACACTTTAAATTTTAATGAAGTAGTTTATTTTAGCTTTTGTTGCTATGCTTTTGGTGTTATATTTAAGAAACCGTTGCTTATGAAGTTTTCCTCCTGTATTTTCTTCTAAAAGTTTTATAGTTTTAGATGTTACAGTTAGGTCTTTGATTAGTTTTGAGTTCATTTTTGTGTATGATGCAATGGTTAATTTTATATGTCAACTTTATTTCATTCATTTGCATGTAGATATTTAATTGTCCCAGCACTGCACCATTTGTTGAAAAGATGATTTCTTTCCCCATTGGATTGTCTTGGCACCCTTGAAGAAATCAACTGACCATAAAAATAATAGTTTATTTCTGAACTCTCCGTTCAATTTTATTACTCTAGCTACCCTTCTGCTAATCCCTCACTGAATGGATTACTATAGCTTTGTAGTAACTTTTGAAATTGAGGCTTGTGATTTTAATCTTGCTTTTTTCCCCAAATATTTTGACTGTTCTGGGTCCCTTGTATTTCCATGTGAATTTTAGGATTAACATGTCAATTTCTGCAAAAAAGGCAGATATAATATGCATTGAATCTGTTAGTGAATTGGAAAGTAATAGCAAATATTAGATCTTGTCTTAATATTTAACCATATTAAATATCAACAATATTGACCCTCTATCTATGAGCAGGAGAGGTTTTTCCAATTATTTAGGCGTTTCCTGGGTGTGCACACAGCCCTACCAATGTATGTGCTTCTAGATGGCTAGGAATGTGTGGGACCTCTTCAAAGCGCCCTATGAGTATCTCATTCCTGAGCTTTTCCTTTTAAGTTTTTTGGTCAGCTTCTTACTTGACTCCATTGTTCTCACCACCCTCAGGTAGTTGTAAAGCTAAACAATTGCTTTTGATTGTTTTTGATAAATGCCCCTGGGCTATTCTGAGGGGGTCAAATAAAGGCAAGGCCTTAGAACAGGGTTTTGCAAGGAATGGCAGGCACATCAAATAATGGCAGTTCTCTGAGAATGGTGGTTGGGGACCTCCAAATCCATCGTGTCCCCTCTAGTGGCTACTAGGCTGCTGGTTGTCACTGGGAGTGCTGTTGGTTTTCTAGGCTACTGTGTTGCTGGGGGAGAGGAGTCAAAAGAGGGTGAGTCAAAATGCCAGAGAGTTTGCTGTGCTGAGATTTAGTGTGGTGTTTGTTTGCTTTTTGTAAATAAAGACTTTCCTTTGGTTAATGTCCTGAATCCTGAAAAGGTTGTTTTGACAATTTTTGTCAGTGTTCTTGTTTTTAATGCAAAAGTGGCTTTTCAGAGTTTCTTATGCCACTGTTTTCCTATTGTTACTGCTTGTCCACCTCTATATTGCCATTTATTTTTGAGCAAATCTCTGAGCCTCTGTTTCTCTATTTGAAGAAAAAATGGAGATGACAATTTATTCCCTGGAAAGAGAATTGTAGAGATAAAATTACACACACACACACACACACACACACACACACACACGCACACAGAGGCTTCCCTACAAAAAGTCATACAGATATGAATGCAATTGCTGTACCCATCTGTAGGGGAGATAGACATTCTCTACATTCTATACCATGCCAACCTTAGCTCTTTAACCTTTCCGGGTATATGGATTCATCTTACTATTTTTGATTGAGGAAATAATTGATCACTTTAGATAGTATTGATTACTTATAATTTCTTTTTTACACTGGAGTTCAGATTAGGGAGAGAATTAAGAAAGATCTTTGTCTACCTTTTCTGTAGAAAGAGGGACAAATCAGAAAGTTGAGGCAAAGGGCAGTGAAGTGATTTGTCTAAGACTACACAGTTAACAATTTGTAGGCTTGATACTGATCCCCTGGCCTGACTGAATTGCTATTTCCATGATGTTATTTGGTCTCCCAAAAGGCTAGGAAATGTGAATGACAGCATTCTTTGGGTACAACTTGTTTTTCATCACATGTATTATTTTTAGAAAGTGGGGAAAGATGGGTAATCTGACTTAAAGCCAGAAAATAAGATAAATTTCCATTATGTTTAGAATTGAAGTATTAATCCCCCAACTTAGTATATGCAAGTGAATAACTTATTTGACTTTTTAAAAATCCTATTTAGCCCTGGATGGTGTGGCTCAGTGGATTGAGCGCCAGCCCATGAACCAGAGGGTTGCGCTTCGGTTTCCGGTCTGGGCACAAGGCTGGGTTGCGAGCCAGAGGCAACCACATATTGATGTTTCTCACCCTCTCTTTCTCCCTCCCTTCATTTTTTTTCTAACATATGAATAAATAAAATCTTTTTTAAAATATCCTATTTAGTTAAGTTAATATAGGCTGCAGATGAGATTGAACTACCTTTACAAAGTAGTCCAGGAAATTTTCCTGGCACTCTGTGGCTACTAAGCTAAATCTCCAAGGATCACTCTACTTGCTTCCTTTCAACCTATAAAGTGCAAATTATCGCCCAACTAGTTCAAATAACTAATGCACAGCTACCTTCTGAGATAATGACACTTGTTTAGCTTAATTCATGAGTCTCATTGCTCATCACTAGTGCTTTTTATGCCACAACTTTTCCATGATTCAGTTTACCATTTCCAGTTTGGAATAATTTTTTCAGAAATAGCCTGGAGATGTGCCCTTGAATAACTGAGAATGTATTTCTGTTACCTTCACGTATGAACAACACCACAGCTGGGCATGGGCCCTTGGACCAGAAGCACTTCCCCTTTTAATGTATGGTTTACCACTTATTGATATAGTTTTCCAACATTTCATGAGTTCTAGAGAAAGAATCGGTATAGATCATAGAAGGGACTGCACAGAACATCTCTGATCCTGGTTTAGTTGTTCAGATGCATCTGAGGTTATCTACTGGAGTCTTTTTAAAGTCTACTGTGGAGTAGTGACTGCACTGAAGAGTGTGGACAGATGGTTGAAAAAGAGATAAATTTCCATAGCAAGCAACATGAGTAAAGCCTCCCTGAATAAACTGACCTCCATTTGTTGCAATTCCAGGTTCAAAGGTTCCCAAAAGTACAAAGATCTGAGGTCCGGCCACCTGCCAACAATGGAAAGGCATGGTGACTGGGCCCGGTCAGACCAACTGCATGACAGAGCACAAAGTTCTTATCCCTTGCAGTAGACACCCAGGCCAATAAATGCCAGGGCCATTTAATAACCCACACTCATTTCTAAGACATAATAACCAATGAATATAGCTTAGCATATCACACTGTTATAGTAATACCAGTTAACGTTCTAGATGCTTATACATATTAATCCATTTAATTCTCACGACCACCTTCGGAGGTAGTAACTATTATATCACCCCTATTTTACAGATGATGAAACTATGGCAAAGAAAGGACAAACCCTTTGCCTACAGTTACAGCCTTAGCAAGTGGTGGAGCCACAATAAAATGGATGAGGCTAACCTCAAAGAATTTGCTTCTCTTAAAAAATAAAAAGAAAGGCACTGGTGTGTGAACCCAAAGGTCGTTGGTTCGATTCCCAGCCAGGGCGACATAACTAGGTTGCAAGCCAGGTTTCTAGCCAAATCTGTAGCTGGAGGCAGGTGAAAAGGCAACCATACATTGCTGTTTGTCTCCCTCTCTGCCTCTCTGCCTCTCTGCCTCTCTCCCTTCCCCTTACTCTGAAAAATAATTAAAAATAAAATCTAGGGGATGGATGTAATACAACAACAATAAAGTTAAAAAAAAATCTAAAAATAAAATAAAAAATAAAAAGGATGTGCTTTTTCCTGCCACACTATATAGATATAATGACATAGTAACACTTTATTAATGTAAATTTTGAAAAAAGTTTTACTATTGTATTATCTAAAAAGAGAGAGTTTACTCATTGTGACTACAAGTAATATTGTAGAAAATGTTTTATGAACACGTTAATGAGTACATACTTTGACTTTTGCTTTGAGGTAATGAAAATACGTTTACCTGGGTTCCACTACTTCTGCTCCCTGCTGTTGACATCACTCTTTCCCCTGTTGTAACTACTTCTTTTACTTCTAAACACATTTCTTAAAATTGCATGAACTGTGAAGGAGTTTAGATGAGATAATCATTCAGGTTTCTTCTAACTCTCATAGTTTGAGATCCTGTAAGGACTGTTGTTAAAGAAAGGTTTTATGTCTATTAAAGTCATCAACATAAATTGAAGTGACAAAAACATATTGAATATGCTGAGGGGAAACAGGCACATTCATATATTGCATAGTTCATGTGTTAAGTTTTTTTCTTGGGAGCAGTTTGTGTGTGTGTGTGTGTGTGTGTGTGTGTGTGCGCACATGCATAAAAATCCATACCAGATTTTTATGCCAAGGTTAGTTAGGAATGATTTGGGGCATAAATAATAACAATGACAACAACAACAACAAAATCACATTAATTTACAATGGCTGAATGCATAAGGATTTATGTTTCGGGCTTAGCAAGAGGCCAAGAGGTAGACAGTGGCCAGGATGGGTTCAGCAGTCCAACCCTGATCAGGATGGACCTCTGGGATGCCCTTGGCTTTCTTGTTTGGTTACAAAAAATCTGCCTGGGGCAGCCATGGAAATTCACCACCCAGATGTCTGGCGTCAGGGGAATGCACTGAGGGCAGCAGCTGCCCCGATGTACCAATGGCCTTCATGCTGAACTGCTCCCAGCCATTGACCCACACAGAAGGGTGATAGTGCAGGCTCATTTCCACAAGGCTCGGTCAAAGACATTAATATGACAATTGGCAACATTTGAATAAGGCCTATAGATTGAAATAGAATAGTAAAACAATGTTAATTTCTTGATTTTGATCACTGTGCTGTAGTTATGTCAAAAATGTCTTTAATTTAAGAAGTACCCACAGAATGTTCAGGGACAAAGGAATAGTATATTTACAACTTACTCTCAAACAGCTCAGTCTATATATATAGAGAGAGAGAGAGAGAGAGAGAGAAAGAGAGAGAGAGAGAGAGAGAGAGAGAGAGAGAGGCAGAGACAGAGACAGAGGGACAGAGAGAGAATGCTAAGGTAAACATAGTAAAAATTAACATTTGGGGAATCTGGTATACAGAAATTCTTTTGTTCTTTTGGTAGCTTTTCTGTAAGTCTGAAGTTGTCTCAAAATAAAAAAGTGAAATATATATAAAAACACCCTAGCCCTGGCTGGTGTCACAGTGAGCCCTGGTTGGTGGCACAGTTGATAAGGCACCAGCCTGCAAACCCAAAAGTCGCTGGTTGGATTCCCAGCCAGGGCACATAACCAGTTTGCAAGCCAGGTCTCCAGCCAGCTCCATAGCTGGAGGCAGGTGAAAGGTAACCATACATTGATGTTTCCCGCTCTGCCTCCTTCCCTTCCCCTCTTTCTAAAAATAATAAATAAAATCATAAAAAGAAAAATACCCTGAGGCTCAAATTAGGTCTCATAATGGTTACTAACTTGTTGGATTTTTATGGTATAATAAAGGGTAGGGTGGGGTGGGAGATTATACGTTGTTACCGGTTTAGCCATTTTGTATCAGAGCATTTCCTTATCGCTTAGAAGTTTTAGTGCTCGTTTACCTAAAGCAATAATAACTTGGTAATTTCGACATAAATTAAAAACCAAAACCAGTTTTAAAGCCCTGCTCCTACCATGGAAAACCGTAGGAAGCGGTCATTTGGTGTACCTCTACTGGGTATGGGAACTCCAGGGCATGTGTGCCAACCTTTCTGTCCTGCTCTCCCTCTGACCTCACGTCCAATCTGTGGGCTCTGCCGATTCAGCCTTAGTCCCTGTCCACTAGCGCCTTTAGTTTTAGTGCTGTATTTGCCCCAGGATTAGGGTCTTGAAGCTCCTTTGCATTAAGCTTCCGCTTAGACTGTCTCTTTGCTGTAGAATCTCTTATTTCCTTCAGTAATGTTCCTTTGTCTAACCCTGGATCTTGGAGCCCACCACTGTCTTCCGTCCCTTGGCTCAGCAAGCTTCAAACCTTTCTATCCTCCCCTCCTCCCCGCCTAACTAGCCAGAGGTAAAAACAAAACCCATTTGTTTATCCCTTCAGCAAATGTTGACTCAGAGCCCACTAGCAATCAGGCACATTTCTAGGCCCAAGGAAGAAAACAGACCAAAAACTCTGCCCCAAACAATGCCAAAACTATGTGGAACCTACATTTTAGTAGAGAGAGGCAGAAAAAAAAGAATGAGTAGGCTGATACATAGTTTGATAGATGGGGATAGGTTGTGATAAAGAAAAATAAAACTGGTTATGGTGTCTGTGGATCCAGACCCAAGGCACAGTGTCTGGTGATAAGAGAAACCTGGAGAGAGAGGTTCACTGGGAATCCTGAGAGGTGACCAAAGAACGTTTTTCTAGTAGAAGCAACAAAGAACCTTTTACACCGAATGAAGTTGGCACAAGTGATTAAGTTCTTTCCGGGAAGGAGAATGAGCAACATGTGATTGAACCTTCTTGGAAAATAGTGATGGGATTCTGATAGTAAAGATAAGTACCTTGCTGAAAACTGACATCCTCATTTCCCATTTGTGTGGCCTGTGCATTTATATAACATAAATAAGGGTATTCCAGGGACTGGGAAACTGCAGGGCATAATTTTGTCTCTTAACCAAGAAAGAGTCCAGCTGCAGTTTACAAAGGTGCTTCTAAATGTCTTGTGGCTGTTCCGATCAGTTCTAATCAGTTAGGTGCACTTGGGGTTAGAGTTGGGATGGTAGGATTTAGCGGCATTTGGACCAAATAGGTGCTATGAAGGAAGGAAGGAATGGAGCCCCTCTGTGCCCTTCCTGTCTCAGCCTTAGCCTGGCCTCGGGCCCTAAATACCCCAGATCTGTGTCCTTGAGTTCCCCACAGTACCTTCTCATGGTGCTGTACCTTCTCATGGTGCTCCACCTTCCCTGGAGCAAGGATAGCAGAGTCTGCTCCAAAATGTCCTCACTCTATTACTCATGAAAAAAGGTCAGCCCTGGCTGGTGGCACAGTGGATAAGGTGCCAGCCTGTGAACCCAAAGGTCACTCATTCGATTCCCAGCCAGGGCAACATAATCAGGTTGCAAGCCAGGTCTCCAGCCAGGTCTGTAGCTGGAGGCAGGTGAAAGGCAATCATGCATTGAAGCCTCTCTCTCTCCCTCTCTGCCTCTCTCCCTTCCCCTCCCTCTGAAAATAATAAATAGGATCTTTAAAAGAAACCATTCTCTTAAGGTAGAGAATCTCAGAAGCAAAGCACTCTGGTGAAACCATTTCACTCTTGGCTGTTTCCAAAGTTGCATGCACATCTCAGTCATCTAGGGGAGTAAATGGTGATCCGGAGACCCCAGGCCAGATCTGCTTAGCCAGAATGTGACAGTAGATCCAGGTAGCTGGTATGCTCACTGAAGTTGGAAAATCCAGGCTCCTTCCCACACATGGGGTTTCCAATGCCTTTATGAAACAAGCACCTGTGTTCTAGATTTCCCTGATGATAGATACACCTGGCACCTTGTTAAACAAACTCTCATAGGCTCCGTCCAAACTCCTAAATCAGAGTCTCTATGACAGAGGGATGGGAACCTGTCCCTTTAGCCAGCCATCCCCACCTCCATTTAAAAAATCATCAGAGAATTCTGAGCATGCTGCCCTGGAGGCCTACCTAAAGTAGATGATTTCCACAAATAGGATAGGGAGGCCACCATCATCCGAGCAGAGAACACATGTCATAGATTAGCCATGGACAGGCTATCCCCTTCGACTGAGTATCCGGTTGCAGTTCAGTCTGCTGTGGCCAATTAGGATGGGAGCACATGATATGACATACAATCATTTATACCACAGAAAGCAATGTCAGAAATCCTGGAATCATGACAATGACAACAAAAAGCAAAGAAATTATTTCACTTCTGATTAAAGGCCTGAGTGGTTTTCAATTTATAGCAAGTGAAATTGGCATTTCCAACATGAATGAAGCAAAATGAATGCGAGATGAGGGGAGCTGAAGCTGAACACGGGCTGCACAAATAATGTCCCAGTCTGAGTTTTCCTCTTTGTGGGAATGGGTCACTGATCTTTGCAACCAGGCCAGCGCTACCCTTGTTGGAGCCGTTGCCCAGATGAAAGGAAGCAGATATCTTATAGAAACTGCTTCCGCATTGCTTTCCCCATAAAATTCCTAAAAACCAGTCTGATGAGATAGGAACCTCTGAATATAAACTTGGACCCCACTTCTACCCAGTGATTGCCTGGTATGTTGCAAAGTGGTTTGGTTCTGTGGCTTGTCATGGGCTCCTCTGGGCCACTGATTCTGCAACTCTATGGTTTCAGGATACTTTTACACAATTAAAAATTATTGAGAATGCCAGAAAGCTTCTACTTATGAGGGTTATATTTATTGATATTTACTATATCTGGAATTAAAACAGAAATCTTTAACATTTAAATTTCTTTATTCACTTTAAAATAATAAGTGCACATGTTAACAAATATTTTTCAAAAACACTTAGTGATAGAGGTGTCATTGTTTTACATTTTTGGAAGTATCTTCAATGTCTGGCTTCATAAAAGAGCTGGATTCTCATACCTGCTTCTACATTCAGTCAGGCTCGACATCCCATGTCATGAAGTCTCTGGACAACTCTCAGCATCCTCATGAGAAAAGGACACTGAGGAAGATACGCAGACTCCCTCAAAGGGTTTTTGGGGCTCCCAGATGTCCCTAAACCACACCTTGAGAACTGACATTAGATTCTGCAGTTAGTAGAAATGAAACTGAACCTTAACATGTGGGATCTGACGTGGTCTCCAGGTAAAGACTATCAGAACTGAGTTAAATTGTAGGACAACCAGTTGGTGTAAGACAACCAGCTGCTTGTTGTGGGGGACTCATCCCTGCTCCTGTCTGGTGCCAGAAGTGTTGTGAGTGTGTTAGTGGTATGAGAGGAAAGGGAAAACACAGGGAGAGGACTGAGGTTTTGTTTACATAACCTCAGGAGACAGGCAGTGCTATTATTACCGTTTCACAGATAAGAAAAAGGAGGTGCAGTGAAGGACAGTAATTCCCCAATCACAGCACAGGTAAGTTAAGAAACGAGGAATCTAAGCCAGACTTTGTGTTTTTAATTATTTGATTTTTCTAAATAGTAGGTAGCCCATTTCAAACTTAAACATAGTTTTGAAACAAAGAGTCTCATTTTATGCATTCCATGTGGGTTTTAAACTGTTCTCAGTTTTGGAAAATTCAGTTCAGAAGATTACATGTCTATTGGGAACACTACAATTTGATGTTTTCTATTTTCCTGTGTATCCATCAGGGGTAGTTCTGTAGTTCAGCTTCAGAATGCTCTTGAGTCTTTGACTGAGCATTGGTTTGGGGGGAATCTAGACAAATAAATACCCCTGGAGGTTGTTGTTTCTTTTTTTCATCACTAATGTTCTACCCATTTGTAGTGAGTTGAGTAATGTCACCCAAAAATTCATGTCATGGAACCTCAGGAGGTGACCTTATTTGAAAATATAGTCTTTGCAGATGTAATTAACACATTGTTGACCAGTCACACACACACACACACACACACACACACACACACACACACACACTTGTGTTTTGAAGCCCAAAAGATAAGGCTCATAATGCAATCTATATTGATTAGGGTAGGTCCTAAAGCCAATAAGTGAGATCTCATAAGAGACAGGAAAAGACACAGAGTGACATTGGAAGAAGCCCATGTGAAGGCAGGGGCAGAGGTTAAATTCATGTTGGCACAAGACTAGGGGCACAAGGAGCCACCAGAGGCTGAAAGAGTTAAGGAAGGATACTCTTCTAGAGACTTTGGAGGGAGCATGGCCCACCTGGCACCTTGATTTCAGACTTCTGGACTCTAGAACTGTGTGGGAAATAAATCCCTATTATTTGTGGGAAGCAGCCGTAGAAACTAATGTGTCATCCTTCAATGTGTGGCCTGAAATCCCCCTTGTTTGCATGGCCTTCCCTCATCACCAAAGAGAAAGTGCTTCTCCCTCCTCTGAACTCCACCAGCACTTGCTGCCTGTGCCATTGCTGAGGACTAGGTTTTCATTGTGTGTACCTCAGCTTCTCCACGATAAAAATTTGTTTTTGAATCCTCCCTTGATTATTGCTTAGCTCCTAATTCAGTGGTATCCATATATTAATTGCTTGATACATAATTGTTGAATGTATGGTTTTTCCAATTCTATCCTTCCATTAATGAATCCATTCGCTAAATATTTATTGAGTGCCAATAATGTGTCAGGAATTTTTTTCTTATTCTTAGAATAAATTCATAAACAAAAAGATTACATTCTAGTGAGATTATAAGTTCGTGCACTGAAATTCAGATACCCTGGGCTTATGATTTAGATTTATTTCTGTAGCTTTCTCTGTCCCTGTATTGTCTGGAGTCCAGAACCCGGTGCTGGGAATATTCTGGCATCTGTGCAGATCTCCCTTCTGACTGCCAAGGCCAGAGATGTGGAGGGGGGGTGGGTGGGTGAAGTGACTTGAGGGGCATCTCAGTTCTCTCAGAATGGTTCCTCTCATAAGCCATCCTGTGTCCTGACCTTCCCTCTTCCCATTTAAACATGTTTGTAAGCTGTGTTGGAACCAGCTTCTGGAGATAATATTTGTAAGTCTGGATGCAGGCTGAGAAAACAGGAAGGCACATGCAAATCTGGGCACCATGTTAGCTAGGCCCCAGTGCTTTGGTCTAGTCCCAGACAGGTGGCTGGTGCCACAGTTCATCAGCTGCCAAAATAAAGGATTCTTGCTTTTCTAAGTGGGGAAAAGTGCCAAGCACCAGGATGACACGTATGGGATAGGCATGGTGTGTGTTTTGATAAGGGAAATGTGCAAAACAAAGAATGGTGCTGTCTAGTCTCATTTTGATTTTCTGGGTCTCTGTAGTGAATTTGAGGAATGGAGTAGGTGGTGGTGGAAAGAGAATACCAGTGTGTCAATCAACTTGCCCAATAGGCAAACACGTGGTTAAGGAATAATACTTGGTTATTTTAGATTGTTGTAAAATAGAACTCTCATAAACTGTCAGTGGGAGAAAGTAAGGCAAATTAAAACAAACTTCTAATGAGTATTTTGGCAAAATGTTTCAAAGCCTTAAAATATTTATTTTCTTTAATCAAGTAATATTATTTCCAAGAATTTTCCTGAGGAAATAATTTTATATTTGCACAAAAACATATTCAGAAAGATCTTCTTTTAAGTGTTACTTACGATAGTGAAAAACAATACAAAAGTTCAACAATACAAAATTAGTTGAATTAACAATACTAGAATATGAGGTGATCATTAAAAGTTTTCTTTAAAGATTGAAAAATATCAATAATTTTAAAGTTAAAGTGAGGTGTGCATGAAGGTTAATAATGGTATCTTCTCTACCTTGGGGAATGGTTGAAATTTGTAATGGTCACAATTAAAAACTCTTATTCTCAAAGAATGTTTACAGCTAAAGGAAAATGATTAAAAGGTATTAGCAAGTGGACATCAGCAGATTATCAAACAGCCTATGTAGATGTATGGCAGGATTCCATAGGATTCCAGTTTTGTAAAACAGGCAAGCAAACCTTTCTGCTCATTTTATATATTGAAAATTTATATGTGTATATAAAATAATGTTAATAGTGGCTGTCCCTGAGCGGTGCAAATATAGAAACTATATTCTGGAGCTTGGATGATAGATTTGAATCTGTGCACTTTTATTAGTTTATTAGTTGTGTGAATCTGGGAAAATTCCTTAACTTCTCTATGCCTCAGTTTCTGCTGTAAAATCAGGATAACAGGGGTTTTGTGAGGAATAAATGACTTATTTTGTAAAGGTCTATGCCTGGCACTATACGTGTTAGCATTTACCATTTCTTTATTCCTATGTGATTTTTCTGGATTGAAACATAATTGGTTCCAATGGCTTAAATGATTTTTGGAGATTTTGGGGTAGTGCTATAGGGTTTTTAGTTTATTTTTATTTTTATTTTTTTGTCAATAAGATGGACTGTTAATGGATATAGGTACAAAGTTCATAGATACAGTTCAAACATTTATTGGTAGTTTGCTTGAATTCAACATATAAGATCAATCGTTCCCCCCTACCATCCCCCTGAAAAAGAAACAAACCCTGATGAAACATATTCCCCTTTGCCATGACCCTCCTGGCCTCTGGCATTATTCACTTCCCCAAATAATTTGGAAAGAGAGTTAACAGATTGACCTCATGGTTTGTTGGGAGTGTTATGTGTGCTCAGTTGTCAAAGTGCAGCTAAAAGAGGCTGTTGGAAACAGGAGGGCTTCTTGGGTCAGCTGACAGATGGGAGGACATTCATCTGATCTAGTTTCCAGTCAATTAGGAACAGAGTTTTAAAGCCTATTTCCGAAAACTGGAAGTTTCTTGCCCTTTTAATTTCCTTCTTTCTGTGGGCCACCAAAGCCTAAGCTGTGCCCTGCACTCTCTCAGGTCACTGTGTGCAGTGGACTCACCTGCCTGCTTCCATCCATCATGCCCAAAGCCTCATTGTGAGGCTCAAGGCTCTCAGCCAGCAAGACTGACAGACTGTGACCCCCATGAAACCATTCCCCTTGGCCCCCATTTCCCCCATGGCCAAGGCTGCCCTCTCCAGAGGGCCTCTGCTTGCTATCTGGTGAAGCCAGAGGTTGTCTCCTCACAGTTCAATACTCAGAAGACTGTTGTTCTGGGTTGCTTTGTTAGGACTCAAACCCCACCAAACATCCGTTGGGTGGCAGTGCCTCAGGCAGGGAGGTGAGCCAAGAAATTATCCACCACAAAAGAACATGAACCCAAGCTGAATTTGAACATCTGTTTCCTATGTAACGCCCTTCAGAAAGCATGGCATTGTTTGCCTTCCAAGTCTGTTCCCAGCAATTCAGGAAAAACAAAAGAGGCCATCAGTGTCGGAAGTAAGACTGAGTCTTCTCTAAGAGGGCAATAGTACTTCCCTCTGAACCTTGGAGTCCTGAGGGATCCCCAAATTGTTAACATTTAAAGATCCAGCAGACAGGTGTTCTGGCGGAGTCTATGAATGCTTCTCCTGAGAAACTTGGAGCTCTCCAAGGAAGGGAGGGAAGTATGTATGTGCATTAAATCCTGGAAGAATTTTGGAAGAGATTGACTAACTCCTACAGACAGAGGCTAGCAGTTGATCTAGAGTCTGATCTGGTAAACATCCTGTAGCCAGAGTCCACAACCATAATGACCAGGGCATGGGCTTCAGGTTACACAGGCCCTGGAATTGATGAGCCATGTGACCTTGGGCAACTACCGTAACTTCTTGGAATTTTCAGTGGAAATAATAATGTTTCCTTTATGGGATATTGTGTGAAATTAATGACTTAGCACTTATGAAGCACTTGAGTAGGGCCTGGCATTGAGTAGTTGTTTAATGCTATTATTATTAGGCTCAAATTATCATCATCAGTCAATTCTTATGAAACACATCTGTTTGGTATATTAGGTTTTTTACAGAATGGAGACATTGCATAATATAATATTGCAGAAGAGTTTAATAATATTCTGTAATATTCAGAATATACAAATGGCACATTGGGTTATTATAGAATTGATATTCCAAGAAATTTAATATGATCCAACTCATAGTATATTATTCGTAGCCTGTACTGATTGAGTAGCAGATTAGGAAGGGAAATCTTTATGGAGGAAGTTGGAGAGTAGGGCCTCAGTATTTACAATGATCACTACTACTTTCCAATTCCATCCATTCATTCACCTAAGTCATTTGTTCATTTATTTACTCACCAAATTTATTAAGCAGATGTTTGCTAAGGGCCTGCCTTTTCATGTACCAGCCATTAACTTTTTCCATGGAAGCCCTAAGGCATTGTGGTCATGGTATGGAGTACGAATGACAGCCTGGTGTGAGATCTGAAATAAGACACTTTGCTCGGACAAACTTTAAGGTTCTTGATGGTAGGTAATGGTAATCCCCAAAGAAGTTTAGAGGAAGGTAAGGGCTGGCTACTTCCCCATATCACAACCTCATTACCAGGTTCTTGTGAAAGCAAGCATCAGACCACATCCCGCCACATGTACAGACATGATTAGATGAATAGCCACCAGCCAGCAGGCACAACACAGTTCATATAGCTATTTTGGGAGCTTACATCCTCCATTGCAGCCCTTGTAGGTGCTTCCGCCTTACTCCATATCTAAGGTTCTTTCAAGGTAGGTTTCTATGACTTATCATGGGCATCAGACAATCAGAAATCCTCAAAAATCAGTGGTTGTTATGAAACTGATTTGCAATCAAGCCTTAGGCACCATTACTAAACGTGCAGGCTCAGAACTCGCTGGATTTTTACATCGTGTTGTAAAAATTTACACCTAGCCACTTTACCTACCCAATTCCTTTAATTTTACCCCTAAAAGCCCATTTTTAATATCAGTCATGTGCATTGAAATGTCAATACCTTTCCAATTAAAACCCATCTCTGAAACGGAGTATATTTATTGGGCACCTTTAGTTGTTGGTTGGGGCGTGACAATGCGGAAATAACTCTAAAGCAGGGTTAGCTGCCGGCCGCTCCACAGGGCTTTCTTGATTAGCCCCAGAGTTTTGGCTTCACTTGAGGAAAACACATGTAATGTCACTTTGTAAATGCGGAAATGTTTTAATATAAAGTACAGACACTGGAACAGAGAGGACTTGCAGGATGAACTCAGCTTCATCTGGGACTTGACCGTCAGGTTCCTAGGACAGAAATTTGATTTTGTCATCACACCACAAGAAGAAACCTCAAATTCATTACGCTTATGGAGCCTGATGTACAAAAGCAGAAAGTCAAATTATTTGGGTACAATGAGGTCTCAAGCTGCTATGTAACTTGGATGCTGGTGGGATAAACCTATTTTCTCTCTGGACACAGTGTTAAGGGGAAGTTATCATCACAAAGTTGTTTGTATTGAACACTGAAATCTGAACAAGAGGCTGTGGTTGACTGCTCTGCAGCAGGTGTAGACAGGCCAGAAGTACCTGAGTCCATTTGCCAGGGCACCTTGTCTTGTTATCTGAGTCTCAATGGGTGTTGGCTGATTTCTGATTTTGGGAGTTTCATACTCCATCTTTCTTCTGTTCACACAATAGGCCACAATTCAGGCCACTATATAATCCATTATGTTTTTAATTACTAAATTATCACAATATTCTAGCCCCAACTCCCCAGAAATGTCCATTTTTCCTTTCTTTCTTTTTCTTTCCTTTCTTTCTTTCTTTCTTTTTTTTTTTTTTTAAAGATTTTATTATTTTTAGAGAGAGGGGAAGAGAGAGAGGAAGAGAGAGAGAGAAACATCAATGTATGGCTGCCTTTCACCTGGCTGGAGACCTGGCTTGCAACCTGGCTATGTTTCCCTTGCTGGGAATCGAACCAATGACCTTTGGGTTTGCAGGCCAGTGCCTTATCCACTGTGCCACCAGCCAGGGCCTCATTATTTCTTCTATTGAAGTTTGGATTATAGTCAAATATTCCCTCACACTGTGACAGGAAGACTGCTAATCACCTTCATATTGAGTATATAGATTATACTGATTGCAATTCCAGAGGATTCATTAGACAGTGGTGTTTTTTTTTTTTTTTTTTTTTTACAAAGCATGGAAAACCCAACTCAGAGCTCATTGATTTATGTCATTTCAAAGTTTCTGACACAGAAAATGCACTTACCAGTTCAAATAGTATCATTGACCCAGTCTCTTGGTTCGCTGCACTTCATTTTTGCATCATCTTCAAGTAGGCTCTTGCCAGATAGTGGCTCCAGGCACATATCCTCCCAGTTTCAAGTCCGGTTGAAGGAAAGCTTCTCTTTTTCTCCATAGTTCAATAAAACTGCTGCAATGAAATCTCATTGGCCTGGTTTGGGTGATATGACCATTGCTGTACCCATCATTCTATCTAGGGAGAGAGAATGCATAGATTTTTTAGACCTTGGTTGCATAACTGCTCCTGAGATCTGGTTTTGGTGCATGGATTGAGATTGAGTGTAAAATAATGATACTTCTACCAGAAGAAGGTGGATGGATCCCAAGTAGGCAAAATCAACAGGTATCCACGGAAGAGGTAACTTGATTGTCCTAGTTCGAAGTTGTAGAGGTGATGTTTTTCTTTGTGCCATGTATGTCAAAAAAACAAACAAACAAAAAAAAAGGGTAGAATGGATGACATAGCAATGACCTCTGCCATGTAGGAACCAGTCTAGTAGAGAGAATAGATATGTGTACAAATGACAAGGAATAAATAAACAAACAAATAAGTATCAGATAAATAGTATAGATAGATAACGGGGGAACTTTTTGGACAAAAGAGGGGTTACTGCAGTTTGAGAAGAACTCACATTGTGGTTTGAGGAATAAGGAACCTTCATTTGAGTCTTGAAGATACAGGCAGAGCTCACACAGGTGGAGACAGAGGGGCTGACATTCTAGGGGGAGGAAACTGCCCATTGGAAAGGGGTAGAAGGTACATCTTTTGGTGTCTACCAGGATTTCTTCAGATTGGGTGTGGAAGGTGTCAGAAAGATCGAACAGGGATACGTGGTAGGTTTGGGCAGCTTATCTAGGAGCAGTGCCTTCTGCAGAGAAGAGGCTAAGTTGTGAAGGTGTTTTGAAGCTTTCATTTTAGTATTTCTAAAGGGATGACCTGGAATTCATTTTAAAATGCAGATGATTTGTACATTGATCCCAGAGCTGACAGAATCAGAAGATCCAAGAGAGTAGGTTCTTATGCTTTTTGTTTTGGGCCGAGAGTGGATTTTATGACATCCCCCAAGCCCACATTCAGGTTATTTTGAGCGCAACACCCACTTCCAGTCACGTTGCTTAAACCACTCCATAGCCCTTCCTCAGTAAGACTCCTTGGCCTTAATCCTGATTTACCTTAAGGCTTCAGCTGGCCCCAGAGCCCAGGTGTCATAGCTGGGCTGAGAAGTGCAGAGCTGAGCTTGGATCCAGAAAGGAGGCAGAGTGCAGACCTCTCCTGACCTTAAGGTAGAAAGTGAGAGCCTTATCCGATCTGCAGACTTAGCCAAGAGGTTCTTTCTGTTACTGCTTTTGACGGGTGCAGGGGCACAGATCATGAGGAGAGCGTTTCAGTTTTTGTTTGGAAAAACCCCGACTGTATGACGTCTGTCAACTCTTAATGTCCAAGGGCAGTGAGGACTAACAGGCACAGGCTGCAATTCAGTGGCTTCCAACCCTTTGTAGTGGTGGATGGGTTTACACTGCAGGTAAATGAACACTTTCATTTAGCACACATTGCCGGTAGCTGACATTTTCTGCCTGCCACTGGGCTCTGCACGGAAGGGCTAAACACTGTTATTCTAAAATCGAGGCTGTTTCCTCAGAAGAAGAAGGTCAGAGCATGCTCCTGAGGTCAGAGCCCTCTACAGGGGCTTTTCTGAGGTCACTGTCCTTTGTGCATCTTAGGAACTGTGTCAGCAGTTCCTAAGGATGAGAGTGGACTGTGCTGTTTGTATTATTTAAATTGAGTAATTGGCTCACTTGAAACTACGGAAATGGAAGAAATGAATGAAAGGGCAGAGAGACCCAGGTGGGCCTCATCATCTTCTTCTGTTTATTAACGCGAGGCTATCTCTGGCAACCATCCTGGGGGTTCCTGGCTGCTGGGCATGCAGCAGCGCTTTCTACCTGTCCACGCTCCTCACGTCCAGCTCCGAGTCTGAGCCAGCAGGTCAGGAGGGCACTCAGGCTGCCGGGTTCAGGGGAAGGGTGGTGTGTGTGCCTTCCAAAACTGGGTCTGCTCTCCTTTGTACCCTGTCCAAAGGGCACATGCCTCTTGGCTCAGGGCAGGCAAATTCGGGCTCCCGCTCACAAATGACTGAGTCCAGGAGCTCCATCTTTCAGTCGTTTAAAGCTCCATCTTTAAGGTGCCCTTCTGCCTGGGAGTCTGGCTGTTTCCCTTTTGGACACTTGGCCCACTTCCTCCTCCCCACTTCATTTGGTTCTCCATTTTCCTTCCCTTTGGAGGAGAAATGCAATTCCCATTCCTCCCATGCACAGTGAGGACTTCTTGCTTTCAGCTTCCTGGCGCTGCTGATGTGACCTTTGAAATTCCAGGGCTCCCTGCCAGAAACCCCAGTTCTTCCCAGAGTCTGTTTAAACACCACACTTCCGGTGGCGATGCCCTTTGCTGTTCTAATCTTTTTGTCATTTGGCTCCAAGTTCCAAAGGGGATTTTACTGCCTGCCAGGTCAGTAACAGTGCTCTGTGGGTAGAAAGAAAGCCTTACTAATACATTTTCTTGGTGTGCGGAATTGCCAGTTTTAAAGATTGCCGCTTGGGAAACATTTCAAGGCTTCTCTCTGCGTGTTGAGGGAGGCACAGCCTGTGGCCTGGCATTTGAGGCCCTCCCCCGAATGCGCCAGGCTGCCTTCGAGCCTTCCCTCCAGCCACCTTCCCGCCCTTCAGTGTTTACGTGTATTTTATGGAGCCTCCTGGCCTCCCTGACTTTGCCAAACGGCTACTTCTGCCTGGATCACCTTCCCCTCCCTCATTTTCTGTTTCTGTATGGCACAATCCTACTCATAATCTAGTGTTGATGCCCAGAGAGTTGGTTTCTTCTCTAATTGTCAGTGCACCAGGAAAACAATGTTTTATTTTTCTGCCAAATAGACTCATAAAGTTGTTGGTCCCATGATTACCAACCTTTGTCTAAAAGAAGATGCTGAAAGAGACTATGTTCTCTCCTTCTGGAAGGTAGAGTCAGATCCCTCAAACTTGGGTCCGAGTATCGGAAGGAAGGTTCAATTGTGCAAATACTGGAAGTGGGTTCTATTAAGTAGAGAGCATGTGGAGACTCAGTTAACAAAAATCCATACTAATAGTAGCTTAATCAAGGTAAAGTTCTTTTCACTTCCACAGAAAGGTGCTCCAGATGAAGACACTCTAGGCAAGAACAGCTGTATCGATTAGGCTCTTTTCAGCTCTCTCTACTGCCCTTCCTTGGTGTGGTCCCCCATATACCAAGACAGTGGCTGGAATTCCAGCTACATATGTGAGGGGACACAGAGGAAGCAAAAAGTTCATACCACTTGTTTTTGAGAAGGTTTCTGATGTTGACAAACAACTCTTTAAACACCAATTGACCAGAATACAATTATGGCAACACCTGGCTCCAAAGGAGGCTGGAAAGTGTAGTCTTTATTCTAGGTGATTATGTGACCAGATAAATTTGCAGTTTAATTATTAGGAGGAAGGAAATAGAGGGGGAGCCAAGTAGCCACAGGGTATATGGTCCCAATTCCTGTTATGTGTGTTACAGCAAGTATAGATGAGGTGTGTGTGTCAGTGTCCCCCTAGAAAGCTCTGCTGTGCAAGAGGCCCAGGTCAAGTGCTGTCCTTGGAGTTAGTAGCTTCCCTTCTCCCATCAGAATGGTTTGTTCATAAGGCTTTTCTGCTTCTCTTGAAAGTACCCACACTCACCTACCATCTTTTCTGGGAGGTTTTATCCCTTTATTTCACTCTGTGACCCATTTTCCTCTGAGATTAGATTTGAAACAAGGTTTAGGTATTCAGTAAACATGTAATCTTGGGCAAGTAATCGAACATCTCTGCACCTCACTTTCTATACTTCTGAAATGTGAATAGTTAATAATACTAACAACAGTAATAATAATACCTAATATTACCAATCAGGATTGGCACTAAATAGGTGCTAAAAAATGCTGACTTTCCCAACCAAATGGGCCATGTGAAAAAGGACCCTTTAGCAAAATTGACACTTTCTTGAGATATTCCATACTTAATGCATACTCGAAGTCTAGTCTTTATCCAATTCTGATTTTGTTAATAATGCTAGCATTTGTTGAGTGTGCGCTATATGCCAGGCACTATTTTAAGTGGTTTGTGTGTGTTAACTCATTTAAACCTCACAACAAGCCCTATAAACTATTCGCTACTGTCTCCATTTTGCAGAGGAAGGTTAAATAATGTACTGAAGGTCTCAAAACGAGAAAGTGGCAGAGCCAGGTGATGGATCCAGATGGTCTGGCTCCAGAGCCTGTGAACGGCCCGTGATAAGCTCCTTGGGAGCCCTCCACCTGCCTTCTCATCTGGTTAAGATCTTAATCAGAGCTTTGTAAATTTAGCCAGGATCTGAACCTTTTTGAAGGCCCAAAACTTTTATCTTCTTAACTTTTAGTCTCTTACAAAATCCCTTACTAGGGTTAATGATCAGTCATTCAATTGTTTGTGTCAAGTCTCAATCCTTGTCTTTTAGGAGTTCATAGTCTGTTGGTGAGACAAGAAGTTATAAGACAATTGACTGGATGAGTCAGCAATTGTACTTCTGTGTGTATACTTCCAAGAGCTGAAAGCAGGGACTTGAATAGATATTTGCACACCCATGTTGATGGCAGTGTTATTCACAATAGCCAAAAAACTGTCAACAACACAAATGTCCATCAGTGGGTAAGTGGATAAAAAAGATGTGGTCTATATATCCAATAGAATATTATTCAGCCTTTAAAAATAATAGAATTCTGACATATACCATAATTTGGATGAACATTATGCTACATGAAATATGTCAGACACAAAAGGACAACATTGTATAATTCTACCTGTGAAGCACTAGAGCAAATTCATTAGGGATGAAGACTAGAATGGTGGCTGCCAGGGGCAGAGGGAGAGAAGAGTGGGGAGTTGGTGTTTCATGGGCACAGAGCTTCATTTTGGGGAGATGAAAAGCTCTGGAGATGAATGGTTGTGGTGGTTGCACCAGTATGCGAATGTATTCAAGTCACAGAACTGTAATTGCTAAGAGGCTGTAGAGCAGAGGCAATGTTGCCCACTTACCTATTGAGTCACTGATGTGACCTTTGCCTTTCTCCTTAGTGTTGTCTGGTGGGGGACAATAGGGGTGAGGGACAGCTGGGTAGAGAGGTTGTTGCTGCTGGGTGCTGTGGGAATCCTGCAGGCACAGCTGAGGTCTGAGACTTTTATGACCATCACTTAGCAATCCAGGTGAGCAAGAAGAAATGGAGAGAAGTGTGGGGATTTGAGAAAGGTTAATACTGCTTAGTGACCTATAGAAAGAGCAGTAAAAGGAAAAAGAGCACCCAAGGAGGACACCCAGCTTTCTGGTTTGGGGGAATAGGAGTGCTGCTCCTGAGAGATGGAGGAAGAATGTATTTGTTGGGGAAAACAGCTCTATTTTCTATTTTTTGGGGTATGTTGAGTTTAAGATGATTGCAGTAAATTTAAGCAGCCAGTTACCCAAAAAGAAATACTGGTTTTAATTTTATGTAAAGAAGAGTCAGAGAGAGCCCTGGCTGGTAGTTCAGTGGATAAGGCACTGGCCTGCAAACCCAAAGGTCGCTGGTTCGATTCCCAGCCAGGGCACCTAACCAGGTTGCAAGCCAGGTCTCCAGCCAGGTCTGTAGCTGGAGGCAGGTGAAAGGCAACCATACATTAATGTCTCTCTCTCTCTCTCTGCCTCTCTCTCTTCTCCTCTCTCTAAAAATAATGAATAAAATCTTTAAAAAAAAGAAAAAAAAAGAAAGAAGAAGACTCAGAGAGCAGGCTGTTTTTTTAATTAAAGAAAAAAGTGATGCTCAGAAAACTTCCATCGAGAATATAGGACCAGATGTGCATGCAGCTTGCTTAATTCTGGCATCTCCTGCACAAGGCTGATTACTGATTTATGTTTATTTTCAGCAAGTAACCCACATTCAGTTTGCTTCTTGTGGTTCTTATTAGCAAAATCACCGACTGGGATCTAGAACCAGTTATGCGGTCTTCATGGATGAAATCCAAGCCATCATTTTCAGTGCTTGAAGGGATAAAGGGAATAAGACCCTTTAGTTTTGGGGGATTATAAAATGCAACCCCCTAATTTTATATCATCGGAAATGGTTTCTTTGTTTCTAAGCTTGATTTGCTTTCCAAAGGATTTCCATTGAGGAGATATTTCCATTATTCAATTTGTTTTGCTGACAGATTATTTTTGTTTACCTCTCGTTTTACATCTATTGCCATAATGGCTACAATCTTCAGATATTACTGGGTTGGCTTGAGTCTTTCCAGCCTGTCTCTTCCTTCTCATGGCCCTCCAGTGCTTGAGGATTCAACCACACAAACCATCAAGCTCATACCTGAGGCTTTCTTCCATCTGCCAACACTTAGGACAGTCTCTTCACATGTTAGCCTAGTTCCCTATCTGTTTTGAGATCCGGTGCAGAAAAGACTGAAGAAAGACTCAAGACACTTGGGGTTTTGGCATTGTCCCATTGCTTGTCAGTTTGTATGACAACAAAACCAAGAAACAACCAGTTTTTTTCTGTTTTTTTTTTTTTTTTTTTTTTTTTTTTTTTTTTTTTTTTTTTTTTTTTTTTTTTTTTTTTTTTTTTTTTTTTACTGTGTTGCAACATACCAAGTACTTCTACATTTATTATCTTGTTATTACCTTGTGGGCCTCAATTTCACCTGTGAAATGGTATAAGCATACCTACTCATCTTTCATACTTCATATACTCATAAAGATCATGACTGATAAGAGATAGGAAAGCCCCTGGGAAATTCCAAATCTGATTTTTAAACATATATACAGTGTTAAACTTACAGCCTGTATGTCTGAAGTTCCTCAACAGCTTCTCTTCTGTTTTTCTTTCTTTGAAAAGCCCTGCCAGCTACTTTTGTTTTTCATGAATGCTATTAATCAATTGTAATGAATATTATTTGTTAAGTGCTTTCTAGAGAGAATAAAAATTGTGTTAAGAATTCCATTATTTCTCAGCCTTCAAAGCAGCTACAAGTAAGCCCATTTTTTTGGGTAAGGGGACAAAGGCCCAGAGAAGTTAAAATTGCCAACCCTAACGGGTAAGTGGCAGAGACGGGATTGGAAAGCAGGTTTGGTGTGGATCTGGAACTCCTGTGCCGGCCACTATAACTCATTGACCTGCTAGCTCTCCGCTTTTCAAGGTCACCTCTTCTTTCTCTCCTCCTTCTCCTCTCTCCTCCTTTTTCTCTTTCCTAAAATCAGCTTTACCTCAGGCGCTGAAAGTATCTATTTTGGAAAACACAAGTGAATAAAAGAAATTTGGTTGGATGTTCCCTGCAGGCAAGTCATGAGTGCGGATGGAGTGTGGGGGCAGAGGGAGGGAGGTGAGGGGGTTAACTGGCTGCAGGAAACATGTTTGGCTGTGTTTGCTGCACTCCCTTGCCTTTCCCCAGACAGGAGCCATGGATTCGGGGAACAGGCCTGCAGAAGAGGAGACGGTTCTCTCTGCTTTTCAGCTTCCCAGGCTCTGGGCTCCTCCCTTTTCACAGTGATATTTTCCACTGGAAACCTTGTATGGCTTGGGGGCAGACCGGAGGAGGGAGGGATTCGGGGCCCACTAGAGAGTGCAGTGGGAAAGGAGGAAGACGGAAAAAAAGAAAAGCAGCTGGAACTCATCTCCTGGGGACTGGCCAAGAAGGAGGCCCAGGCCCTGGGAAATCTGCTTGTCTTCTGTTATATACCCCCTCCTGACTTCCTTTCAGCCTGTGTGACTCAGGGACTTAGACCTTTTGGGGCAGCTCTCAACAGCAGGCAGTGTAGATGTCCCAGCAGGAAGGGAGACTCCCACTGGGAGACCCCCACTTTCAAGCTGTGAGGAGCCACTTGCTAAATTTTAGGGATGTTCTTCCAGGTGTTCACCTTGCAAATCAGGAAAAGAAATGTTTGGGTGTGCATGACTCGAGTCAGCAGGGCAGCAAATAGAGCAAATCTGTGGGTGTTTAGTGACAGAAGGACAACACGGGGTAAGTACTGAAATTGATGGGAGGAGAATTTCAGAGTTCAGGGCCAGTTGGAGCCCCTGTGGCAGGAAAGCAACCAGGAAATGAATTGGATTGAATGAACGAGGGGGAGAGTGAAAGCATCCTTTCTGGTGTGTCGTAAAGTCGTTCCAGACTTCTTTTCAATTTAGAGAAATTAGGTTATACTGGAATCATCTTTGGGCTGTTCATGAGGTCAGGAGAAACTATTTTAGCAAATAGATCATATTATGTCACTCTCCTGCTTAAACCAGGAAGAGCTGCTATTAGAATAAAAATAAATTCCAAACCTCCAGCTGCAGACTGCAGACATCATGGCAGGCCCTGGCTCACACATTTTCCACCTCATTTCTCTCCCCATGGGCTCCAGCTTTCTTTAGATGCCAGGGGCTCTAAACTCAGGGTCTTTGCATCTGTTCTTTCCTTCACCTAGAAAAATGTTCCTGGCCTCAGCTTATGACAGTGCTTTTCAAACTATAGGCCACACTCACTAGTGGGTGGTGAAGTTAATACAGTGGGTCATAACTAACTTTTTTCAAAATAAATGTTTTATTTTGGAATAAATTTAGATTTGGAGGAAAGTTGCAAAGACATAACACCTTCATAACTAACTTTTAAAACATCAGTTTATGGTGGCTCAGTGAATAGGTGTCAGCCTGCAAACCCAAAGGTCCCTGGTTCGATTCCCAGACAGGGCACATAATCAGGTTGCAAGCCAGGTCTCCAGGCAGGTCCTTAGCTGAAGGCAGGTGAAAGGCACCCACACATTGATTTTTCTTTCCTTTTCTTCCTCCCTCTCTGCTCTTCTTTCTGAAAATAATGAATAAAATCTTTATTTTAAAAAATGGGTTTAGCCTTGGCTGGTGTGGCTCAGTGGATAGAGTGCCAGCCCATGAACCAAAATGCCACTGGTTCGCTTCTCAGTTGAGGCACATACTTGGGCTGCAGGCCATAGTCCCCAGTTGGGAGTGCGAGAGACAGCTGATTGTTTCCCTCACACATCTATGTTTCTCCCTCCCTCCCCCTTCCTCTGAAAAATAAATAAGTAAAATATTTAAGAAAAGATTAAAAATAGGTTTAAATATAATAGGAACTTATAGAATGTAACATACAATAAGAACAGGTATTATTTTATGAAACATGTTTGTATTTTGGATTATGATATAACATAAAATTCTTACAAATTAGTTTTAGTCCGTAAACTTTGATAGCCATTGGCTTAGGAGTTGATGATGGATAATTAAGGTGCTTTTTTTTCCTAACAAGGAGCCACTTTTGATTTATGAGAAGCTTTCTGGTCTTTTTGTAGTGGCAATAATTTGTTGAATAGAAATAAATTGAATGTGGCTTGAAATATCATTAACCAACTTTAAAAAGTTTTTGTATATCATGTTTGAAAATTGATTAGTAACTTAGAGTCTCCATATTGTTTGCCTTTGCAGTATTAACAAGAGAATGGCTGCATGTGAAACCCATAATTAAAAGTTCTAGCCCTGGCTGGTAGCACAGTGGATAAGGCGCCAGCCTGCGAACCCAAAGGTGGCAGGTTTGATTCCCCAGCCAGGGCACATAACAAGGTTGCAAACCAGGTATCCAGTCAGGTCTGTGGCTGGAGGCAAGTGAAAAGCAACCATACATTGATGTCTCTCTCCCTTTCTGCCTCTCTCCCTTCCACTCTTTCTAAAAATAATGAAATAAAATCTTAAAAAAAAAAAAAAAGTTCTGTAGCAGATATTGCTATTTAGCCAATCTAACAGCCTTTCCCAAACTCCTATTTCCTGGCTATGTTTTACTGCAGAGGTTGGGAAAGCTAAATAATTCATCTTCAGACTCCCTTGCAGCTAACAATGGCCACATGATACAAGTCTGTTTAGTGAGATACAAATGAAAGTCTGAAAGTTGCTGGAAATTTTTCTTCTTTTCTTTTTTCTTTTTAGATTTTATTTTTAGAGAGATGGGAAGAGAGGGAGAGAAACATCAGTCTATGTGAGAGAAACATGTATTGGTTACCTCTTGCATCCTGCCAACTGGGGACATGGCTTGCAACCCAGGCTTGTGCTCTGATTGGGATTTGAACCAGTGTCCTTTTGGTTTTCTAGATGGTACCTAGCCCATTAGGCTGCACCAGTCAGGGTGATTTTTGCTTTTCTAATAAAAGAAGCTCCTTTTCATCCTGTTTTGAATGTAAATGTGATGTTTGTTACTATTTTGCATCAGCAGCAGCCGTATATTGATGATGAGGGAAACACCCAGGAAATCACAGAGATGCTGGTGCTAATAATTGAGAGTTCTGCAAGCTCTGCTTATATCACATTTGGTGATGTCCAAATGGCTAAAGCCAAGCTCAGGGTCACTGTGGCAGAGGACTATACAGGGTATGGACATCAGGGAACATGATTCATTGGAGCCAGTACTGTAACAATCTATCATTCCCTCCCACAAAAGACGTTATTTCCATCTGGTAGAAAACTGTATACTCATTTTATTAGAACAAGACACTTGACTATCCTTCAGCATTGTTGTAATAAATATGCAACCTCTAATATTTAAACTGTGAATGGCCCCCTCTTAGATGTAGCATTGGGGTGCCATGCACACCCTGCACAACTATACTAGTGGCCTTAATAAATCTTATCAACCCACTTTGATTGTGTGTGAGGGTTAGGTTCTAACTTTATGAGTCTTTGGTGCTTCACACCTTATACCATGTCTGACATTTTATAAACAGGTGTCTTTTGTTACTATCTCTGAATACCGTTTACTTGCCAGCAAGCTGCCAAGATTAACTTTTTAAGCAAAATGACAATAGCAACTAATATATTTTGAGCCTTTCTAATATTCCAAGTACTGTGCTAAGTATCTCATTTAATCCTCACTGCAACCTTAGGAAGCAAGTATCTTTATTGTTTTCATTTTATACATAAGGAAATTGAGCCTGCGGTGTTTTATGTTGCCTTCCTCATATCACACAGTTTATACAAGGCAGAATTAGACTGGGAATCAGGTCTGTTTGGCTCCAAAGTACATGTTGAGCATCCTCTGAGTATTATTTTCTCGTAGGGAGATCTGGGGAGCACAGGCCTCAAAGTCATCTAAAGTACTTGTTAAAATGCAGAATCCTGAACCCCACCCCAGACTTACTGGCCCAGATTTACTTAGCAAAGTTCCTCATAATTTGGCCTTTGCCTTCCCACCTAGCTTCATGCTGTCTTGGCGCTCCCCACTCCTGCCCTTGTCCCCACACAAACGCACACACAATGGTCACGTACAAAAGTACGCAGCATACTTGAATATGCCGGACTCTTCCCTTGGACCGCACAATTCTTTCTTGCGGAGTAACTCCCCTTCCCCTTCTTCCTATCTGTCTAATCTGGTGAAATTCCTTTTATTGTTCAAAGCTCAGTTTGAAAGCCAGCTTCTCTGAGAAACCTTTCCTATTATAGCCCTTCCTGCCAGCCCAATCGCATGCTGCTGCTTCTGAGCTTTTCTTGGAACTTCAGTTAGCACTATTCCACACTTAGCAGAAAGTCGCTCTCCATACATCTCACTTGCTGAGACCTCAGGGGCATTTAGTCAAAGTCTTATCAAATGTTTTTCAATAAAGTCAGATGTTTTAAAGCATTATTTCTAATGTGAAGACCATAATTTAATAATAATCTAGGTCTTATACTAAAGAAACAAAGCATATGGAACCACAAAGGAAGACAATTTTTAAAAATAAAACAGGAAACAGCAAAGCGTTAAAGGTTGCTTTTTAACTTATAAAGGAAAATTCAGTGTTTATTCTGAATGCTGCTATTTAGAGTAAATGTAGATTCAAGAATATTTACTTGTTTTAATGTTATTCTTATTGCAGAAAATTCAAATATGCACAAAAGTAGAGAGACCAGCACACTGATTCCTTGAGTCCTTATCATCCATCTCTAACAGTTAGCAATATTCTGCTGCCCTTTTGAACGATGCACTTCTAAAACACTTTTATTCATTCAAAGCAGAGAGCTAAAAGTGATTGAGTTGATTTAAAAATACCCTTGTGTGAGATGTTGCAAAACCAGCTATGGTCTTAAAGGACCACATAAACAGCTACCATGTAGTATTCATGGGTATTGACCATCTCATTGGGAAGTAAGGTGTGTGTGTGTGGGTTGCCTCCAGCTGCCCAGATATAGGGGTGGGGCTGACAACCCTTGGGAATCAAATAGACTTTGTCTTCCCTGCTCAAATCCTTCAGTAGCTTATTGAGAGTTAGGTAAGAAGGGTGATAATTGGGTCAGAAGGTTCTTCAAGGGAAAACAGATATCAAAGTTTTCGACCTGAGTCCCAAATTCACAATAAGCCTTTTATTTAGACCTTAGATGATGTCTCTCAGAAACGGTTCAATTATATTGCTTTGTGAGTGTGTGTTAAGAATTAATTTGTTTAATGTAAACATTTAAAATAGCCTACAATTTTTATGACTTGTAGCATTTATCTATTTTTTCTTTCTTTCTTTTCTTAACTATCTTAGGAATGCCCTGGTTGGTGTGGCTCAGTTGGTTGAAATATCATCCTATAAACTGAAAAGTCCCAGATTTGATTCCCAGTCAGGGCACATGCCTAGGTTGCATTCCCTGTCAGGCATGTAAGAGAGGCAATCGATCAATGTTTCTCTCTCAAATTGATGTTTCTCTCCCTCTCTCTCCCTCCCTTCCCCTCCCTTCCCCTTTCTCTAAAATAAATAAGCATGTCCTCAGGTGAGGATTTAAAAAATACCTTGGGAGCTTCAGCTAATGGAAATGACCAGGTGCTGCTCTTGGCCTCTGAAAGGCTCTAGTGGAGGGAGGGTCCCCTTTTCAGTTGTCCCAGGTTTTCTCACTAGTATGTCCTGTCTGAAGCTGAGGGACATAGTGCCAAGGCTAGAGTTGGGTCCAGGGGTGATTAAAAAAGGAAAAACGACTGAAAAGCCATTGAGTGAGGTGACAGGAGGTATTTTGTTAGAGAGGCAGCAAGACGGGAAACATAAAAGAGATGGGATGGGCATACTGAGACTAGAAATGTGAGAAGGGCTGGGGTGCAACATGTTCTTGGAGTTCTCAAAAGGAAACCTGGACTTTGCTTTTATTTAATCCAAATAGTTTTGCCTTCCTCAGAAAGGAGAAACCAAGGCACCAAAGCCAGGATCCTAGTTTAAAAAAAAAACAAACACTTGAGAGCAAATCTCCGATGCCTGCCTGCCTGCCCCAGAGACTTAAGAGATGGACACCACAAAAGGAAAAGAGCCCGACTTCCTGCGTTTTAAAGGAAAACAAAATCCTTGTGCTTTTCGTCTCCACTCAGGCCAGGCAGGCAGCTCTGACACAGCTTTCTGAGATTCCTGGGAGGGCCGCCCCCCACCCCCATCTGCAGCTGCTCGGCTTCTGGGCGAGCGGGAACAATGCGAGGAACGCAGGGTTTCCTACTAGGCATGCGCTGACCCCGAGGGGCGAGCAGCCCTTAGCAAAGCAACGCGTGAGGATTGCTGAGTGGGGTCCCTCTCCCTCCGTTTGAACCCGCGGAGGGCTTTGCAGAGTTGGTGGTGTCTTAGAGAAAAGGGGTGGCTTTTGCGAAAAGTGCAGGCTCGGCTGGATGCTTGGAATGACTGTTCCTGACCTTTCTAAATTCTGCTCCAGGAAGGGGACTGGAGCATAATGAAAAGGGTGTGAGGACTTGCTTCTCCAGACAGGGCAGGCCTATAGACCAGTGACGCTTTGGGCAGAGAACAGGAACTAGGGTCTGGAGATCTGCCAGTGAAAAAGGTCCCTGGGGCGGCTCCTTATGAGCTCATCCATTCAGGCGGTTAAATGACAGGCAACGAGGTTGCCCAAGCAGCAGTTCACACAGCTCAAGGTTGGAGGGCTCAACAATGCGCAATGGTGATGGTTTCCGGGGGTGACTCACTGTGGAGGGTGTGCGGCAGCGGAGGGCGGGAAGACAGCCGGAGAAAATGCTTTTTTTCTTTCTAGTACCGAGTGCGGAGAACATGAGAAATGACAATAAATCATAAATGCATTTCTCAGAACCCTGAAAGTAAAGTGATTTTGTGAGGACATAATTAAGATTTCAAAACTTTTTTTGACAGGCCCTGCCTAATTCATTTGATTTTTAAGCGGTGCAGGGTTCCTTGTAATGGCTAGACACATTATGCATTTGCAGCTTATTTATCAAGCCACATCCTTTTCGATGTTTATGCATAAAGAAGAGCCACAAGGAAATGTGGGTGAGGCATGGCATCCCAAGATTTTAATAAATCCCAAAGACAGGAAAAAAAAAAAAAAAAAAGAAAGAAAAGCTAAGCTTGTTTGGGACTAATTATGTTCCTTGCCAACTGCCTGTTAAAGCATTTTGATTCCAATTCAGAGGAGGGAAGGAGGCAAGGGAGACAGGGAGGAAGGGCGGAAGGGAACATTTTTAGTGCGCATTTAGGAATGCATTCCTGCCTGCCGCCCATGGTGTCTTCTTTAGATCTATTTTCATCTTTGCTCTCCTTATAGCCTCTTCCAACATTCTTCAGCTTACAGATGGGCAGCGAGGCATGAAGAAGGTGACGTAGCCACCCTGTGACCCTATGTGAACCCGGTGGTCAAGTAGGCTCCTCTTTACACCTCGCTACCTCTGGTACAGGGTGAGCCCCTCCCCCGCCACCGCGTCTCACTGGCTCCCTGCAGTCTCCTTGGCCATTCATTCCTGCGCATTTGCGGTCTCAGAGCTCCACATTTCAAGGTGGGAGAGGAGCAGAAGGGCCATTTGGTTCTGGCCTCAAGTTCATCAAAGGCCTCACAGGTGCCCTTTTGGCATTATCTCCAGATGAGATATATACAGTCGTAATATAATAAGCATGCATGTCAAGAGCACGGATTTATATAAGGGTCTTTAAAATATGCCACAATTAAAACTTTTGTAACTGTTTTTGGCATGCCTTCCCTTTCAAAATATGCTGAGGGGTTTAAGAGGAAGTGGCCCAGGGCTCTGCCACTTCTGAGAAGCCTGCGTGCACTGTTATCAATCCCGCACAAAGAAGAATCTTTCCTCTGTATGAGCGTCATCTTGATGAATTGAGGGACGTTCTTCGCCAAAAGTGGTCTCCCTCGGGAAGATGACCGCATCTATCTTCTAGGGGCACCCTTGGTCTTTAGGAAAAAATGTGTGTGTGTGTTTCTGATTTTACATCTACCTCCTGAACTATTGGTGGAATTTGTGGGGTCCGTGAGGGCTGGGAGGGGAGCAGACCCCGAAAGTCGCGCGTCCTTTTCGTCCTTGGTGACAACAACGCTCAATCCTCACAGCGCCCAGAGGGGTGCCCAGGTTCTTCTTGCTCCAAAAAAGTGCTGCCTGGCAGATGCTGGTTGTTAAGAGAAAGCGTAATTGACCACAAGTGTTTCCCTTAGCGATCACGCAGACGCCCTGGGGAGTTGGCGAGTCCGGTGGGGGAATCCAGGCTGAGGCTGGGGGATGCGGGCGAGCGGACCGCCCCACCAGGCCTGGGACTTGATGCAAATGTAGCGAGGGGAGGATATCAAAGCAATTAACGAGGCAACCAAGGTTTGAGACCTTGATTTTCAGCTTTTTCAGCTTTCGGATTCCTGAGAGGAAGCCGAGAGGAGAGGGGGAAGGGATCCAGGTGGGCGCGGACCTTGAGCTGCTGGTTGTGCAGGGGTGCGTCGGAGAGGCCGGCGGAGGGGTCAGGCGGCTCTGATGCGGCACCTGGAAAAGACAACTCTCTTCGCTAGGAAGGCCGACCAGCACTGAGTTCCCTCCTGTGGGCCATGAGGACTGTCACCAAGGGCTGTGTCCAGAAAGCCAAGGTAAGGAACTCACAGTTGGTCTCTGTTCGAGGGGCCTGCCGACCTGGCGGGAGATGGGCTTTGGGGAAAGAATGACCAAACCGGTGGTGACACTAATGCAGACATTCCAGACAGTCGCAAAGGGCAGCCAGAGCGCAGGGACTTTAAGCCAATGTGGTTACAATTATTTCATGTTCATTATAATTTGGGGGTAGGAGTGGAGGGAGACTGTAAGCATCTGAAGGGTGGGGGTGGTTAACTGTTTCTTTGTTCACTGTTCTGCGACTCTTATAAGAACAACTCATGGAGGTCTATACAGGAGTAGGCAAAGTAGGTTTACTGTTGTAATACAAATAAATAATATAATTAATACATAGTAATAAAAATTAACTCTTGTTTTGTGTACTCACAACTGTAAGCTTACTTTTGCTCACCCCTGTGTAATGAGAGCAGCATCCATTGACCAAATGCTTGTGAAATGTATATACGTATATGTATGATGTATATGTGAAGTGTACATATATACTTATGCCCCATTTTACAAGTGATGAAAATGAGGATGAAATAATCATATAGCTTGTTCCAGGTGATGTAGTGAATCTGGGTCTGAATATAGGTTGTCTGACTAAACGCTAGGCTATATTTTTAATCATTGTTTGTAAGTAGATAGATAAGAAAGATTTTGAAATGGAAATTGGCTCATTGGGGAAAGTCTAAAGCCTTAAGAAATTGGGTAGCAGTTGATTCAGGAATTGAAGAATTGCTAGGAGTTAGGCCCATTACTTGACTGAATTCTGAAGCAAGTGACATGGGCACTATTGCTTGTGGTGGCCATGTATGAACAAAATGGGGCAAACTAAATCCTGGTATCTTTGTACAGAACTATATCCCTGGGAAAGGAAAGAGGTGGGGCCATATTCCGTTGCACAAATGTGAATAGAGTGATGTTTATTTTTGCCACCCTGAGGTGTCTACATTTCCCTTCTAGATCTTTCTTACCTCACAGATACTGAGATGCTTTCTTCCTCTCTGTCTAGATCTGCACTCAGGAAAACAAATTGTAAATCATTCACACTCAGGTGCAAATGGCTAATGACATTTATATCTTTAACAGGCTTTAATGAACCTACCCTGCAGAAATAGGTAGATAAATAGACTGGAGAGGCTAGTAATTAAAACAAGAATAGTAAAACATCAGTAGTATCAATAGACTCTAGGTAGTGAGTATATGTTTTCACTGTAAACTTATTTTATTTTTGGTTTGTAAATTTTCAAGGCCTTGATTCCTATATGAAAAAGCAAAGGAGGGAGCATGAATTAAAATGAAAAAGGGGATAAGACAGATCTCTGTCTTTAAAGAACATTTAGTCATTAGAAGAGATAAAGTACATGTGCAAATACTGGGGTTCTAAACCTGGGATATGATTTTGAGATTATAAGTCAGATCTTTTCCCTCTTTCTGTGTTCTTTTCCTTCCTGTGATCTAAGGCAAAGAATCCGACTGACTGGGAAAACTAGGAGCCTGCGACACTTTTTGGCTTTTAGGTCCAGAAGTCCATAAAAGGGAATGGCCTAGGACAAACAGCCCCTCTTAGCTGACTAAAGGACTCATACTGATGCTAATTCCCCAGATCAGAAAGAGACTGTGGAAACTGAGGGGCTCTGCCAGCTTGTGTTAAAAGTAGGGGCATGGCCCACGGATACTGTGGTTTTGGTCCCAGACTACTGTAACAAAACCAAGATCTCAGTAAAGCAAGTCCCAATCTCCCTGCCTTCTGTTAAAACCACAACACTCAGCCCTGGTCAGTGTGGCTCAGTGGATAGACGCTGGCCTGCGACCCCAAGGTTGCTTGCTGGCTGGTTCGATTCCCCAGCCAGGGCACTTAACTAGGTTGCAAATCAGGTCTCCAGCCAGGTCCTTGGCCGGGGGCAGGTGAAAAGCAACCATACACTGATGCTTCTCTCCCTTTCTTCCTTTCTCCCTGCTCTTCTCTCTAAAAATAATGAATAAAATCTTTTAAAAAAACAAACAAAACAAACAAAAAAACAAACAAAAAAAACACAACACTCGAGAAGCTTGATAAATCGAGGTATGCCTATAGATTAGAAATGGCTGTGTGTGGGTTAGGAGAGGGTAACCATCCTCTCCTAATTTATTGACCAAACTAGGACACATATGACAGTGAAAGAGGGCACTATTGATAATTACACTGGGGCAGTAAGCATAAACCAGAACTGCCTCAGGCAAGTTGGGATGTATAAACTGGGAGCAGAGGCGGCCTCAGAAAAAGCTTGAATGCCCTATGCAGGGCACAGAAGCTTGAAACCACTGGGTCTGAAGGGACCATACAATTAGGAGTGATAGATGTGTATGTTCACTGGTAACCTGGGTCACAATTAATTGATGGCACCTCCCTCCCCAACCTTTTGCCCTGGGCCCCAGAGCCCAGCACCCAGGGTGGTGCTGGGGGAGAAGCAATCAAGAGGAAATGAATATTACTCATCTGTTCATTAAACCTGGAAAGGGAAAAGGAGAGAAGAAACAGCTAGATAGTAATAAACCTATAAGCCTTGCAAGAACAGGGATTTGTTTTGTTCAATACCTTCTACAGAAGCATTTCAAAATCAAACTTAATAATTAAAAAAAATTTAATTCATTATTTTTTTTTAGAGAGAAGGGCATCAGGGAAGGAAGAAGGGGAGAGAAACATCAATGTATGGTTGCCTTTCACCTGCCTCCAGATGGGGATGAGGCTGGAGACCTGGCTTGCAACCTAGGTATGTGTCTTGACTGGGCATCGAACCAGCGACCCTTGGGTTCCCAGGCTGGCACCAATCTACTGAGCCACCAGCCAGGGCCAAACTTAATAATTTTCTGTTGAATAAATGAATGAATGAGTGAATTTAATTGGTGTCCTAGGAGAATTGGTAGCAATAATAACAGAAATAGAGATCAGAAGTGATGTGGGCTTGGGAGGAAAAGTAGGATCCACAAATAGATCTATGGAACAAAATAGAGCCCAGACCACATATGTAATAATTTGTAGAAAAAGAAAAGAAAACAAAAAAGACAATAAAACTTTGTCTACCCCCAAGTCACGAAGGTATTCTCTTATGTTTTTCTCTAAAAGCTTGATAGTTTAAGCCCTGACTGATGTGGCTCAGTTGGTTAGGTGTCATCCTGCAAAGCAAAGGGTTGCCCCTTTGATCCCCTGTCAGGGTACCTGCCTGGGTTGCAGGTTTGGTTCCTGGTAGGGTATGTTCAAGAGGCATCCGATCAATGTTTTTCTCCCCCTTTTTCTCCCACCTTTCCCTTTTATCTAGACGTAATAACATTAAAAAAAATTTAAACATACTTTATGATTTTAGCTTTTATGTTTATATCTAAAATTAAAGTTAACTGTTGTGATAAAGAGAAAGGGCCAGATTTATATTTTTTCCCATACTGACATCAGTTATCACAGAATTTATTTGTTGAAAGGTCTCTTTCTTCTACTTAGTTGTTTATTTGAGATCAGTCTTATTTTCTTAATGTAGGTGTTTGTCATTGTGAACTTTCCTCTGAGCACTGCTCTTTTATAATCCATAAGTTTGGGTATGTTGTATTTCTATTTTCGTTTGCCTCAAGATATTTTTGTTTCTAATTTGATTTTTTCTTTGACTCATTGGTGGTTCTGTAACATGTTGCTTAATTTCCATAGTTGTGGATTTTCCAGTTTTTTTCTTATAATTGATTTCTAGTTTATTCTCATTGTGGTCAGAAAAGATGTTAATATGATTTCAATCTTCTTAAATTTATTAAGACTTGTTTGGGTGTTAACATATGATCATTCCTGGACAATATGCCATGTGTACTTGAGAAACATTTGTATTTTGTTGCTTTTAGATAGAATATTCTGTATGTTTCTGTTAAGTCCAGCTGATCTAATGTATCATTTATAATCAGTGCTTCCTTATTGATTTCTTTTTTTTCTGGATGCTCTGTCTCTTTGTGAAAGCAGGATATCAGAGTCCCTTACTATTATGGTATTGTATATCTATATGCAATACCATATCTCCCTTTAGATTTGTTAATCTTTGCTTTATATACTTAGGTGCTCCCATGTTGGGTGCATAACTATTTACAAAAGTTATGTCCTATTGTATTGATCCCCTTATCATTATTTAATGGCCTTCTTTGTCTTTTATTATAATTTTTATTGTCTGATATAAGTATAGCTACACTCGCTTTCCTTTTGGCTTCTATTTGCATGGAATACCTTTTATTCCATCTCTTCACTTCACAGTCTGTGTGTGTCCTTAAAGTTGAAATGTGTCTCTTGTAGGTGGCATATAGTTGGGTCTTTTTTTTTTAAAAAAAATCCATTCAGCTACTCTGTGCCTTTGGATGGAGAATTTAGTCCACTTATATTTGAAATAAATATTGATAAATATGGACTTATTATTGGCATTTTGCTAATTGTTTTCTGTTTTGTAATTCTTTTCCTTTCTTCTTGCTTTGTCAGTGATTTGATGCTCTCTCCTAGTGTTATGCTTAGATTCCTTTCTGTTTATTCATGCACTGTTCTTCTAACCCCTGGAGCACATTTGTGACCATTACTGTGAGTTCTTTATCAGGTAAATCACTTCTCTTCATTTTATTAAGGTCTTTTTCTGCAGTTTTATTATTATTTTTCATTGGAACTTACAGGGTGGGGCGAAAGTAGGTTTATAGTTGTGAGTTTACGAAACACAGTTTATTCTTTTATTATTTTCTATTTGAACAACTATAAATGCACTTTTGCTCCACCCTGTATTTTTTTGTTTCTTCATTTTCTTAACTCTCTGTGCTGGTTTCTGTGCATTAAATAAAACAGGCACTTCTCCCAGTCTGGAAGGACAAGTAGCCTCATGTAGGAGATGAAACTCGTTCTTTAACCCTGCCCTCGCCCTTGGTCTTCTCTCAAACCTTTGTGATGGTGCAGGCGACTTGCTCTGTTCATGGTTGGCTCCTGGTAGTTGAGGGTGTGCTAAGACCTGTCAGGGTTTCAAAGCTGAGTGGCTGGGTCGGGTAAGGGGGTGGGAGAGAGGGGATCTCAGCCAGCACCTAGATGCAGGCTGATTACAAGACAGACCCTCAGGCAGAAGCTTTTAAAGTATGTAAAAATACCCCTTTGGGGGAACACCGGGAGATGGGTGTTTCTGTCTGGTTCTTCTGCGCTGATCCCTGGGGTGATAGCCAGTTAAAAACTGTTTCTGTTTGCTACCATCCCACTGAACCTGTGAACACAAGCCCACAAGAGCCAGGCTATCAAAGATGTGCCATGGGGCAGCAGTCACCAAAGCTGGGGTGCCAGATATGCACACAAACTCCTGCCATGGAGACACTGGTCACCTGTGCTGGGGCAGAGGGAGATTGCAAAGATGGCATCTGCTAGCCTCCCCGTCTTCTGGAGAGCATGGCAGTCAGCCCACTATGTGTATGTTAAATTAGAAGCCTGATCTTCAGGCCTCAGCCCCAAGATCTTCAAATAGGCCTCTTTTACAGAAGAACTGGGTTTTTCCGTCTGCTGCCTGTGCCCTGGGCGGGGAGGAGAGGGGAGTATCCACAATGAGTCTGCAAGCCCATTAGGAACCGTGTCTTACTCTGCTATGGTCTCGTGGATGAAACTCATTGGCTTTTAGAGGTAGGTGTTCTTGGGGGACCACCTCTCAGATGGAAGTCTTAGCTGCTGGGGCCTCAGATGCGTGTTTCAAACCCTTCACTTCTTAAGGAGAAGCTGGGAGCTGTATACTTCCTCCCACTTGGGTGTATCTAGGTCCAGGATGGAGTTTGCTGAGACTGTCTTGGCTTCTTCTACCCTTTCTGATGTGATTTTTCTCTTCTTCACCTGATAATATAGGAGTAGCTCAGCTAAGCTTTTCAATATTTTTCAGAGGGAATTGTTCTGCATGTAGCTGTACATTGTGTGTCTATGGGAGGAGGTAAGTTTACAAGCCTCCTAGAGTCACCATCTTAACCTGGACTCTGTATTTTTAAAAAAATATCAATTTGTTATAGCAGATTAGGCTATACCCCAACTATGATAAAAAATAATAATAATAATAAAAAACTGAGAGTTTCTATCTTCAGAGTCTCCATTAATTGGATGAAGGGTAAAAGCTAGTGACTTATTTTGTCAGTATCAAATGATGAGTTTGCCCTTATTTTTCACTTTTCCTCCCCACATTTTTTATATTGAGGTATAATTAATGATCAGTATAATGCACAGCTTCTAAATGTTCATTTTGGTGAATTGTGACAATTTTCAACATCCATGTGATCCCCACTGAAAGCAAGATGCAGAATATTTCTGATTATTTCAGAAAGTTCTCTTTTGTTCCACTCCAAGCAATTAGCTTTCTTTCATTCCCAGGCATCCATTTCTCATTTCTAACTTTACAGATTTGCTTTGCCTAGCCTAGAACTTGATACGCATGAAATCATACAGTGTGCGCTTTTTGTAACTTCTGCTTAACGGTATTGGTCTTCAACCATATTGTCACATATCGATAGTTTGGTGTTTTTTATTGCTGGATAGCATTTCATTGTGTTAATGTAAGGCAATGTAGTTATCTGTTAATCTGTTGATTGAGATTTGGGTTATTTTCAGGTTTTTGACTATTGGAATTCAAGCTACTATGAACATTCATGTGCAAGTTTTGTGTGTGTTTGTGTGTATGTGTGTAGTTTCTAGAGAAACTATCTAAAAGTGCAATTGCTAGATCATAGGGTAAATATATGTTTAATTTTGTAAAAATCTACCAAACAGTTCTCCAAAGTGAGTTATAGGCTCACCAGCAATGCATCCAAACTCCATGTAACACTTGGTTTTAATTATTCTAGCAGGTAATGAGATCTATTGTGGTTTAAATTTATGTTTTCCTGGTCATTTAAAGATGTCCGTCACCTTCTCATGTACTTATCAGCCCTTCATATCTCTTCCTTTGTCAAATGTCTATTAAATTCTGCCAAGCTTTAAAAAATTGGGCTGTGTTTGTATTCACGTGTCATTCATAGTTGTATTGATGCATTATGGACAGAAGTCTTTTTTCAGTTATCTCCCCACTGATTTCCAATCCATTTGATCTAAGAAGCATGGTTCTACTTTTGTTAGCAGGCATGTCATGTACCTTCTCAATTAGCCATGCCAATGCACATATTTGAGTACCCAGAGTGAGGATAACCATGCACATTTCCTGCTGTCCTTCTCCAAGATGCTCCTTTCTCAACTACCTGTGGAAGAACACTATTCAACCACATTTTGAAATGATTTCTTAGTTCCTTATTCCTAAGCACATTATTCCTTAGCTCTTAACTGAGATTTGCAAGAAGGCCTTATAATTTGTTCCTTAAACCCTGTTCTATCATCTTCAAAATTTATTGTTCAAAAACAAGTCTACAGGGAGATTTGTAGAAAAGCTCAGGGAATACTTTTTCTTTTTTCTTTTTTTAAAAAAATGAAGGAAGAAAAGGATTTGCATTCTTAATGTGAAAATACAAGTCTATTTGGGGTTTTAAATTAGAGCAATTATTCCTTGATTTGGAGAAAGTTGCCTCAAACGTTTAATAATATCAAAATATGCCCAGGGATGCATTATTACACAGAGTTTATTATTAAACTTGTTATTAAACCCTTTCAGTAAACTAGGAAAATGCCTGTTTATATCTCAAGTTGAAGTTCACTTTCTGCTTCTCTACTTGCATAGAACTGTAGTCCTGGAAGGGATATCCATCTTCTTGTCTTTTAATAAATTTGTTTCCAAACCATTTCATATCAGGTGGCGCTGTATTCTATTTTTTCCTTTTAATTATCAGGAAGAAATACCAGTGTTTTTAAGTCCTTATTTATTCCAATGTCTGTGAGCCTTTTGTTGGGTTGTTTCTAATCAGCTCAACTCCTATCACCCCAAAACAGTCAATTCCTGTATTCAGTTCTAATTAGAGAAGGGAAATACCTAGCTCTCTTTCACTTTTATGCATACTTAAACATATTGCAAAGTCTTCCTTTAGATATCTCCTTTACTTTAGCTTGAATGAGGTGAATTTCTTGTTTCCTAAATTAAAAAATAAAACCAAAATCTGGATTTTATAGATCTTCCCTTCTAGTTCTTTTTTTAAATTTTATTTATTATTTTTTTTAGAGAGAAGGCCAGAGAGAGAGATAGAAAGGGAGGGAAACATCAATGTATGGTTGCCTTTCACCTGCCTCCAGCCACGGACCTGGCTGGAGATCTGGCCTGCAACCCAGTTATGTGCTTTGACAGGGAATCAAACCAGCAACCCTTGGATTCGCAGGCCAGTGCCTAGCCATTGAGCCACCAGCTAGGGCCCTTCTAGTTCTTTATTCATTTCCCTCCACCAAAGACTATCAAGACTGTAATTGGAATCACGTGGGTAATGAGAGGACAGGAAGAGGACAGCTGAAGGCTGAGAAGGAGAGAAGCACCTGCAGGGAGACTGAATGGTGTACATGTGGAGACCCAGCAGGAGAGGTAGAGAGGTCTCCAGGGGCAGACCCAGGCAGCTAGATGGACAGGTAGAAAACGTTTGCTGCTCTTACATAGGCCTTACTATGAATCTATTGCTTTAGGTGCTTTGAGGATCATGGGTATATGAAGCACATTTGAAAAACTGGCTTTCCTTGTGACACCTTCTTTGAAAGATGTAAATGGTGAGTTTGACAGGCTCTATTTTTTCTCTATTGTCAGAGAAATCGTTCTTACAGAATCAACTACAAAATTCTTTATGAGCCCTGGCTGGTAGCACAGTGGATAAGGTGCCAGCCTGCGAACCCAAAGGCTGCTGGTTTGATTCCCAGCCAGGGCAACATAACCAGGTCTCCAGCCAGGTCCGTGTCTGGAGGCAGGTGAAAGGCAACCACTCCTTGATGTCTCTCTCCCTCTCTGCTTCTCTCCCTTCCTCTATCTCTGGAAATAATAAAAATCTTAAAAAAAAAATTCTTGCCCTGGCTGGTGACACGGTGGATAAGGTGCCGGCCTGTGAACCCAAAGGTTGCTGGTTTGATTCTCAACATAACCAGGTTGCAGGCCAGGACTCCAGCCAGGTCTGTGCCTGGAGGCAGGTGAAAGGCCACTACTCTCTTCCTCTCTGCCTCTTTCCCTTCTCCTTACTCTGAAAAATAATAAATAAAATCTTGAGAAAAAAATTCTTCATGATACCAGACAATAATGCTAGGGTAATGATCTAGCAGAATAAATCTGTGCCAGTTATCAATTTATTGCCTTTTTGCCCCACACTCGCCCTTTGTTATTTCTCCTTTATGGTGAGCATGTTAAGTTTTCTCAGCAGAGGGCGCTGGAGGGGCAGGAGGAAGGAAAGGATGTCCTTGCTGTTTTGGCTGAATGGCTGGGGTAGGAGGAATCTGATGGAGTTCTGTCCCTAGTACAGGTTTCCACTGTGACCTTGCAGCCTCAGCAGGAAATAACTTTCTTCCAGTCCTGGGAACTATTTTTTTTTTTTAAATGAATCAGCCTACCATCAATAGGCTTTTTTTTTTTTTTTTTAAAGATTTTATTTCATTATTTCTAGAAAGAGGGGAAGGGAGAGAGGGAGAGAGGCAGAGAGGGAGAGAGACATCAATGTATGGTCGTGTTTCACCTGACTCCAGCCACAGATCTGACTGGAGACCTGGCTTGCAACCTGGTTATATGCCCTGGCTGGGGAATTGAACCTGCGACCTTTGGGTTCAAAGGCCGGTGCCTTACCCACTGTGCTACCAGGCAGGGCCAGTCCTGGGAACTATTGAATGGAAAGCCACACCCTGGTGGATACCTGCTGGCATTAATGCCCCAAAGGCATTGCGTCACCACCGGCTGCCCAATGCTGATCACCTGCAACTCCAAGGGCTTCCACGGAGCAGCCAGCCCCTCTTCACACACCCACTACCTGTGCAGGCCCCTGCCTTGACTGCTGAGTGTGTGCACTGGCTTGCACACTGGAGGGTTGCTTCCTTGCAGGCATAGTGACTGGAGACCAGCTCTGGCCTGCGCAACCAATAGACTTCTCTGCTGTCAGTGGGCTGAGTTCTCCAAGAAGGTCTGAACCCCAGCTGTGGGGAGGGGACCCCTTATCAAGTTGATCTTTCCCAGGGTATTCTTGGACTTAGGGTATCATTAAACTCCTTCTATCCCATAGTCACTCATTTATCAGAATTTAATCATTCTTTATATATATATTAAAACTTCCTCTGTTCAACCCCGTGTAAAGCAATGGCAAAATTGATGTTTTAGCAAGAGGCAGCTGTTTTTCCACTTAGAGGAGATTAGAGAAAATTTATAGTATGAAGTAGTAGTAAACGAACCAGTTTCTTCATTTGCAACTTTTTCTTTGCCTAATTTTGACTTTAGCATTTGCAGTTGGGTGATAACTCCTTTCACTTCTAGTAGAAGGAAATGTACACATTTTTGTTTCATTAGCTAGGCTGTCAGGCCCATGCCAAGGGAAGTTCTAACTCAAATGAAGCATGAGGCTTGTGATGAAGCAAGAAAAGTGCCAGTAGCATCCCCACTTAAAAGTCAGCTATGATTTTAGGTTAGTGCACTTATCATGGCAGAACTTCAAATTATTGACATTGTGTGGATTCCTTTTGAGAAAAAGTAATTAGAGTAGGTGTAGGTAAGCTTGAATAAGTGCTTAGCTCATTTAAATTTAAAACAGACCTAAGAGAAGGGGAAAAATCCCATATCCCAACCTTGGAGATTATAGAAAACTAGTGGGGGCAGTATCAACTCAATACTGTAGTTAATGACAGTAAATATGACAGGGCTTTGATTTCTGGGGTTATTATTATATAAATTCATGCTAGTTTCATTGTGCTCCTAACAGTCGAAACTATACAAATGATGGGTGTCAGCGGCTCTCAAATGTTAAGATGCAGATTCTCAGCCTACTTGGTTGTGTCCAAGCAACTGGCCTTTTTAACAAGCATTCTGTGATTCTGGTAGAATCTTATTTTTAAAAGGTTTTATTTACTTATTTTTAGAGTGAGGGGAAGAGAGAGAGGGAGAGAAACATCTATTAACTGCCTCATGCATGCTCCAACCAAGGACCTGGCTCACAACCCAGGCAAGTGCCCTGACTGGGAATCAAACTGGTGAGCTTTCCGTGTGAGGGAAGAAGCCCAGCCCCAGGCAGGGCCAGAGTATCTTTTTGCTTGCCCTTAGAAAACCCACGCTGTGGTATCTGAATGAGCTCCCATAAAAGTGAGGCTTACTTAGAGGTAATAAATAAGAAGACTTCATATGCCCCTTTCTCATTTTAAAATGGTCTCGATCATTTGGTCCCATGTTCCACCTCAGAGTTAAGGCAGCATGAGTACCTGTCTCCAACAAACTTGCTGTATGAAACAGCCCTTCGCGTCCTCCTGACCTCTTCATACATTGCTGGAGATGGAGAAGTTATTTCTGGATGAAGTTTTTGCTTTTTCTTGCCCATATCATAAGATGAACAAAACTCATGCTGTTCCAAAAAAAAAAAAAAAAAAAAAAAAAACCCAACAACAGCAACAAAAAAAGAATTCCAACCTAACAGAATAAAGCCAATCATATTATGGAAAATTAAACTAAAGAAAAAATAAATTTGGAACTCTACAGAATAAAAAGCCAATACTGTTCTTGGTATCCAGGAAAAATACAACCAACATCTTACCAAAGATGTTTGAATAAAATACAAACTTACAGAGTTTGTATTAGGAACAGCTGTGATCTAACTTTTAAAATCAGAAGGGATTTTAGATTAGGTATTAATCCTAGACTACTAGGAAAAGTGGGATGTCCCAGACTGGTTCCCCCTGGTTTCCTCCCCAAAGGCCCTCAGCTAAGCCCTTACTCCCACTATCAACAGAAAGCCACTGTTCTTAGGGGTCAACACAAACTTGCTAATCTTCAAGTGAAAACCAGTTGTGCAAAATGAAACCTAAAATATTCCCCTGGAGCAAAGGAAAAAAAAGTTGGTTTCAAGAGCTTCTCTTGGAGCAACTCACTCACTTGGGATCCTCCCTGCATTCTTTGGTTAAGCAGCCGCAAGGAATAAAAAACAGTGAGAAAAGGCTGAGTCAACAGACATGTAGCAACATGCCCAGGAGCTTACCAAGTGGCCCAGGAGGGAGGATCCCTCCCAATTTTGTCCTGGGACATTGTCCTTTCTAGGGACTTAACAGGTTTCTTAGTCTGTTTTTGGATTATTGGAAGGCCATCCTACTCCCACCTGACTTCTGATGGGACATGGTATTTCCAAAATGACCACATTTACAGGGACAGTTGTTGACTGTGAACAAACATTCTTGATTTCATGTGTGTCCTGAAATCTTGACCAATAATCTGCTCAAGGTTGCTCTGCTCATGACCTCTCTCACTTGAGGATATTGTTGGGAAGAAAAAAGATGGCTTCCACTACGGAGGCCTTCCCCCCCCCCCCCCAATAGTGGGGAATGTAATGCAAAATAGTAACAGGATCAAGAATAGGCTTATTTTGCCCTGACTGGTGTCACTCAGTAGACTGGAGTATTGTGCCATATACCGAAAGGTTGGAGGTTTGACTTCCCATCAGGGCACATGGCTATGCACATGGCACATGGCTATGTCCCCAGTTGGGGTATGTGTAAGAGGTTATCCATCAATGTTTCTCTCTCTCTTTCCCCCTCCCTCTCTCTAAAATTTATAAACATATTAAAAAACAAAAGGATTGGCTTATTTTGCCCTGGCTGGGTCCTCAGATAGAGCATCATCCCAATGCTTCAAGGTTGCAGGTTTGATTCTTAGTCTGGGAACATACAAGACTGAACCAATGAAAACATAAATAAGTGGAACAAAAATTGATGTCCCGCCCTCCCTCTAAAAAAAAAAAAAAAAAAAAAAGAATAGGCTTATTTTCTAGTTGAAGTCATTTGAAAGTTAACAGTGAAACATAGGTTTTATTGTGTTTTCTTCTCATCAGAGCACAGAGGTAAGCATCACATCCACCTAAGAATTAATTTCACCCTGACAGGTGTGGCTGAGTTGGTTAGGTAGCATCCCACAAAGTAAAAGGTCTCCACTTCCATTCCCAGTCAGGGCACATACCTGGGTTGCAGGTTCAGTCCCCATAAGGGGCATGTAAGAGAGGCAACCGATCTATGTCTCGTTTCCCCGCTTCCCCTCTCTCTCTAAAAAAAAAAAAAAATTAATTTCAAAATGGCACTTGGTACCTCACTCATTTCATGTAATGACAGGCCATTTCAGTGTAGCAAAAGGGGAGGCTTCCCGGGAGGAAAGCCTCAGGTGCTTGTGAAATGCCACGCAGCATCACTTGCTATACTACTTCCGGGGTCACTAAGTAAGTTTGACACATATAAAAAAGTGATGGAAAAAGATCGCAAAATGTTCCCAAATCCTTGAGAATAATCGTGTTGGGGATGAGGAGCCCTAGATCCTTCTAAGCAATGGCACTAAGAGCAGCTGGAGACATTTACTGGCTGGCTTCAACCTGGTCTGATGGAGCAAAGAGCCACTCAGTATCAGCAAAACACAGTAATGATCAAGTGGAGTTGATTTCAGGCTCCTGTGATAGCCTAAGTCTGATAAAATGTCAGTTGGGTGAACTTTTTCCACTTCTAAAGTGCCATGCCAAGTGGCTGTTGAACGCTGTCACTAGCTCCCCTGATTTCTTGGGAAATAGGATATCTGGATGTTAAGAGAAACTTTAGAAAACACTCCTGAAAAATCAAGGTGCTGTCTTACTGGATGGATAGAGTCAAGACAGTGCATGACATCCAAAGAGCAAAGCACAGGCTTTGGTTAGTTGCTCGTAAGAAATTTCTGGGTATCCTTCTAGTTCCAAGTTTATCAAAAGACATCTGCAGTGGGGATCAAAAATAGTTTTGAAATTTTAAACTGAAAGATAAATTTCATTCAGTAATTAAATATTTACTAAGGGCAATTTTACTCTCATACAAATTTTATTCCCTAGGACAGGCTGCTACAGTACTTGCCACCCAAATTAGCAGAGGTAGCCACCAGAAATAGTTCGAGCACATGTGAAGACAATAACAAAAATACTTAAGCACAGCTTAGGATGCATCACCCGCTCAAAGCAGGAAGCGGCTCCCATGTCAGCTGTCAACAGAGCCCACCTCTGGCCCTCATCTCCTGGTTCCAGTCTGTTTTAATAGACTTAGATATAGTTGGGCTCTTGCATGTCCTCTAAGAAGTTACTGAAGCATGATGTGCAAAATCAATCTTCAGATGCTGAGGGAATTGTTGTTCATGGTGACTGATGGGTTGGAGGTTTAAAAACAAATTTGAAAACAGCATTATTAAAAACAAACCCTGATAATCTATCTCATTAAATGGGCTGTATTTAGCCCAGATCCTGTATAGGACGGTGTGAATTTAGTATTGAATTATCCTGAGTTTTGACTTTCCTCCTGTCCTATAGGAAAGGGGTGAGTTGCTGTCCTTGTTGGTAAAATACAGTTTTATCTTGCCAGCCCAGTGAGGTTATGAGGGCCTAAGAATTGATGCAGTAACCTCGTTGCCTGAAGCCTTCTTCCTGGAGGTCTACGCACTCCTGTGGGCTGCAGGGGAGTGGGCGGACCAACAGCAGTGGGAACTGGGGTGCCCCCAGGACTCAGTTTAACACAGGTGTAGGAGATCTACTTGTATTTATAAAAACAAGGCAGACAAGAGTTTAAGGAAAAAACCAAATCTCTACGCACAATATGACTCTCTTTGGAATTCTTCATTTCATTAAGGTTTTCCGCAACATACAAAGCTCAAACAAAATTGTCTATGTCCACCACAATAGAATCAAATGAGAAGTTAGCACACAAACATAATGGTTCTTTTCATTTTTTAAAAATATAAATAATAACAATGTTCAAGGCTTTACAATTCTCTTGAGCGTTTGTGTGTCCTTCAGGCTTTATATTGCAGGCCCTTCGTTAGTGAGTACTTGTACCTATCATCAGGAGGCACTGCGCACAGTAGGAAGGCCACTGTGGGTAAATTCCTGAGGGTGACACACGCTGATCTCTGTTGCCTCAGCCTATTGAAAACTAATCGAACACCCTCTGTCAGTTCTCTCAGTTTCATTAACTTTCTTTCTATTACAAAGTAATAAAAGAAAGGGGTAAGTTCCCAGCAGCATTCAAGCTCTCAGATCAATCATAAGGGTGAGAAGAAAAAAACAGGAGTTTTTCTTGGATAGAATCTTTTCCTTTTATCTAGAAACCCCCCAAAACCCGAAGAGTTTAAACAATGGTTTGTGCTGAAATAGTTTTCAGATTAAATAGTATTGAAAGAAAGTGATCTGTTGGCCGGGTATGTGAGAAGAGGTTAAAGTGGAGAGGTTAGCGCTGGAAGACCACTGAAAGTACAGCCCCCAGCAGGAGTCACTTCACTCGTGAGGTCTGGGGGCAGAGCCAGGGCCCCTGCCTTGGGAACAAAATCCGAGGGGAGACTCTCCAGCAGGCACTTGACTTGTTCCTGGCCCAATTTGATCTTGTCATCCAGCTTTCGCTGCTCAATGAGGAGAGTTGATTTCATCTTCACAAAGTGCTGGTAATCCTGGAGTTGCTCCTCTGAAAGATAATTGGCCAGAATGTGCAGCACCACGCGTTCCCTCCGGTCCAGGTTCTCCTTGAGCTCCCGCGCATCCTCATGCTGCGCTGCCAGGACCTTCCTCTTCTCATTGAGCGAGCTCTGCAGGGGCAACATGGGCAGATGAGGGAAGCACGAGGGATGAAAGAAAACTGCCAGACTGCCTACAAAAATCACCTTTCACAGGACTGCAAAATAGCCAAGGTTTTATTTCAATTGTCACTGTAAATTAAGGAGATTTGATGTTTCTGAAAATCAGTTTATTACCATTCAGTTGCATGTGTATGGTTCTCTTAACTTGGAGAGGCATGTGGCAACTTTAATTTGAGAGAGGTTACCTTAAATTGGCTGCAGTAATGACTTGACTTTAGGCTTCTACACTTAAAAGCACAATTAATGATTCCACTTGTGTGAGGTTCTTAGACTAGTCAAAATCATAGAGACAGAAAGTAGAAGGGTGGTGACCAGGAACTAGGAGGTGCAGAAATGGAGAGCTATTGTTTAATGAGTATAAAATTTCAGTTTTGCAGAATGAAAGAGTTCTGGAAATGGATGCACAATATGGATTAAATACTACTGAATTAGGTGCTTTAAAGTGGTTAAAATGGCAAATTTTATGTTACGTGTGATTTACAATAATAAAGGAACTTAAAGAGGAAAAAAGATAATCATCAAATATTTATTTTTATAGTGGTTTTCCAAGTCTTGACCAGCAGCAGCTAACTTGGGAATTTGTTAGAAATGCAAATTTTCAGGCCCTATTTCACCTATTGAATCAAAGGCTCTGGAGGTGGGGCCCAGAAACCTGAGGTTGAGTGAACTTTCTAGGCAATTCTTCTATGGTTGAAGTTTGAGATCCTCTGTCCTGATCCATAGTCAATGATGGGAATATTATATTTACCATCTTTAAAGAAACCTGTTTCCATTTTCTAGATTTCTTTCACTTCTCTGAATCTAGTATCATAGAAATTACATTTATTAATAATGGTGATGTCATATTCTGAGACTTATACAAACCCATTGGTAAGGTAGCATGTTTTCTTTAGGACAAATGTCCTTTGTACAACTTTTTAATGTGTGGGTTTTTGTTTGTTTGTTTGTTTTTTTACATATCATGCTGACATATAATGAATGTCATTTGAAAAATTAAAAAAAAATTTAAATTTAACCATTCAGAATTTTTAGGCCAAAGTGATCAAGAAACATTAAAATGGAAATTAATCAAGAAATAGAGTAAATATATAATTTAAATACCAATTAACTTATGTAGGTTAGGAAAGGCTCATTTGTCTTTGCCCTAACTCTCCCTGAACCAGCCTATCTTAACATAATAATGTCTAGGGGAGAATGTGCAGTTAGGTTGATCTTACAAATACCTCCATTTTCATAGTCTTCCTCTCCCAATCTGAAAAAAGCACACCTAAACCGCTTTCTGATTTTGAATGAAGACATATTTCAAAGTACTATAGAGATATAAATTAAAAGTGAGAACTAGCCCTGGCTGGTAGCACAGTGGATAAGGTGCTGGCCTGCGAACCCAAAGGTTGCTGGTTCGATTCCCCAGCCAGGGCACATAACCAGGTTGCGAGCCAGGTCTCCAGCCAGGTCCTTGGCTAGAGGCAGGTGAAAGGCAACCATATATTGATGTTTCTCTCCCTCTCTGCCTCTCTCCCTTCCCCCTTCTCTGAAAATAATAAAATCTTTAAAAAAAAAAAAAAGTGAGAACTACTTTCTTATTTTTTAAATATTATGTGGGTCCTGGCTGGTAGCACAGTGGATAAGGCACTGGCCTGCAAACCCAAAGGTTTGCAGGTTCGATTCCCCAGCCAGGGCACATAACAAGGTTGCAAACCAGGTCTCCAGTTAGGTCTGTGGCTGGAGGCAGGTGAAAAGCAACCATACATTGATGTCTGTCTCCCTCTCTGCCTCTCTCTCTTCCCTTCTTTCTAAAAATAATAAAAAATTTAAAAAATAAAATATTATGTGGTGATGGAAAGAAACTTGGGGTGGTGAATATGCAAAATACAGAAATTCTACAATTCTACAGTATTGTAGAACTGTATACCTAAAACCTCTATAATTTTATTAACCAATGCCATCCCCAATAAATTCAATAAAAATAAAAATTATGAAATATTTTAAACACCAGAAATTTCTAGAGAATGATGTAATACCTGTGTGCCTGTCAATAACTGTGTTAAATCTCAACATGAACATTTTTCATATTTGCTTGAGATTAAAAATAAAAAATCAGATTCAGTTGAAGATTTACATATACTCCCTCCTCTCTTTGGTAACTATTACTCTGAATTTGGCAATTATTGAACCACTTTTCCTTTTCTCATTCCCATTTGTACTTTTAGTTTTTTAACAAAGACTAATCATTACAAAAACTAATACTGACATAGTATTTTGCAAGTGAGCACTTACTTGTATTTGATAGTATATGCATGTATCGTGTTGAGTTGGATTTGATTGTGAAATTTTTCTTCCCCTAACTGAAAACTGCTCCAGTATTCCTACCTTAGATGCCTGCAGCATCCACCCAAGTGGCCAAATTCAGAATTACCCTGCCTCTCTTGCAACATACCTGCTAGTTCAAACTCATTCTCTATTGTCTGTTCCCCTGACAATTGTCCAAATTAACAGTCTGAAGCCTTCGTGATAGATTATTACGATAAGTCTCCTAACTGTAAGCATCGTTCTTGCCCCTCCCAGGCTGATTAAGTCATGAAATTAGTTTCTGGCTTTTCCTGGCCAATAGGCTGAAAAGTTCAAAGTCTGAAGTATGACACATGAGGTCCATGTCACTCTTTTTTTGCACTGGATACTGTATGCCCATCTGGATCCACTCTCCTTGATACTGCTCTTGCCTAGGACTCTGTGGGCTGCATCAGCTATGCTCTCGTGCCCTCTGGTTTGGTCCCTGGCAGTCATGGGCAGGGGAGGATGGGAGAAAAAAGAACTGGGGTATTAATCCTCAGCTCTGCCCATGCCAGGTGGTGGCAGAAACTGCATTCTTTCACCAAGGCCTCAGTGCTGGAGGACAGCCAGAGCAGCTGTTTTGAGAAGGACCCCCTTCCTGCTGCTCCTCCACGTAAGTTTAGAGGTAGTCATAGTGTCCTTGCTGATACTAGTGCTGGGGGCAGGGGCTTTAAGATCCCTTCTTGGTTGCCCTTAGTCTTTCCCACTCCTTCAATGATACCTCTTTTTTTGTTATTTTGTTCATCAGATTCCACATACGTGAAACCATATGGTATTTGCCTTCCTCTAACTGACTTATTTCATTTAGCATAATACCCTCTAGGTCTACCCATGTTGTCACCCTAGAGAGTATTTTGCTAAGTGAAATAAGTCAGTCAGACTTACGTTGTGAGTTGTAGACAGGAGGAGCCAGAAAGCAAAGGAATGTCTTGATGGCTAGAGCACTTATTACCTTCAGGGGTGTGCGTGTGTAATATTTGTTGCCTGACTTCCTCGATAAGTTAGTTCCATGAGAGCATGGATCTGTCTGCTTTGTTCACAGATACCTCTCCAGTGCCCAGTGCGGTAAGCGGCACACACCAGACATCCGGTGAGTATGTGTTGTACAAATGAGTAGATGGAGCCTACTCTGTAGCAAAGGAATTAAGTTCAATGAGGTGAATAATACCTGGGGTCTGCCGCAGGACTCCTCATATCCTGGCTCTATCACTTACTGGTCTGTTGTGAGGATTCCATGAGATGGCATGTAAAGTGTATGAGCCCACAATGCCTGACACAGAGGAAGTATTTGAATTTTATCCAGTATCGCCACTATCATTACCTGTCCTCCTCCCATAAGGGGTGCAGTGGAGATACCTGGGGGCATCCTGACCAAGTGCCTGTCGCCCTCTGGGTTAACTGCAGATTATCTGGGACTTGAGCTCATGTTCCTGTGCCCTCTCCTCATCCCCAGAGTTCTGTTGTCCTTCTCTCTTTTTCTAAGGTCACTCCCCAATAAGAAAGGATGGAAAGGAACTCTGGCACTTGTTTTTACTTTCCTAAGTGTTCCCTGAGCCTGCAGTGTCAACATTACATCCTGGCGTGGAGCAGGCCTTCTTTTCTGTTTCCCAGTTATCTAGACTTTGGCCTCTCCCATTGCCCCAGATAGACTGTAATCTTCTTGAGAGAAGAGATGGTGTCTATTGCACTTCTCTGTGTACACGGGCTCAGAGGGAAGACCTGCTGAATTGAATCATTAGGCCACCTACCCTCTCTTCATTACTGGCATCTTCACCGAGGCCACTAAGGGCGTTCTCCACACGGGCCAGCCGCCCCGAGAGGGACAGCAGCAGGTTTACCACCTTGTCCAAGTCCCCGATGAACATCTTGTATTTGTCAAACTCATTGGGCTTGCAGAATTCACTGATCAAAACCTCCACCTCTTCTCCCAAGGCGTTATTGAGCTTGATGTCCATTAGCAGACTCCCCTTCGCCTCCTGGAGAGTCTCAAGCTTGTGGGTGAGGCTTCCAATCAGCGCGGCCTATAAGCACAGAGGAGACCCAACAGCAGAGGTTAGTCGGGGGCAGTGCGCACTGGAGGGAGGATTCAGTGTTTCCAGCCACATCCTGTTTTTCCTTGTAGGCTCAGCTGAAGGTCCCCTACTCTATGTGGACCACCCCCCCCAACATGCAGCCACAATACTCCTTTCTTTCCTCGAATGTCTTTGGTTGTCTTTCTCTGAACCTATTCAATCCTCATAGGCCAACAGTTGGTTATGAACTGCCTCTAATGTTTTTTAATTGGATTATGCTGTGTACAGCTGTGATTCCCAGAATGGTTTCTTAAATACTTTAAAAAATTTTTTAGAAGACATACTCTTCATTTGATCCTCACAACAATACCATGGGTAAGTAGGGTAAATATTTTTGTTTTACAAATAGTGAGGAAGCCAAGAGTCAAAGAATTATGGGACTTGCCCAAGATTATAGAGCTGGGTTGGATATGAATCACAGATACCATTTGTAGAGAAATTATATGCGCTGTATGAGAAACTGTACCTGGATTATCTCATTAGTCTTCCCAACAATTTTGAAGTAGACACTATTTTATCCACATACAGTAGATGAGGAAACTAAGACTCATTGACTGGAGTGAGGTCTAAGACGCATGTACCATTAAGTGGGACTGCCTTAAATGCAAATCAGCCTGACCTTGAAGAGCCACCCTTGGACAATTGTTACAAATATTCATACAAGACCTTAATCAGAATTTAGTTCCTTCCTTGTTCTTTCCGCTGTATCCCAGTCTCCATTTATCAGAGCTATGTAATTTGCCATCTTAATTTCTACACATATAAAACAGTTACACATGTAGCCAATATATGTAATTGAAGGAATAAAGTAAAGATCTTAGTGGTTTCAAGCTGGACTTCATTTATATGAAGTGTCTATTGCTTCTTTGAGGCAAGAGAAATTAAACTCCATGGCTTTTGATTCTCATTTTCCTGTTAGCCAGATGAAAAATGGACATAATATTTTGGGGTTAGAACTTATTCCTTTATCATTAAAAAGGTTCCAGCTCAAGTGTGTGTGTGTAACCAAGCTGTGTGGCTCCAGTTGGAAACTTAGTACAAAAGGGTCACAATTTCTATGACAGAGTAGATCTTCATTTTAAAGGAAGGGAAAAACAAAGTTTTGACTAACAGAATTGAAGGGTAGCGGTGACTTTGTGTTCCTTCTTCAGTATCAGCACCAAAAATTACAATCATCACAATGATAAAAGTGAAGTATTTATTTCTCCATCATCTGCCCCTCTTGAAGTTGGACTACCAGAAGGACTTGAATCTACTGTTCTTGAAATGTTCAAGTTCTAAGCAACATCTTACTGTCTTTCAACTTGCCTAATCCCAGAGGCTGAACAGTGATGAAAAAATTCCTATTTGCTGTACCTTCTCATCACTGGGTATAATTTTAGATGGCCTGAAGCTGTTTTGTTAAGGCAAAGTCAATGCAAAAGACAGTTTTGGTAGTGGACATACAAGTTCTGTCCTGAAAGTATTGGCTGCACAAACTTTTAATTATATTGACATTGGTTTGATATTTTTGGGATAGACTTCTTATGTGTATTATAGTATTTCAACTGAAGAGTCTGAGCCCAAAATAATGCAGGCAGGAGAGAATATTGCTTAGTGTTAATTGTTTAATTTTCCTTACAGCGTCAAAGAAAACTCATTGCTCAGCTATGGTATTTGCCTGAAAGATAATCTGTTAGGCTGTCCAGCAAAACTCCCAGCAGGATGTAGTGATCTTGCTTTGTGATATGAGGTCCTATGATGAGAACAGCAAGGACACTGAAATAGAAAGTAGTGGGGAAGTAAGCAATGTCACTGTCACATCTCCCCACAGGGTTAAGACAAGTCAAAGGTCATCATTCTTGTTTTTCAGATAGATGAGAGAGATACTAACATGTAAATGCAGTCAGGCTAGGAGTTTTTAACTCCTTAGCTTGCATTTCCTAGGCTTGGCACTCAAAATGTTAGTGGATGATACTTTGCTACTGAAAACTAGGTTATACCAAAATCCTACAAGGTAGTTAACTAAGCAGCAACGTTTCTCTCACTCCAACCAAAGGCAAAGGCCTTCTGCTTATTGAAGGCTTTGGGATCCATTTCAACTTCACATCTTGAGAAGTACAGTTTTGAAAAAGCCTTTTAAAAACCTAAATATTAGAAAGGTAACAGCCTTGTGTTTTCCTTATTCCTATAAATCAGATTCCTTTTGAAACTAATATTGTGTATTATTTCTGGAAAGAACTCAAAACACTAATTGGTAATTTAATTAAGCCCTGACCAGGTGGCTCAGTCAGTTAAACCATCGTCCTGTGCACTGAAAGGTTGCAGGTTCAATCGGTAGTTGGGGTGCATATGGGAGGCAACTGATTGATATTTTTCTCTTTCCCTTCTTTCTCTAAAAATCAATGAAAACATCCCCTCAGGTGAGTATTAAAAAATATTACTATTGCCCTGGCTGGTAGCATTGTAGATAAGGTGCTGGCCTGCGAACCCAAAGGTTGCTGGTTCAATTCCCAGCTAGGGCACATAATCAGATTGCAAGCCAGGTCTCCAGCCAGCTCTGTGGCTGGAGGCAGGTGAAAGGCAACCATACATTGTTAAAAAAAAAAAAAAATTAATATCACTTAAAAAAACTCTCAATATGGCTCTCAGTCACCATTATTTTAAGGGACAGTATGACTTTTTAATATTCAAGTGAGCAGCAACCAGTAAGTATAAGTCTGTTTTTACAGGTGGGGTGAGTGGTGAAGTGAGGAAAGAACTCTGAGTTTTGCTGAACTTGGCTCCCCAACTTTCTCAGGCACTTCCAATCTGAGCAAGGTTATGTTTTTTAACTGTCCTAGTTCTGGCTTGAAAAGTGCAGGTCAGCAGTGCTGAAAGGGCTGCTACCAAGTAAGCACAGTTCATTGTGCAAGGACGGGCCAAGAAGTAGTTGATATAGCTGACAGCCATCTGGACCAGGCTCAGCAGTCCAATCTACTCAGGCTTTCCTCTGTTCTGCTTTTTAAAGACATCAGTGCTGGGCGGAACTATAAACCATGATACAGGAGCTGATGTGTACTCCAGCCTTCGCACTATGAAGGAGAACAGAATGAGAAGAAAATGCCTAGGAGTGATCCAGGGAGGCTTCTGGGGGAAGAACCAATACACACTTTGTGGCATTTTGATTTCTGAAAGCTATTTGCTGGGATGTAATGGGATATATCAATAGCTCAGCCATATATGCTAATACAACTATACTTAAGCAGCCAATTCAGTCACTTTTGGCCCAAATGTTGCATATTTGGATGATATTTGAATTTTAAAATTTTACCAAGCCTTTAAAATATGGAAATTTGGATTTTAAAATGCAGTTAAAAAGGATTTGAGTAACTGAAGGCAACAAGGGAAAGTTGGCTGTGCTCAATAGCTATTTCTTTGCCAGGCAGATCTCTTCCAAAGACAAAAACAAAAACAAAAACAAACAAAACCCTACCAACTTTTACCTGCAGAATTTACTGGAGAGAAGAAGAAATATTTTGGGTAGGCATTAAAAAAAAAAAAAGAAATAGCATACTAGTCTCTCGGGAGCTACTTAATGTGCAAAATTACTGCCACACTTATTTATCCACTTAATTTATCATCTGGGACAAATTAACCTGACCTGTGGGAGATGCTATTGATAAGGGTTGTTTCTCTACATGTAGTTTCGCAGACCCTTGCTCCCACCTCACCAAGTGCATGTAAAGTCCTGCCGGGCCCTATTCCATCTCCCCGTTCCAGGCCCAACACAGACCAGCAGTTGGGAGACAGGCTCTGACAGAAAGTGCACCATTAGGCAAGTCACTTGACCTTTTGCATCTTGGCTTTCTCACCACAGCAAGAGAAGAATAATGCCTGGCTAAAACTAATAGTGTTTAAATACTGAGCTCTTTCTCTGTACCAGGCACTATTTAAGTATGTTACTATTCAATTACCACTCACAACAACCCCATGAGATCTACTATTATTATCCTGGTTTTACTGATGAGGAAAGGGAGGTCATTTAAATTTGCCCAAGCTCACATGGCTAGAAAGTGCCAGAGCCACGCTTAAACCCAGATCATCTGGCTCCAGAGTTTAGACTTCTAATCACTATATTAGAATATTATGAAGCTCGCCCTGGCTGGTGGGTGCCAGCCCTTGAACCAAAAGGTCACTCACTGGTTTATTCCCAGTCAGGGCACATGCTTGGGTTGCAGGCCAGGTCCTTGGTTGGGGCATGCGAATGGCAACTGACCGATGTATCTCTCACACATCATTGGCCCTTTCTCCCTCCTTTCCCTCTCTAAAAATAAATAAAATCTTCTTAAAAAGATTATGAAGCTTAAGCTCAAATAAAATAAAACTTATGTGAGCACTTTGGAAAGTATGAAAGTATTATACACCATCCAGTTATTATTTTTCTGTGTGTTATCATTAAGATTAGGCAACAATTTGAAGAGCATACACTACTCCTAGGTGAATGGGGAATATTCAAGTTCTCCCCACCCCCCAGCATTTCCTTCTGTTCCAAGAACTTGTGCTGACAGAGTTGCCAATAATGTCCCTACAGACACAGTTGGCCTCTGCTGAAGGACTGTCTTCACCTCAAATGAGTAATGCAGGACTCCTAGCCCCGAGGCTGGGACTGAGGGACAGCAAGGAATTCAGGCCCCTGCTAGTAAACACAGGGGAGGGCAGGCAGCAGCCCCTGGCTGTTTCCTTAGCCTATTTTCACCCAGAGAAGTCAGGGGCCATGTCTGTCCTGATGACAGAAACTGAACCAAACTTCCATCTCAGGTGGTGTGACCTGATCGTAGCAGAAAGATCACGGGGACTGGACTGCCATTTCAGATAATTGTTCCAGCACATTTTCAGTTCAGAGTGGTTCTTTACCATTTCCTCTCAGAACGGCTTGTGGCCAGAAAGCTGTCATGTTTACTTAGCATGATCTCTTGGTAGTAGGAATTTTAGATACACAAGAAACCGTTTCTTTAAAGCCTAAAGCCTAAGCTCACCCTCCTCCCTCCCGAAATGACCTTCCTGTTTTTCCTAATTCAACCATGAAAGTCACCTTGGCCAGACTCGGAGGTCATGTTCAACTTGCCTCTCTTCCATGCTCTACATTGAATCTGTAGGTTTTACCTTTTTTCTTTGTTTAACTTCATTTGTTTCTCACTGTTTCCACTGCATCACCCTGAGACCTGTGTGGTCATGCTCCTGGACCGGGTAACACCCTCCCCACTACCCTCTCTTCCACACAGCTGCTGGAGAGATTTTTCTACAGCACCCATCGGCCCCCTCGCCCACTGATGAACCAGGGGAGGGGCTGGGGGAGGAGGTGACTCAGGGTGCTGGCCGAGATGCACACCCAGGACAGCCTCTCTCTCCACTCACTACAGCTAACAGCCCTGGATTCTGAAGAGGGCTCTGTGAAGTGTGGCAATACCATGGGGAGGGGAGCCAAACTGGAAGTGCAACCCAGAATGGGGGCCGAGTTTCTGGTTTTCTTCACTTTTTCTGTTCCAGCTCTGACCTCAGCAAAAACTGAGAGAGCCCTGCCTTGAAAATCAGGGGAGAGAAAGAGGACTCTGTGAGCTCACAGAGTGGGGAAATCCTGTTTTTAACCCTCCCTTCTCTTTTTCTTCGCCCTGCCTCCACCATGGGTGACGCCACTTAAACGGCCTTGCACTGTGCAGGAGTGGCTTTGGCATTTAAAACCCAAAGAGAAAACCCTTTCTGATCAGAGGAACTGGAAGAAAGACCCGTGGTCCAAAGAGTATGAGGGGGAATCTTCAGTATCTTTTCTCTTTTACTGAGGGTGGTTCTAGCCGTGTAGAACAGCACAGGCTGCTATAAACACAAGAACTTGCTTTTCTAGCCAGGTGCCCAGGAAAAGGGGCTGCTGGGAGGCAGAGTAGGAGAAAAATATGTACAGAAGAGGAAAGAGCTGGAAAAGGTCCCCCAATTCTGTGTATGAACTGACAGAAGTCCTAGGCTCACCCTCAAGCTGTGTGTGTGTGGGACAGACCCAGAGTAGCACAGCAAAAGCTTTGAGAACAGACTATGAAAGAAACAACTACTCAAGTCCCAGGCTGAGCCCCCAACGGCTGGCTCGCATGTGGGACATAGTGTGAAGCCTCTGAAAACTGAACCAGCCCCCAGAAGTGGGATCCAACTTGTAGTCAACATTTTCCAAGGGATTTTTAACACAACTCAGAGTCTCACAACATAATAATGAAAACATATAGACTACAATACAAAATTACTCACTATAAAAGGAACCAGTGAAATGTGAGCAATTCTCAGGGGAAGATACCCCAATGTTGCTGCTACTACCAAACCCTTTAGAATGGCTTTTAGTGTTGAAAACTATAATATTTGAAATTAAAAAAGAAACCCAAAACACTCACAGAATGGAGAGACAAGTCAGTGAACTAGAAGATAGACCAATCAGAAGAACTGACAAAACATAGTAAAAGCAAGGAAGCAAACAAACAAAAAACACAGACCTTTATGGACTTGGGCAATATAAAAAAATATGTAACATTTGCATCACTGGAGTCCCAAAAAGAGAAAGATAACTGCCCCCCAAAATATTTGAAGACATAATGGCTGAAAACTTCCCAAATTTGGTGAAAGACATACATTTACATCATCAAAAAGCTTAGCAAACCCCAAACAGGATAAACCAGAGGAAATCAGCCCATCCATATCAAAATCAAAGATAAAAGAAGATTGAAAGTAGCCAAAGAAAAACAACACATTGCTTATAGAAGAAACTAGCATTTAAATGTGCATTTCTCATCAGAGAACAAGGAAACAAGAAAGTGGAGCAATAATTATAAAGTGCTGAAAGGAACAGGCAACCCAGAATTCCTGTGAAAATACCCTTCAGGAATGACAGAAGAATTCTTAGATGAAGAAAACCTATTGGGCTGGCCAAAAAGTGCATTTAGTTTTTTCCGTAACATAAAAGATACATTTTTCATTTTCACAAATATCTTTATTGATTTAGATATTTTGAGTATGTCGGCTATCTCCCATTATTGGCTCTGGTGGCTAGGGGCCAGGGGTGAGGCTAAACATCTTCCAATACATAAGACAGCCCCACAGCAAAGAATTATTTGACTAGAATGTCAACAGCACCAAGAAACTGCTCAACCACCCCTGATACACTGGATCAGTCATAGCACCTTCTCTGAACACTGCACAAATCTTTTTGCATTTCAGTTGTATTTTTACCTTTCTTGAAATCAGAAAGCATACTATGCCTCAAACGTTACATATTTTCTTCCATCTTCAATATTAAAATGGCTCCAAAAAATTCACCAATTTTGACAAGTGTTTTTAAAATACACACTGGTAATGACAACTGTTACAATACAATATAACAACTGTTTCAAATGAAGTGAAAGACAAAGCATGACTAGAGCCATTGTAGAGAAAAAACTAAATGAACTTCTTGGCCAGCCCAGTATAAGAATGTGTCCCAGCAGACCTAAAAGAAATGCTCAAGGACGTTTTTCTGGCTGAAAGGAGGCCAACCAGAGGGAAACTTGGGACTTCAAGAACAAGGGAAGAGGAACAGAAATGGGCAGCTGAGAACCACCTGAGTCACTAGTGATCTCCTGGGAAAGCCAGTTCTGAAGAACAACAGATTCTTTCTGCCTTTTGAAATTTTCCATTAAGCCTCTAAGCCAAAGTCTTTTGCCTTCAGGATTGAGAATCATTGGCTCTGCTCAAGCAGATGTTTGCCAATAGATGTGGCAGGGTTTAGCCATGGAATTGAAAGCTCTGATAGTAAACTGTCTTTAGTTTAGTTTTTATTATTATTATCTTTAAAGGTTTTATTCAAAGGGGACAGAGGGGAGCAAAAAGACGATGGATGTAATACCACAACAATAAAATTAAATTAAAAAAAATCACCCCCCCCAAAAAAAAATTTTATTCATTATTTTTAGAGAGAGGGGAAGGGAGGGAGGAAGAAAGGGAGAGAAACATCAATGTATGGTTGTCTTTCACGTTCCTCCAGCTGGGGACCTACTTGATTGATGACCTGGCTTGCAACCTGATGCCCTAACTAGAAATTGAACCAGCAACCCTTGGGTTTGCAGGCTGGTGCTCAATCCCCTGAGCCATACCAGCCAGGGCTGTCTTTAGTTTTTATGTATGTCAGAATAATAAAAGTATTTCATATTTTAAGTAATATTTATATTTACTTGGAATATTATAATGCATCATTTAGGATGCATACAGTAAATAGAAAATATATTAAAGTAGAATTGGTTTAAAATGCTAATTTCAATTGAATAATGAAATAGTTTTCATTGACTCTTCATGTGTTTCATGCCTAGATATGCACCTTAGGGTATTAATAATTTTTAGTATTAGGCAACAAATTACTACTTTGCAAAAGTTGTGGAAGGCTACACTCTGCCTCAGAATAATCTTGGGGAATGAATATTGATCAGGCATTATTTTTGAAACTCACTGATAGAAAAGCTTGTATATCAGTAACACCACTGCACTTTCAGCTTTATTCTGAACATATTAATGCCTTCAGCATGTTAAAGCTCTCATATTTTCTCTTTCCAAGTCAGATATGCAAATGTGAGTGGCACTCAACAAAAATTCTATTACACATTCATAAACTCATAGTTCATTAAGACAAACAAAAAAACCCTCAAAGGTTTCTCCACTGCCGCAGGAGAAAACCTGAACCCTTCAGCATTTCACTTCCCTGAACTTATGGCTCCATGGATCCTTCCAGCCTTGCCCCCTGCTACGTGTGGCCCTCCTTTACTTTAGAAGTTTATTTCTAATTTAATCATTTTGTTTTACATTCTGAAGTATCAAACTACCAAAAGTACCTTTATTCAACACACACACGTTTTTCCACCTCTAAGTCTTTTCCTACCCTGTTCTCTTTACCTTAAATGTCCCATCTTCTTTTGTCCTGACTCATTCTGATTACTGCAGTTATAAAACGTGACAATACAGGTATCAGAGTAGCTTATGAAAATAAAGATAATATAGTACTATGTAGGAAAAAAAATACCCCACACCTAGACCATAAGGGTGCTCAATAAATGGTACCCCACGTTATTTCCCTTAAGGATTACCCCTCTCTTCCTTCATATTTTCAGTCTACAAATACTTTGTGCCACATAATCCTCAGATAGAAAGGGTAATTAAAAAGGTTAAAAATCAAACATAGAGGGGGAGGACAAAGCAACAAGTGATTTGCCACACTGCTACTATAATGCAGGCTATGTCCACATAAAAATATAACACCACCAGTCACAACAAAAATCCCTGTAAAACGTTCAGTTACAGATGTCATGGCAGCTTGGTACCTGTAATGGGGTTTCTTTATCTCCCTGTTTTGTGTAAATATAGAGAGAGCAGAGCAAGGTGGGTTTTCCCCTCCAGAGGACCCATTACGTGGGGTGATGTGCCTGGCGGTGTGCTGTGGAGCAGGTGTTTCAGCGGGAAACCCTGGGCTGGGAGAGTGTGTGTTACTACAGTGGCGTAGCAGGAGGGAGACTATCACTGTCAGAGGTGCTTTCCTGCCTGGTAACTTCCTGCTCCTAGGTCTGCATCCTGTGGTCTCATTCCAACATCAACAAAAGGGTCAGGACACATATTCCTGAAAAAATGAAACAGCATCACATACAAAAGTTTCTCTCAGAATCAGTACCACTGAGAACCACTTTTGTTCCAGACTCAGCAAGAGGCAAGCCTCCAACCAAGTCCTTTTTCAGCACGTGGGCCTGAAGCGGCAGGGGGTAGGGGGCAGCCCCTGGGGGTGTGGGAGGGTGGAGTGGCTAGAACTTTCTCCCCTGCAGGCGCAGCCTGGAGCTTCCTGACATGCGGCAAGACAGCAGCAGCAAGATAATTTTTAAAATGCTTAGTGATTAAAATTTCCGTAAGAGGATGCCAACAACTGAATTCCAGTACTGTACATCGAAGCTACTCATTGGGATATTGCAAAGAGAGCTGGGGAATTTAAGGATTAACATGACCTCTTCTGAAGTATGTTATGACAATCTCATAATTTAAAGAAAGTCTCTTTCCTTAAAATTTTCCTTTTGAACAGGAAACATGAGATGAAAATTACACAGGCTGGTCAGCACCGAGAACAGTGTTGGGGGTCCCTGTGTTGGACCAGCGGCAGGAGGTGTGAGTTCTAGTCACAGCTAGAGACTTTTAGGAGGCAACTTATTGCCACTAACCTTCACTTTTGTCCTTTATAAAAATGAAAATGACAGGTGAGCTGTGAGGAAATGGTTCAAAGGGCCATGCAAGTTCAGAGTCCACTGATGGTTCAGGAGAGCTGGGTGATGCAACAGGCCCCTGCCCCTGCTGCCTTAAGGGGACAGTGACCCTGTTAGAACTTTGACTATCTTTATGGGGAGAATTCTTTACCTTCTTTTCGTTGACATCCACCTGCTCCTCTTCCTCATTCATCTCTTCTGGCATGTCTTTGATTTTGTTCAGCAGTTCAGCCTTGGGGGCAGACACACTGTAGTAGGCAGGGCAGTTGACCAGTATGCCCACTGTTTCCTTATCTTCACTCCTGGGTCATAAAGAACAGAGAGTATAGCTACACACAGCACATACCAGAAGCTTCATTTCACCACGACTCCATTCAGAAATGTGTTAAAAATCCTATTCAACGACTTCCCAGAGATGAGATGAACTAACTACTAAATACTTCCTAATGAGTGATAGCCATGTGTAGGGCTCCTGAATCCTGGCAAACTTGGGTCAAAAACCACCAAAGACAATATGAGAAATGTGGTAAGTGTAACAATGGCACTCACTCCCTATTTCACAGAAGGACAATGGGGAGCCATGACTCAATGTGACTGTATTTTAAAGGTGTTGCACAAATCTCAGATTTTAGGTGATTTTCTACTCTTCCTGGGTTACCCATCATCTTTCTGCTGCATATTACAATTGTTATTTGGGCATTTATCAGTTTTCCTCCTCATGTATGCCTATCATCCTATACAAGCCTAGGAAATCTGGAGCTTGATGGTTGGTCAGTGAATGTAAGAGGTGAAATCTGCTCATTGATTACACAGCAGGGTTTTCAAGGTGGGAGAACAAATTAGGAGTGGAGAAGCTTGCTATTTATCTGGTGTTCTCTGTTTTACTATAATTAAGCTGCCTTTCAGGCTACCTACACAATAAATGACTCTAGAGAAGTAGGTTAGGCTCTCTTGGAGAGGTCTTTCAACAAGTCAGTCCTGTGACATCGTGTAACATCGTTTCACTGTGGAATAAAAACCACAAGTTTTTTTTTTTTTTTTTTTTTTTTACTTGTCTCCTGCTTGATGGGACTATTCCTCTAAGCAATATAATTACATTTAATTCAGTTAATTGAAAAAAATAGAAAAAAGGTTTTCCCCCCAAGATATATTCATTAAATTACAAATGGACTTCTCATACATTTATTTGATAACTAAACCTCACGTACAACAGAACATTTATTTTCACCAGAAGATGGCGCATGCCACTCTGAAATTCCTCTTGCAAAAGCTGTACGACCAGTTTCACTTCTACACTGACTGAGAATATATGTTCTCAATGATAATGCTAGGACATGCTAAGGATGCACTTATAAATTACCTTGGTCTCTCTGCAGCAAGTGGTCAGTGAACGAATGAAGTGAACAGAAGCCCCTCACTCTGACCTACCACAACCATTTGTGGTAAACTAATAGGTACACCCACAGAAACTCATTCTTGGCTTCCTGGTACCTGGTGGTTTGCCTTGCATATTGTCAGTGCTCAGTGAATGTTTGCTAAACATACAGCCCTGGGTAAGTCAACTTCATCCCAATTAGCTTCTGCCAAATCTGAAAACAGGGACGGACAAGATGACTGTTCAGGCCTCTGGTACCATTACCATGTCAAATAGATTCGAAGTACTACATGGTTCTTTACTTTCTTCCACTTCCCTAATCAAAACACGGTATTCTTTTTTTTAAGTATCCTTCTCACCCAAGGACACATTTCCATTGCTTGTAGGGAGAGAGGAAGGGAAAGAGAGAAACACCCATGTGAGAGATGAGAGGGAAGCATCGACCGGTTGCCTCCCACAGGCACCCAGGCTTGGGATCAAACCTGCAACCTAGGCAAGTGCCCTGACCAGGAATTGAACCCACAACCCTTCAGTTACGGGGCGATGCTCCAAACAACTGGGCTATACCAGCCAGGGCAAAACCTGGTATTCTTTTTAGTAATTTAGTTAGAATCACTTGGAAATTTCTAAAATGCAAGTCCAAATTTAGAAGAAATGCTCTGTTTTTATTTAGTCTGGAAGCCACTAACTATGTAGTTCCAATCTGTCAATTCAGTTTTCACTGGACATTCAAGGAAATGAAACATGTGGGAAAATATTGTGATAACCAGGAGAGATCCACAGGAAGTAAAGCAGACTGCTCATGGCCCTCTCAAACCCTGTGGCTGGGTGCTGGGACATGTAACAGGTGGGCACAGGGGGCTCTGGGGGCAGAAACTCACAGGCTACACAAAACCTTAACAATGTGCCCCCTTTGGGCCTTTTCTGATCCTCAGGATATGAATGAATATTCACCCTAACTCTTCAAAGGTGTAGGCCAGTGTGGTAAATCTACATTGCTAGGCTCTCATCCTTTTTTCAAAGAAGGCGTCTGTGGCACTCCCCACTCCCATCTGCTGCTCTCTCAGCACCGACCCTGCGGGGCTCTCTGTTAAGGGAACTCAGACGGGGAATGGGAAGTTGCATGTTTGCTGAAAGGTGGCACTGTAGAACTATTAAGAGAGCAGGCATGGTCACAGTGCTGGGTGCAAACACAGAGTCCCTCACTCACGTGTGCTATGACTCCAGGTGGGCATAATTTTAATTGCTCTGTGCTTGTTTCATCACTTGTAAAATGGTGATAAAATCGGTAGCTATCTCAGAAGGTTCTTGTGGAGATTAAACAAGATAATGTTTATATAAAAAAATTCAATGTTTAACACGAAGAACGTGAACAATAGGTATTGATGGCAATTATTGCTATTACTATTACTATTATTGTTTTTGCTGCTGGCTAAGTGCTTGGTAAGTCAAGGTCAGTCTGTCCCACACCCTACTCCTCAGAACCATTCCCTGAAGGCTGACAACGGCTGTCACTCTTGGATCTTTTTTCTTTTTTTAAAGTTAAAAAAAAAATTCCTCACTCAAGGACATGATTATTGATTTTAGAGAGAGAGGAAGGGGAATGGAGAGAGGCAGGGTGGAGAGAGAGACAGAGAGAGGGAGAGAAACATCAATCAGTTGTTTTCTATTATATGCAGCCCAGCCGAAGACTGAACCCTCGATCAACATTTTGGTTCATGGGACAATTCTCCAACTGATTTAGCCACCCCACCAGGGTATGGGTCAGGATTTTTGGTAGCCGAAAAAGTTCAGGTAAGTAGTCCCAAATTTATCAACCTGTAGATGGAATTCATTTCTAAGTCCCTTTGGGGACATTATCTGGAACTTACCTCTTGCCTTCATAGCTTGGGCAGTTGACAGTTCTCTGCATGGTCTTCCTCTTTATGCTGTTTTCCTGCAGCAAGTTCACATCTCGAGGAAACAGACCTTCCATTAGGTCCATAGTTGTCTTCATTCTGGAGTCTGGATCCAAAATGTCTGCCAGAGATTTGTCTTGATGGACAATTTCCTTGGCCAGAGTCTGTGTTCTGATGTCCTCTGAGGTCTTCTGAGGACCAGAAGTGACATTCTTTTCTAAATCCTGAGCCTCATTCACTGGGTCATGGATGGGGTCTTGGGTCAGGATGGGCTTTCCTGGGCTTAGCTGCCAGGCATGGGGCCCAGCGGACTGGGACAGAGCCCCTGTGGTGGGCAGGCTGGTCTCGTTGGCCTCTGCACCCTGGGTAGAAGTTTGGCATCTGGAGGCTAGTATCTGCCTACCAATCAAATGGGTTGCACCAAGCCTGGGCCTTTCCTTGGCAAATGTCATGTTGGCAGATTTGCTGGAGCTACTGGATATTAAAAAAAGAGAAAAGTGGTAAGAAAATAGTCAATAGAAGGGTGAAGTTGAGGGTGAAAGGAAATGTTTTCACCACCAGACCTGTAGTTTCCCACATCTGGAGTGAGGTGTGATAGTCCCACTTCTGAGGTGGTTATTCCCCCAGTCTGTGGCATCCTGGCCTGACTGGTGCGGCTCAGTGAGTTGGGCATCGTCCTGCACACAGAAAGGTCACCAGTTTGAATTCTGGTGGGGGCACATATTTGGGTTGCAGGCCACATCCCCGGTTGGGGGTGTGGAGAGGCAACCAATTGATATTTCTTTCCCTCTTTCTCCCTCCCTTCCCTTCTCTCTAAAAATAAATAAATGAATTAAAATCTTGAAAGAAATTGTAGTATCCTTAAGGGCCTTCAACTGAGCCCACTAGTTGGTCATGGAGAGGTTGTATGACTTTTTAAGGGGAATGAATCAAGTAGGAATTCAGTTTTGGTGAATAGAGGGTAATGGCAAATCACTTTATATTTACAGGGAGTCACCAAAGGGTGATAGCAGGCAATTGTGGATTGATTTTTTTGTTTTGGGTGTTGTGAAAATCACTTGTCCTAGGGAGTATGGTTTGGGAAATGCTCCTTCCCCATTCCTGTGGCTTCCAAGAACAGATTTTCCCTACACATTACTGACTTTTAGCCCTTCTCTTTGTTCCCTGCTGTGAACATGGAGTGCCTTTAGAAAGAGAAGCTAACCATACCCCATTCATAGTCCAGCTTTTCTAAGAGTAAGGCTGCCTCTAGGCATACTCTCATGTTCTTTCTCCAAATATAGTATATATGAAATATACACACATATATGTATGCGTGGATGTCTAGCATGGCTTGTGAATGGGTAGATCGACCTGTTTAATATGGGGGCTCAGTTTCAGGAGGCCCACTGAACACTCAGATGGAAGCCATGTTCTCCAGTATTAGCTCTACCTGTAATACAGGTGATGTTTTTTGCCTTCTGTACACCTTCCTCTTTCTTCTCATTCCTTAATTGATTCAGGACTCGGGCAGGGAAGAGGGATGCTGTTCATTTGGACCCTTTGAACTTCCCATGTGCACAGAAGTGAACTATGCCCTTTGGGAGCTGGCTCTCATTTCACCACTCTTACTCCCTGCTGCCTAGTGACTACTGGTATAACCACCAAACCACCCAAGGCAAACAAGTAAAACAATCTGCCAGTTTTATGAGCTGAGCTTGTATAAACCATGTCCACATCAGGGCTCACCTTTGACCAACAGAAGCCTGGAACTTGAAAATCTCTTATTAGTGAGGGAAACCCTTTCCTCCTACCCAAGCTGCCCACTCACCAGGTATGGAGCTCCTTGTAATCCTGGTTGTCTAGCTGTGCCTCGCACAGAGCTTGGGGCGGAGGCGGAGGAAAGTCCTCCGAGCTATTCACGGGGGGTTCCTGGCTTGGTGGAGGGGGTGGCGGTGGGGGTAGGGGAAAAGCTTCAAATGTGGGGCTGGAGGTGGCATGGGGGTACAGTGCCCTCATAAACACTTCATCCTCATAGTTTTCCCGAGGTGGTGGGGAGGCCTGCAGGGCTGACTCAGAAATTCGGAGGGAGATCCTCCCTGGAGTGCTTGGGACCCCAAGAGGCGTGTCTGGGTCGGAAGTGCTGCTTGAACTTGGAAGATTCTGCTGTTTTTTATAGTGCTTCAGGTTCACAGACTCGAAGGAAGATCCCTCAGGCAGGCTGTTCTCTCTGATGGCAAGGGCCCACTTCACCCGAGACGGAGCAGGCTTCCTCATCCCCTCTTCCGCCCCATGCTCTGGACTGCAGGGCTCATGGCCTCTAGGGCTGGGAGGCTGGGCCAGGCTGTGGCCGTTGCTTCTGTGAGTCGCTGCCGGTGGGTAGGGCTGATCACCTGCAGCCTGGGCACAGGAGCTGGAGTGGCCAGGGGAAGGCAGAACCGAGCTGACTGGGGTCCGTGGTACAGCTCTGGGGTCTGAGAGATGCCCTTGTGGCCCTGTGGGCAGTGGCCGGGGGCAGGGCACTCTGCTGGCCTGCCTCTGATGGTCCAGCGATTCAGGACATCCACTGGGAACCGAGGCACTGACCGCTTTGTTGCTCGGACCACCCCAACGGGGGCCAGGGTGATGTTTGAGCAGCAGCATCTCTTCTTTTTCTGAACAACTGAGTGACCTGGAACGGGATACAAACACATGCATGACACTCTGAAGACAGGAGCAGACACAGCCACTGAGCCCAAGGCTCATTACACAGATGGGAAAAGAATCTGATAGGGAGAAGGGCCCCCAGAGAAGCTGCACACTCTCTCCCTCCCCCAGCAGCTGCTCAAACAAAGAACCGAGTTTAAGTAAAATACCAGACAGATATAACCTCCTACAGGAAAACGTCACATGGCATTTGCTTTTATTAGCCTTCTCTCACTGCCCCTACCTCCCACCCCTAACACCCACTTAGGGTGGCTTTTGAGGACAGGCTTCAGGTTATAACAGGAAAGAAATAAGGTGCATTTCTTCAGCTTCCTTTAGGAAGACTTTGGAATCAGCCTGTGACTCTGGGGAAAGAGAAAGATGCTGCCTCATTCGATCTCAGTGCAATCCCCAGGCCCTCAGCAGGGGTGGGGGTGGGGTAGGGGGAGTTTGTTTGGAGAGCATCTGTGCTGGCTGCTGAATTGAAAGGTTTACTTTACAACTTTCTCCCAGCCTTCTAGTGTGGTCATTTCTTACAGTGGAATGTAAAAAGCAGGGAGAGTCTCACCTAAGGAGCTGGAGAAAGAGACAATAAAGAACAAGTAGGGTGACTTAAACGAATGCCCCCTATCTAGGTTCTAAGGAAAAGCGCCAGTAATTTCTAGTACCTTTGCTGCTGTGTTCTAAAGGGAAAGAGGGACCAAGAAAGAGAATAGGAGTCTGCAGCACTGCCTGCCTGCCTGCCCGCCATGCGAGAGTTGATGTGAGGAAAGAAGCTATCTCCAGCAAAAACCTCATTTGTAAGTGCCTGATGCATACTCAAGTGAATCTGGAGAGCAGATGGCACTTTTCATTGTGCAGATCTGAGTCCTCAGGGTAAGTGCTCAGTCCCAAGTCAGAGGCCTGGTGCAACCCTGCCACAAGCCAATCTAAGTGCCTGCCGGCCCATAGTGCTGCAGCGATGGAAAAGGCAGAGTTGAATACGGGACCCTTCTCTCTCAGATGCAACCTTTCCCTCTTCCATCACAGATCCTCTTCATGCGGAGGTGGTTCTGTTGGTTTTATTTTGTTTGTTGGTTTTTACCAGGACCCTCTCAATATCTAGGACTGGTTACTCTGTACTTCTTGTAGAGTTCCCAAATGGGTGTATGAAAAACTCAGAGGCAGGCAGTTCGCTAGGGGTGCTCTGGGCTCCCATGTCTTCATTGTGGTGTCCTTCTTAGTAAGTGTCCATTGAACAGTATGTCTTCTGCCCAACTGCTCTTTAAACTGTACAATATAGGGCTCAGTGGAAAGGTACTGGTTTGTGAACCCAAAGGTTGCTTCTTTCATTCCCAGTCAGGGCACATAACCAGGTTGCAAGCCAGCTGTCCAGCCAGGTGAGAGGAATCATAGAAGATGTCTGTTTGTGACTGGCTTATTTCTTTTAGCATACTACCTTCAACGTTCATCCATGCTGTAGCATGTGTCAGCATTCCCTTTCTTTTTAAGACTGAATAATACCACCAATGTATATACCACATTTTGTTTAGCTATTCTTCACTGATGGACATTTGGGTTGGCTGCATCTACTCCTTTGCTATATATATATATATTTAATTTTATTGTTGTTGTATTACATCCATCCCCTTTTTGCTCCCCTCTGTCCCCCTCCCCACCCACCCATTCCCCCCAAAGTCAATCCCACCTGTTGTCCATGTCCATGGTTCCTTTATACTAGGTTCTTGTCTATACTGCTCCCCTTCCTTGCCTCTGCCTCCCCCCTCCCCCCAACCCCCTTCCCCCTAACCAGTGAAGGCCTATTCACTATATTCATATATTTGGTTCTATTTTGCTTGTTGTTAGTTTTTTGTTCATTATCCTTTGCTATTGTGAATAATGCTGCCATAAACATGGGTCTGAAAATATATCTTCAAAACACTGCTTTCGCCTGTGAACCCAAAGGTCGCTGGTTCAATTCCCAGCCTGGGCACATAACCAGGTTGCAAGCCAGGTCTCCAGCCAGGTCTGTAGCTGGAGGCTGGTGAAAGGCAACCATACATTGATGTTTCTCTCCCTCTTTGCCTCCCTCCCTTCTCCTCTCTCTGAATATAATAAATAAAATCTTTTTAAAAATCCAAAATAAAACAAACAAACAAACAAAACACTGCTTTCAAACATTTTGGATACAGAGTCAGAGTGGGACTGCTGGGTTATATGATAGATCTATTTTTAATTTTTTGAAGAGTCTTCATGTTGTTTTCCATAGAAGTTGTAGCATTTTACAATCCCAACCAGTGCACAAGTATTCCAATTTGTCCACATTCTTGCCAACACTTGTTCTTTTATTTATTTTTAAACAATGATCTTGATTTGTATTTCTCTTGATGATTAGTGACCTGGAGCATTTTTACATATGCTTGTTGGCCATCTGACTAACATTTTTGGAGAACTGTTTATTCAAGTCCTTTCTATAATTAAGTTATTTGAATTTTTTGTGGCTTAGTTTAGTTTCCCTTTTGACTTCAGACCAGTTGTCTTTGGCAGTGGTCTAGTTCACTGATAGTTCTCCTTTGTCTCTAGCTTTTAATTAATGCACCCAGACTAACCCAAGGCCTCAGCTTCACCTTAAATATTTTCTTCACGTGAGGTACAACTACAAGATGCAGGAGCACATAACTGGGAAGGCTGCTTTTGGCAGTGAAGGAGGTAACCCAATGCCCACTTCCTGACCACATTAGCTGCTCTAAGTGACAGGACAAGGTTGAATTATTGAGAAGGTGAATAAAGAAAAAGAGGGAAACAATCAGTGAATGAAACAGAAAAAAAATTAGGGAAATGGCTAAAATGTGGAGGGTAGTAGGGAGGGTTTAAATTCAATTTCATTAGTAAATAATTATAGTAGACAGCCCTATGATGTTGCACTAAAACTACTATACATAGGCATGTGCTTCAGATAAAATGCTCTGTGGAATTTTCTACTTATTCAGCTCCATGTGAATAGTTCAAAAATTCAAATTCTAAAAAATTCTCCATTATATTTTTCTACCTAGGATAAATTATTTTCAAAGTAATTTTTAACATGACTTCCCTATTATTTTCTATCCACAACTGCTTAAAAATGATGAGATTGGAGCTTTCTTTTTTACTCCAGGTGCTTCCTGTGAATTTGCCTCACCATGTGAAGCTGTTCCCGAAATGCTGCTGCTTCTTCTTCCAGCACTTTACTCCCCTGACCTGATCCTTTGCTCACAGAACTGAAAGAGATCAGCCGTGCAAGACAGGCTGCGTGTGATAGAGCGTAGGATAAGCTTGAGAAGTGTATATCCACTAACTATTTTGATGCCAAACTTGAGGCACAGAATCATTTAACTCCAGTAGCATCTTGAAGGCAGAAGGCACCAGACATGCATATACATACCCAGATCCAGGGCCAGCCAAGTGACATGGATCCTTCACAAGATCAAAGCCATTGTGTTCCCCCAAAAGCATATCCTAAAACACAAGACAAGTACAGCATCGTTACCAACAAATTAACCATGGGAGTAGAGGCAGGAAGGAGCAAGAACAGTTATTGGAGGCCTACTTATTTATCATCAAGCACCAGGGCAGCACTCTTCCACACCACCCCATTTCACCCTTCAAGTCCCAGGAAGTAGTGTGAATGCCACAGTGTGGGTAGGAAGCGGGCCTGAGGGGGTTAACTTCCCCAGAGTTTACAGCCCAGGGCTGGGATTTCAACCTCAGCCTGTTCTCTCCTCACAAGGGCATTTTCTAAGCAAGAGAAATTTGATAATTATCTCCAAGGTTCAAAACACATGCCATTCTTGAACTATAACGATGAAAATAACTTCAAATGGCCAACCTTTTGAAAGAGCAATAGGGAAATATGGGAGATGACAGGATCATGTATGGAATTTAGCAAAAATCTGGAATGTCTGAGTTGTAATTCCAGAAGATAAGAATCTGGTATGCAAACCGACTAAAATATGTTCTTTCTGGGGAAAACATTTCATCCACATGTAACATCCTGGGCCTTTTCCTGGTAGTCATTACTTGTTCCTTTTTGTTCTTATAAGGGTGTTTTTGGTTTCCTGAAAGGGTCTTTGGTTAATTTTTTCTGGTGTAAGATTTGGTCCATGTGAATATGTCCCTGATGAAGACAGTGTGGCTACTGATGATAAACCACTTAACTCTCAATTATTTATGATACTAGGGGACAGGAAGCAGTATGTCTACCTGTCCTAATTAAATAATTAAATTTAAGAATAATATTAAGAATAATTAAATAATTCTTTAAATAATTAAAGAATTATGGTCCTGGCTGGTGTGGCTTAGTGGATTGAGCACCGGCCTGCGAACCCAAGTGTCACTGGTTCAATTCCCAGTCAGGGCATATACCCACGTTGCAAACTAGGTTTCCAGCCTGGTCCCCAGCTGAAGGCAGGTGAAAGGTAACCATACATTGATGTTTCCCTCCCTTTCTTCCTCCCCCCACATCTCTAAAAATAATGAATAAAATCTTAAAAAAAAAAAAAAAGAATTAAATGCATACATTATCTCTAAACTTAATTTTGGCAATTCTTTAATCACGTAATTCTTCTGAAGAGCTAATTGGTTTCACCCTTTTTCTTTTCTTCTCGAAATCAGTGGTACAGAGACTCATAAGCAATAAAAGAAACAAGGTAGTAGGCACAAAGAAGAAACAAACACCTGAATATTATTAGGAATTGCAGCTATCACTTGTTGGGCCTTTACTGTTAAGTCAGACACTCTGCTAAATTCCTTACAATCCTCAAATCATGTGCCTAGAGTTGTGTTAGGCACCTGACTTTTCTTCTGGAATTTATAACAATGGGGAGAAGAGAGGTAATTGCAGCTCAGAAAGGTTAAGAATTTTACCCCACCCACACAGATAAGGAAGTAGAGGAGTCAGGATTCAAACCATGATCTCTTCAAAACTTGGATCTTTCTTTGGAATTTTAACAAGTTGAGTGGTAGCTGGGGGCAGGGGGAGGGATGGGAGGGGGATGGAAAGGAATTCCATGTGTCTCCAATTTGCTCAATTATCACTATAGGGAATGGGAATTCCTACTCTCCACGAACCTTTATAGTCCTTTTAAAGTCTTTCTCCACTGTACACCCCTCTGTTGACATAATTATGCAGCTTTGCCAAAAATTAATGGGGAAAGCCTCTGGATTCTCTTTAAGCTCCAAATCCAGCATAACTTTTAAATATATTTTTCATTCTGTTATTTCCTCTGAATTAAGTTGATATTTATGTAAGTGTGCAAAAAATAAAGGAAGTTGGAGCCAGTAATAAACTGCTGAGAGAACTCTCTCAATTTCCTGTCAATGAAAATACCACTTGGACAAAGGAAATATGCCTTCCCAGCCTTGTAAAAGCCAGAGGAGAATAAATTTCTGTTGTATTTACTTGCTTTGATTAGGCATATGTTCACCATCAAAGATGACTTGATTTTCTGTAAGTTGGTAAGAAGTGTACAGTGCTTATAGGGCAATTTAGAGAAAAACAGTAACTAGGAAGGAATACCAGAATTAGAGTTATACTGACAGATACTTGTTAAATGCCAGCTTGTTTTTGTTAATTATCTCCGACTTCTGATGCCTGACTTACCAGTTTTTCTTCGATACTAGGTATAGCATACTTAAAACTATAGACCTAAAGCCTGTTGTTGCAGCCCAGTCCTCCCTCTTGCTTTGAGTTTTGAGTTAGAAATCCTAATATCTCTGTGACCAGTGAAATAGAAAGACAATACTCATCTACTCTGTAATATGTTTTAAGTATCTGTTAAAATGAATTAGAAATCCATTTGAAAAATCTTAAACTGGGATTCAAAATGTTAAAGTGAGATGAATTAACTGGCTGCAGTTTTACATATAAGATGTTTAACTCTCATTGCCTTCCCTGTCTCCCAGCTTTTTTTTGATTCAAGGAGGCAGATGACATACTGACCTAAAGACTCTGGAGTCAGAGAGTATGGGGTCAAAACCTTGCTCCCTCCCACTCCCTGGGGAAAATTTCTTATCCTTTCTGTACCTCAGCTCCCTTATCTGTAATGTGGAGATAATAATTGTATCCACCTCTTTGAATAGATGTGAGGACTAATTTCATAAAATCAGTACAAGAACTGGCACCTGGTACACATTTGGTTATTGGTAGCTATATGTAATTTTACATTTTGTGAAAAGTTGATTCTGTTATTTATCCCCACACTCGAATGGGTGCTTGTTGAGAGATGCTAAAACCGATTTACAAGCTGCATTTTCTAGAATCCAACACCCAGCCCCATGCATTGCGCAATTTCCTCAGCAATAAAATGTTTGTCACACCCACTGTCACAAGGTGAATGTGTTACATATCAGCAACAAAGGCCTCTGGAAATACAGGGACAACCAAAAGAAGCCTCTAACTCAGCATCTGGGGAAAAAATTCCCCACCCGAAATGTCTCATTTCTTCACAGGTTTATTTTTACAGCCTATGCAATGAAGGGGTGTACATTTCCATCTCAAAGGCAGAAATGTTTGAATGTTTTTCTGCAGGGACCACCTACTTTAAAAAGTCTCTAAAGACCGGGAAAGCAGGAAAGACTTTGTTGTGCCCTTCAGCTCCATCATTCCTACCCATTTGTTCTGCAAGACACCTTTGAAAGGACAGGTAATGGTAGGCTGCATGTTTCAGAGTGGACAGTACTGGCTGAGGAGATGCCTAGGCCTGCTCTGCACCTGGCTGGGTCTCAGGTTACTAGTGGCAGCCTTCTGCAGTCATATTCCAGGCCCAAGAATCAATGTTCATAAACAGAGGAACTGATTTCCAAGCTGACCTTGTTTTGGAGGCAAAAACTGTCCTCACTTGAGAACTTTGGCAAAGGATCTGAATCCTTGTCCAAAGCTTGTAAAATCCTGCTGTTAGCATCTCGCTGGCAGGAGCAAGTAGCATTTGCTCAGGATGTCAAGGCTGAGCCAGCACCAGAAACAGACACCGATTTTGGGTTTAACTCAGATAGATGATCTCTACCAGGCCACTTCATTTCTTGGAGTTCTCTAAAGCTGAGATAAGAAAATTTCTTATTGAGTGCTCACACAAAGCTTTATAATAATGGTAAAGTTCCTGGATTTTTTTTTCAAAGAAAAGAATATAATATAGAAATAACCATAGTAATTATGTGGTGAGACTAATTTTGTTTTGTTTTTACTAGTTCTATCAGGAAGGTAGATGATGGCTGTAAGAAGAAAATGGATCTAGTCCCAGGGCAGGCAAGGTAGCTGGGCAGGGGAAAGGAAGCTCAAGAACACAGCCTTGGCACAGGTACAGTCTGAGGGATGGTAACCTACTTTCAGAATTTGTTGGAGCAGAGCAGCACAGGTAAAGTATTTCATTTTGTAATATCCTCCGCTGGTGCCATAATCCTCAAATTAAATACTATCTAAATATGGTACGCTCTTTATTGAAGAGGGTGCCTAAATAATGTTCTGTATTTACTTGCCTTTCTAAAAAAGGTTTTCAAATAACATGAAGTATGTGACTGGGTTCAGAGGAATCTACCCCCACCTATGTTTGAGCTCTATTTCCAAGTTTACAGAGTTTGAGAAGGGAAGGCGAAATAACATTTGTGTCTGACTTGATTCCCTAAGAGAATAATGACATCTAGTGGGGGATGAAAAACAGAAGAGTTTTTGCCTTAATATTTCCACTTTCTTTAGAACATGGGGCGCAAATAGAGGAAAATGTTTCTCCTGCTACGCACTATGTATCTGAAGCCCATCAAACTAGCTGCAATTGCATGTTACATATATGGATTTAAAAGTGTTTGTGTCCTTGCCCCGTAGCTCAGTTGGTTAGCACATCATCCCAATTATCTCAAGGTTGCAGGTTTGATCCCTCGACAGAGAACATGCAAGAAACAACCAATGAATGCATAAATAAGTGGAACCTCAAAATGATGTCTCTCTCTCTCCCCCTCCCTTCCTCTCTCTAAGATCAATAATAAATAAATACAAGTATTTTTATGAATAAGGAATGAAAAGCAGCTCTGTTCATTCTGAGGGGGAGGGAAATGGCTATTGCAGTCTTATGGAGGATTGTTTCTATAGATAGTTTTATGTGCGTGAGTTTATGTTGGGGAGAAAGTATTTCTGAATATTCCTGAACAGGGAATATCAGGGTTGGGGCACCATATTTTCTTTCAGAAGGCTGTGTGTACAACGTACTTCTCAGGCAATAATGACTGGATCTTTCTTTGTCTGAAGCAGTTTCCTCCAAACAGTGCCTCTCACATATAACCCCTAATCCTTTGCGAACGTCCTGCCCTTCTTTATAGCGGGGGTCAAATCCCATGTTCCTCCTGAGAAGCTGAGATTCCCTCAGTTAGAACCCATCCCTTTCCTCCCATTGCACATTATTTATCACTGCTCCTAAAGCACCCACCAGTTGTGCTGGTTATTTACACTTCAGGACACATTCCTTGCTCAACTGTGAACCTCAGAAAGGCATGAGGCTTTCCTTAACCCTGTAATACATTGCTTTTCATACTAATATGCTCCACAAACACTTGCTGAATGACTGACTACTCTGCCAGGAAAAACAGAACTTGAGAAGAGGTAACGAATGGATGGGTAGTCTCTCCAGTGCTAACGTATGTGAATTCCTGATATCTCCTCAGGTGGGAAGGGAGCCATGAGGGAGGCCATTGAGCTGCAGTCCAATGCGGAACTTGAAGATGGACTAAGAATTAGGGAAATTAATAGACTCCTGGGAGTCAGAGTTCTGGTTCTGTTCCTGGCTCTGCCTGAAATTTCCAGTGGAAAGCACCTCACAGTCTTTGCATAGCTTGGAGGTTTTATTAGAAAACCATTTAAGCGAGACTTTAAATGTCTGGGATTCTCCTTTCTCACCAGGATAGTGCACAGAAAGAGCTCAGATAGGAGTCAGAGAGAAATGGGCTGGATATGGATAATGTACTCTACTGAAGAGGATTATTGTGAGGATTAGAGAGATAATAAGTGGAAAGCATATTTACCTGAGGCCCTGAGACTCAATAACCTTTCAAGGTCAATAATTCAATTTTATAAAGGTAGAAGTCCAAGAAAAACACAGGGTGCAAAGCTAAAATATTTTAAACTCTTAGACAGTCCTATTCCCTGAAGTAAAAAAAGACACACCAAAAAGCAAAGGACAACCAAAAAAGATAATCCCGAATTTTTCCTAACAAGGCAGCCTTGCACTGAGAGGTGAGCGACTTCCTAAAATGAAATAACTATATATAATATGTATATATTATGTAGACACACATATACGTATGACGTCTGTCCTGAAATTATTGGCTGTGGGAACTTTTAATTACATTAACATTGGCTCGATACTTTCGGGACAGGCCGTGTAAGCTCACCTACACACATCTGTACCTATATAAAGATATCTATGTATATAGGCTACATGTATTTAAGACATCTACGTATACAACTGACTATATGCATATATTTATTTTGATCTCTGTAAGGATATCAGATAGGGGCAGTGAGAAAGAATCTTTGAAAACAAACAGAACTATTTTGCATGAAGGAGGAGCCAGAGGGACGGTGGGAGGGGTTAGGGGAGTGGCAATACAGCTTCCGGGGCCCAAAGGACCAGCCTAGGATCTGCGGGCAACACCTACCTGGTGCTTCTTATGCGTGGTGGGAGACGACCGAGACCTCACGTGGACCGGGACCACCAGAAAATCCGAGCGCTCCAGCAAGTCCTCAGCGGACATGGACTTCCCGGCCCTGGCGGCGGTGGCTCCCCACGAGGAGGGCTCCCCAGGGGTCCTCTCTGACTTCTGGGTGCCCTTTGGTCCACCGCTGTTAGCGCCACCACCCAGCAGCTCCCTCGGGGTTAGGTCAGCCCGTCGCCTTTCTGCGAGAAGGCGGCCGCTGGCGAAGGAGCTACTGCGATCTCGGGCCCCACGTTCGGGCTCCCTGCTGCCCTCCACCGCCGGCTGGACGGCAGCTTCCCTGCGGGGCTGCAGGCTGGGCTCCCGCAGCGAGCAGAGGCTGGAAGCCGAGGTGAGCCCGGGGCCTTCGGGCGCTGCGGGGCTGGGCTGGAGGTAGGTGCCGTGCGCGCGCTCCCACGGCGGCCCGGGCTCCTGGAGGCCGCCGCCCGGGGCGGAGGCGGGCCACTGGCCGGTCTTGCGTTGGATGTAGTCGGCCAGGGCGCTCTGCTGGAACTGCTTCAGCTCAGGCCCCGACAAGCTGAGCGTGGAGCAGGCCTTGCCGTCCCGCTCGAAGATGCGGCGCCGGTCAGCCACTGTGCTCTCCAGGAAACGCAGCCCCTTCCGCGGCCGGCCCAGGGGCGCCGGCTCGGCTTCCTCCGAGACCCCCACCTCGTTCATCTTCTCGGGCTCCGAGTAGGAGCGCTTCTTCTGCTCCGCAGTCAGGCGCCGGCGCGGCCCCCTCCGGGCCACAGGGGGCGCCGGGCGGGTCAGGTCGGCGTCAGCAGGGGTCACGCTGTGCCGCTCCCGCGGGGTGTGCGGGGAGATGGGTGCTGGGGACTCGGGGCTGCGCAGCCCCACGTGCGCCGAGGCTGGTCGGGGGCGCCAGGGCCTGGAAGGCACGGCCGCCCCAGGCTCGAGGTCCCGGCGTCGGAAGGAGGTGGCCCCCAGCACGCGGGACTGCGCGTCCTTGATGCTGTTCCGATAGGCGCGGCTGAAGGGGGCGTCCAGCACCGGTGAGCCGGGCGTGCTGGGCCTGTTGTCCCGCCACCTGGCATCCTCGGCCGCCTCGCTGAAGAGCTGAAAGGTGCTCTGGCTGCGGAGCAGGTGAGTGTCGCGCCTTGGGGGCTCACTGCCTGGGCGCGGGGAGCCTCGGCCGCCCTCGGAGCCCCGGCCGCCCTCGGAGCCCCTCTTCAGCTGTGGACCACAAGGCTGCCAGGAAGCCTCTTCCGACTTTGGCTCCCCATTTTTGAAGTGGTGTTCCCCATTGCCTAGGGGTTCGGTGGATTTGGAAAATGGGATATTGGCTTTTGTCTCCTCCAAGTCATTCTTAGAGGTGCTGGAAGTTGAGACTGTCTTGTTGGGCTTGTGGCTGTAGCCGAAAATGGAGCTGACGCTTGGGGGTCTCCGGCACCCTTGCTCTCTCTGCTCGATCTTGGAAACCTTCTCCAGCACGGAGCAGCGGGGCTTCCCACTCTGCATGTCCTGCAGCGCCGAGGCGCTGCTGGAGCTGAGCCGCCTCCGGCCAGGGCTGGAGGTCTGCTGGTAGGGCGGGGAGGGCGGTTCTTCCTGCCTTGGGTCTGAAAGGTGGAAAGCGCCCAAAGCACTGGTTTTCCCCTCGGGCCTTGGGTAGGAAACCGGCCTGTCCGGATGGCTCCTGGGATCAGGAACAGCTTTTCTTCCAGAGTCTTCTGCCTTTGTGTTGACTACACAGGTGGGGCAGCCATCTAGGGAACCCTCCTGGACTCGCCCTCCTAGGACCAGGCTGCTTGGCCTCCTCAGAGTCTCTGGAATGTTCTGCAGGGAGGAAAAGGCTGACTTGATCTTGCCTAAGTAGCTGGACGGGCTCGGGGTTTGGCTATCTCCCTCCAGCCCCCACCGGTGGTTGGCATTGTGGTCTTCCTGGAAATCGGCCTCCCAGGGCTCCGAGGGCTCCGAAGATCTCTTGCCTTCATCCGCCCGCCAGGCCTGAGCCTGGGGGGATTGCAGGCCGGGGTAATTGGGAGACGGTTTGTTGCTGTGGGTGCTCTTTCTCTCGCTGGGATACAGGCTGTTGCCTTGGAGCGGTGTGACGTTCTTCTTCAGGGAGGTGTCCTCCTCCTGTTCAGGCACAGAAGGGAAGTGGACTTTGTAGGGCGCACATTTGGCTGAGATTTCAGGTGTTCTCGCTACTGGGGACAGAAAGTCCTGTTCCGGGGGTTGGTAGAAGGCAAACCCAGGTCTGCTCCATCCATTTTGGTTTCCATTCTCATCCAAGGCAGCCGTCTTGTCACCTGCTCCCCGAGCAGCCCCGTAACCACTCTCCTTGGCCAGCGCGGGGTAAAGCGTGCCGTTACTCCCCGCGGAGGCCTGGGGCACCTGGGCAAAGCGCGGCTCCGGGGACGGTACGGGGTAGACGCCGGTGGGCAGCAGAGGCTGGCCCGGCTGGGCCTTCGGGGTGTAATTGTGCTTGGGCTTCACAGGGGGGCTGCTCTCCGGACTCCTCTCCGGCACAGTATGCAGCTGTTCCTCCGCGAAGGGAGACTTCAGCGAGCCAGGCGAGTTCGCCTGAGGCCGGCAGAGCCGTTTCTGGTCAAGGCTAGACCAGGAGCTGGGCCGCTCTCTGTGCCGAAATGCTGCATAGCTGTCACTTCGGGCTGGGGGCAGAGGTGCGCCCACTTTCGGAGGCAAACTGTCAGGAGCGGTCTCCAAGGAACTGGAGCGCTGCTGGCTCCAGGGTGAGGGGGGTGCCCCCTTGCCCCGAGGGACATTATGCCCTTTGTCATAGCCCAGGCTGTCTGCTGAGGCTCGGGCCTCCCGACCTTGGAGAAGCAGGGCTGAAGAGTTCACCTCGTACTCTGCTGAGACTCTCCTCTGGGGATCATACACTGTCTTGACATAGCGAATGTCTGCGTGCCTCATTCCTTCTGGGAGGCTGCCTCGAGCAGAAGTATCCATGGAGCCTGAGCGCTCCCTGCCTGAGGTGCCAGGGGGCGGATACTCTAGGATGCTAGAACTGGTGGAGAAGGAGCTGTAAGCAGAGTCTCTCTTGTTATGGAGGTGGCTGAGCTGGTCGATGCTGCTGGTGGACTTGGCGGGGGAGAGAAGGTGGCAGGGTGGGTACCCCCCACTGGGCTCCAGGCTCTCCATGCTGCCCTGGGAGCTGCACCGGTCAGGGCTCCGCCTCAGATAAGCATGGTCATAGTTGGAGAGGTCACTCGTAGAGGAGCTGGAAGAAAGCGAGACAAAGCAGTCAGCCCCATTGAGCTGTTACCACTTAGCAGGCTGAGGCACAGTACTCAGCTCATATATGTACTCTGGTGCAAGATGTTTGGTTTTCGGAAGGGTGGGTGAAAAGAGCCATATTTGGACCTGGCTCTGCCTCCCAGTGTGCCGTCACAGGGAGCAATTGCCCGACACTGTAACCTATGTGTGCCTCCAATTAATCACACCGGCTTGTAAGGGGAGGAACAGGGAGCACAGAGGAAGCTGTGTGGACTTGGGGCATAGGTAGCACACTGATGTCACTTGCTAGGTGATGGAAATGACTCTGTGTGCCAAGAAATGAAGGTGGGGAGGAAGGAAGAGAGGAAGAGGAGGGAGAGCGATGGACACTGAAATTTTGGGTTTCTTGGGGCCATCTGTGGGGAGGGGAATAGCTTAGTGACTAGGCATGTGAATGGGTGAGGGAGACTGTGTGTGCACGTGTATACATTTTTACTTAATATCTTGCCTTTTTATGGAATTGAAGGCCCTACTCTCTGGCAGTCTTCCTGGAATCTCAGCTGTACTGGAGACAATTTGTTTGTAGTGAGAAAGCTAAACACGAAGCCGAATGAGAAAAATTAAGAGTCAGAAAAAGCAGATGAGAGCGGGAAGGAGAGGGAAGCTTTATGAGGTGTATCAGTCATGGGGTCCTTCACCTATGGGTGACCCCCAAAGCCCAACACCACCTTTCATACAAGTAGGAGGTAGGACTGCCTGAGCTCCTCCAGGTGGTCATGGAGCCTAGCTAGGGGAGGGGGAATGACTCTCAATCCTGGCATTGCACATCCTAGACAGTGGCCTCAAAACAAAATTACTTATAATTAGCTTTAATTATAAACTGAAAATAGACTTTGTCCAGCATGTTGGGGGAGAGAGGGCATACAGGGAGGAGCAAGTGCTTCCACAGTTCAAATGTTTGTGACTCACTGTTCTCTGAAGAAGGGTAAATCACTGGGAGTTCTTATCTAAGATTTTCCATTTTTACATGAATAGGTACACACTGATTCACAGAGCTATTATTATATTTCTAGATCTCATGTAAATAAATATGGTGTCTTGGTGGCTGAATATGTGATGATGCTTTATGGTTGGACTGTCTCCAGAGTACATGACAAGAGACCAGAAGGACCATATTCTGAGTCAAAACTGGTGCTGGAATTCAAGGAAAAGAAGACTACATCTTTAGTAATTAACCTGAAGAACTTAACTTTTCTATGTCAGAAAAAGCAGGATGAATGGAGCATCCTGCTTTGAGAGACAGGTGTAAAGTCAAGGGAGAGGGGAAGGGTGAGGCCCCTGAGCCAGCCAGTCAGTGAAATCAGCCCTGATGCTTGTGGCACGGTTTATGTCAACGCCAGATTTTATGATCCTCCCCTTTTCTCTCAAAATGAAGAAGCTGTGTTAAAAATGCACATGATACAGTTCAGTTGAGAATAATCCCATATGAACCACTGATGCTTCCCTTATCTTCTCCAACGGGAGATTCAGAGTGAATGTTGAGAGGAAATGGAAGCAGTATATCCCATTAGGGCAGTTTCACTCACCAATATAGGTAGTAGACACTAGTTGATCCTCCCAACTGCTGAAAATTTTAGCAGCCTTTCACAGAGAAGCTAATTCAGATCTAACTTAGGAACACACTTAAAAATCAAAGTGATTAAATGGATGGGTTAACTGAAACACTCACTATTGAGTGGGAAGGAATGTGGTCACTAATATACCACAAAATTGAGATGGTATCTAGAAAGAATAAGATGAGTGGTATACATAACTCTAGACAGTCAAAGCAAGGTTAGAATGGGTTCCATCTAGTAGTGAAAGGAAACTTCACCCACTAAGCACAAGTGGAAATGAAGACTGGGACATGCTCTTCCCTGCTGAGGGAGAGCTCTGTCCCTTCAGAATTCCTGTTCCCCAGCTGACTGGGGAATATGACCAGTGACATATGCCATGCCATTGAAGGCCCTGACATCACCCTATAGGAACAAATTCTCCCATCACTTTCTGGAAACAGTCACTTTGATTAATTGTGTCATTGTTTCTAAGACAGCACCTCTAATGGTAGGTAAGAAGAACCTGGAAGGCAGGTCATCAGCCCTATGCAGAGACAGCCTTACCCTCAAGATGAAAGTATCCATACTGTGATCTGGCCTCTTTTTCAACCTCACATTCTACTGCTTTCCTTCTTGGTCAGTCCTCCAGCATGATAGCCTCCCTACTAACTCAAATCTGTGAAATATATTCCCATCTCGGGGTCTTGGGGCCTTTGTACTCACTGTTCCCACAACAGAAAAACACTCTCAACCTGGCTTACTCTTTCCTTATTTAAGTCTCTGCATCCAAGAACACCAGAACTTACTATTTAAAGAGCCCCCTCCCCCCAAAAAATAAATAAATAAAAAGGCCCCTCTTCTCTCCTTAGTTCCTGTCACTATGCTATATTTTCTTCCTAGCACTTACCATACTTGACATTATATCATATCCCCTTGAATGACAAAACAGGAATTCTGTGGTAGATACATGCATTCTTATAATGTTACTCTCTATTTTGTGTGCTTAGAAGTATTTTATCAACACTTAAAATATAGCAAAGAGCACAGAACAAGTGCATGAAAATATCTAATGTGTGTTTACAGAAGAATAATTCCTTAGGTGATCAATTGTGCTTCAAAAATATTGGGGCTAAATAAGTTAAACAATCTGATTTACTGCAAGACTTTCTGAGTCTTCAATAAACTATTGTTCATGGGATGTTCTGAAAAGAAAATACAGCAAGAACATATATGTACAATATGTATGAGCCATGGACACAGACAATAGTGTGGTGATGGCCAGAGGGCAGAGGTAGTGGAAGCTGGGACGGGAGGGACAAAAGGAGGAAAATGGGGTCAGTTGCAGTAGTGTCATTAATAGAGAAATAGAACCTATTTGACCCTAGAAACTTTTTCCAAGGGTCATCTGAGGGATTATTATTCCATGGAACACACCTTGGGAGACAAATATAGGATGGAGACTTTATGTGTTGTTCGTCTGAAACATAGTAGGTAATCAGTGTATATGTATTTGAATGAATAAATCAATAAATACAGGTGCTTGAGTATTTTGATACTGTTCTCTCATCTTCTTATGAAGCGACTGCACTATAAGACTTTTCAAGGTCTCTTCTAAAGAACTTTAATACTTGAGGACCATTGTGTGAGATTTCTGTGGACACCAAAAAGACAGTAATCGGTCTGGCCAGTACAATTTCAATGAAATCCCAGATCCAAGCCAGCTTGCAGGCAGTTAAGTCTTCAGTTCTCTTTGTGTTTCACCCTCTTTCTCTCCTCACTCCTGCTCCTCCCCCTCCCTTGAGCTCTGCCATTCTCCTGTTTTTTAATGAGAAACAGATGCATAAATTTAGGACTGAGATTGGGTTTCTAAAATTAAAGGAAGCCTGTGAGGAGGAATGCCAACAGATTGATTCAGCACGCTAGACCACTAGATGCCACTGTGCTCCTCAGAAATGCACCTAGAGCGAGTCTCCCATCTATAGCTGCCAAGGTCAGACCCCTCTAAGCAGAACTGAGAGTCCAGGGTAAAGCCCTCTGCTGGGTCTGTGAGTCCAAGGCATGGCATCAGCACAGAATGAACACAAATCATGGGTGATCTGAGATGGGGCAAAAGAGAGTCCACACATCTGTCACATTTTGGGTAACCTGAGCTTTCCTTTCTGCCTTGTACCCTACACAGTGCTTTTGTGCCGACAATCATGTCCAGGGGAAGCTGTTCTGAAGCTTGAATTAAGAGGGGCAGAGTGGGGGTATACTAAACCCCTCTGGAGGCTGGGATGGGGAAGAGGAAATAGGAGGTGGAGAAGTGCAACCTTAAGAACATTGCACTTCTGATGCCAACTCCACCATTCTCCTGAGACTGCTTGGAGCTCGCCATGGTTTCTGTAAGCAAGTGTTCTAAGCACTGATTGCAGTAGTCTTATTTCTGCCTTTGGGTCAGCATGTTTTTACACTGTAGCATGATTTCCCATTTAGGGCCTCCTAAAGTTAGGAGGCTCCCAAGGGCCAGTTTAGGCCAGTTATGTGTGCTAGTTTATACCATTAACCTTGAAGTTTATTACCAGGTTTTACTGTGCCTCTGATAAGTCTTAAGCCTAATTATTATAACTGTCATAATTATTGAGTGCTCAGTATGTTTGAGGAACTACACTAAATGTTTTTCATGTTACTTTGTTTAATCTTCACTATGATTCTTAGAGATGGCTCAGACAGCCTTAACGAATGCTTTCAGGGTTCCTGGGAGGGACATGGACAAGGGAGAGGAGTGTCTGTAATAAGAAGGGTAACCAGGAAATGATCTCTTCCTGTGGCTGGAAGCCTACCCTAATATGCTGGGGGTCATGTTCCCCAGTGAGAGGTCTAAGATTTGGCTCTTCGTTTGACCCAGCATGAGTGTTAGGTATTCTCAGCCCTGGCCTTGCCAAATGCATAGCCATCATCAGTCAGTTAAGTGATTCTTTCAGAAGCTGTCCTCCACTCTTCCCCATCAGCACTTGTATGCCACTTCTGTGCAGGACCCATGTTCTCTTGACTCTCCAACCTTTCTGTCATTATCCTTATCAAGTCCTTCTGAAAAATGATAAAGCAACAGAGTCTGACTCTCTGGGATCAGAAGATAATACATTCCAATCTGTGTGGGTTCCAAGTCTGTAATAAATGTAGGGGAATACTGACTTAGTTTTTGCTTTACTAAGTATGCTCCGATTTGGCTTCCTTCTTCCCAGTCCCTGTCACATTTGACTAAAGCAGAAAGGATATTAAGTATTTAGGGAAGAAATTTGCCTAAATTTCTAGTATAGTGTTATAATGTGTAATTGATAAATGTCTGAGAATCAAGAGACCTAATAAATAATATCTCAAATAGTTAGCCAGCACTAACATGATTCTGTTCTTGCTTCACACCAATCTAGGGCATGATAGGAAGATGAGTTGTACATACATTAGGAATTTGAAGAGGATGAGGAAGGTAGTGGACAGAAAGATTTAATACTCAAGGTGAATGGGAAAAATGTTCTCAAAACAGAAGGAAATCTTCTTTCGGGGTATAGGATATTTGAAGGAAAGAAACCCCTGGGTCTCAGTTTTAGCCACTTACCTGGAATGGTAGCTTTGGGGCCAAGGAGTGCCAATCGTGCCCTGAGATATTTGCATCATGCTGGCATTGGGTTGGTTCTCAACTTTGGTTGAGTGCCAAGAGTGAGGTCGGCCCACAGGTTCACTGCACCTGGGGAGACACAGGAGAGGGGCACCCAAAATTAGCAGCATTCACAGTGGAGTCTCTTCACCAATGTGCTTTATGCATTTGGAAAAAGAGTGCTGGATCCTTTTCCTCAGGGATTGAAAGAAATGAAGTAAACAGTGGAAAGTAGATTTTAGTGCTTTCTTAGCTAATCATTGTTACTCTCTGCTTTATTAATATTTTAATTTTTACCCTGACGTTTCAAATTAATATACAGGATGCATGCGATAAATTGGCAATAACATTGCATTTCCTTACTTTACATGCTTCTTAATTTTGAAAAACTATGTTTCTATGGTTATGATTTAACATCATTGTTTCAGATACAAAATATTAAATTCTGAGAGCAACCATCATGTTGAAGAAATACAGTATTAGAGCAACCATAGTTTCTGGACTGTGTGCAGGGCCAACTGCTAAGGAAATTGCAGACTTCAATAACGTCCCTTTACGTACAGTTTGCAACATGAAGAAGGTGCATGATGCTGATCCCGATGTCACCACACCAACAAGGGAAACACATAAGATATGCAAGGATTGCACAAGTCCAGATATTGTACACAGAACCCAGGAGATCATCAATGAAGACCCAGATGGAAAGTCAATGCGCTCCGTAGCAAGAGAACTGCAGACGTCAGATGCAATGGTTCCCAAGATTATTGCTGAACATATCAGATACAGATCCTGTGTTCCTAGAAGAGGCCAGTTTATGACACAGCAGACAAGAGCAAGGATACTGCTAACAAAATGAAAAAATCCCAAAGAAAGAAACCCTCTGATTTTCTTCTCCAATGAAAAGAATTTTCAGCAGGACCAAATAGTCAACAGAAGATACAACAGGTGGCTCTGTGAGAATCTTAATGAAGTCCCAATTGTCACGAAAACAAAATTTCCTGCTACAGTGATGGTGTTAGTTGTTGTCAGCAATGAAGGAGATACCATGACCTGCATTTTTTCCCACAAGGCTTGAAGGTGACTGCTGATGTTTACCTTGACATTTTGAGAGAAGTAGTTGTATCGTGGAGGAAGCAAGTTGTAAATGGGCGCCATTTTATCTTCCAACAAGATGGGGCACCAGCACATAATGCCAAAAAGGTGCAAGAATGTCTCAGTGTCAATGTTCCTGAATTCTGGTCAAAGGAAATTTGGCTGCTTAGTTCATCAAAGGCAAATGTGAGAGAGAAATTAATAAACAACCTCATTCCAATAAAAAGGCTGTTAAAGCTAAGATTGAAAACATGATGATACACATGGATAAAGACAAGTTAATTAAAGCACGTTCAAGATTCTAAGGTTGAATCGAGTCTCTTATAGCAGCAAATGGAGATGTTTCTGAACAATTTAAAAAATAATGACTATGTTTATGTATTTACATATAGAATAAATTTATTTCAAAATGTAACATTTTTGTAGTATGTTGTTTACTTTACTAAAATTTTGCCAATTTATTGTGTGCACCCTGTAAACATGTAGCAAACTCAGTATGAAGAATCCCAACATACACCCTTGTGCACTGTTGTTAAGAATGAAAATTGGTACAGCACTAGCCAAAACAGTATGGAGGTTCTCAAAAAATAAATAAAATAATAAATAAATAAATAACTAAATAAAATAAAAATCAGAACTACTATATGATCCAGCAACCTAGTTCTGGTGATAGATTCCAAATAAATTTAAATCAGGATCTCAGAGAGAGATAGCTGGACTCGCATGTTTACTGCAGCATTACTCACAATAACCAGGATGTGGGAACAACCTAAGTGTCCATCAACAGAGGAATGAAATGAGGACATTATGCTCAGTGAAAGGAGCCTAACAGAGAAAGACACATACCGTATGATCTCATTTATAGTGAAATCTAAAAAAAGACAAATTCAGAAAATAGAGTGGCGGTTACCAGATGTGGGAGGGTAGGAAAAACAGAAAATTTTGATCAAAGGGTACATATTTCAAGTTAAAAGAATAACAAGTTCTGGGGATCTAATGTACAGCATGGTGATTATAGCTAATAATTCTGTATCATATTCTTTTTTTAAAAAATATATATATTTTTATTGTTCTTTTGCTCCCCTCTGTCCCCCTCCCCACCCACCCATTCCCCCCAAAGTCAATCCCACCTGTTGTCCATGTCCATGGTTCCTTTATACTAGGTTTTTGTCTAAGCTGCTCCCCTTCTTTGCCTCTGCCTCTCCCCTCCCCCCATATATCATATTCTTGAAAGTTGCTAAAAGTAGATTTAAAAAATATGTATTTTATTGATTATGCTATTATAGTTGTCCCAATATTTTCCCCATTGCCCTCCTCCACCTGGTACTCATCTTCCCTCCAGCAATCTCACCCCCTTTAGTTCATTTCCATGGGTCATGGCATGTAGTTCTTTGGCTTCTCCATTTCCTATATCATTCTTAACTTCCTCCTGTCTATTTTGTACCTACCAATTGTTTCCTAATCCCCGCACCTTTCCCTTATTGTCCCCCTTCCCTCTCCCAGCTGATAACCCTCCAAATGATCTCCATACCTATCATTTTGTTCCTGTTCTGGTTGTTTGCTTAGTTTGTTTTTGTTTTTTAGATTCCATTGTTGATAGTTGTAAGTTTGTTGTCATTTTAATGTTCATCGTTTTGATCTCCTTTTTCTTAAATAAGTCCCTTTAATATTTCATATGATAAAGCCTTGGTGATGATGAACTCCTTTAGCTTTCCCTTATCTGGGAAGCACTTTATCTGCCCTTCCATTCTGAATGATAGCTTTGCTGGGTAGAGTAATCTTGGTTGTAGGTCTTTGCCTTTCATCACTTTGAATACTTCTTACCAGTCCCTCCTTGCCTGCAAAGTTGCTTTTGAGAAATCAGCTGATAGTCTCATTGGAACTTCTTTGTTGGTAACTCTGCCTTTCTCTTGTTGCTTTTAAATCCTCTATCTTTAATTTTGTCATTGTAATTTTCAATTTCTTGTTCCGCCTCTTCTCCTTCTGGTATCCCTGTGATTTGGATGTTGGCACTTTTGGAGATGTCCCAGAGTTTTCTCATACTCTTGTTTTTTTGAATTCCTGTTTCTTCTGTTGTGGGTGAATGTTTATTTCTTCCTTATATTCTGAATCATTGATTTAAACCCTGGCTTCCTTCCCTTTACTGTTGGTTCCCTGTGGATTTTTCTTTATTTCACTTAGTGTATCCTTTATATATTCGCTTATGTTTTTTTGCCATAACCAATGTTTTCTGAGCATCCTGATCACCATGTTTTGAACTCTGCATCTGATAGGTTGGCTAACTTCATTTTGTTTAGTTCTTTTCCTGGGCATTTGTTCTGTTCTTTCATTTGGGTCATATTTCTTTGTATCCTCAATTTGGCAGCAGCCCTATGTTTGTTTCTATGTATTACATAAAGCTGCTTCGACCCCCTGTCTAAGCGCATTTGTTAAGTTGTATGGGTCAGAGCCTCAGGTAATTGCCAGGGCAGGACAACCTGCTTTACCACTTTGTGGCTCTGTGTGGGGGAGGGCTCAAAGAGGGGACAGTGCTACTGCCTAGCTTCTGGAGGTTTGCCCAACACTTGCCCCCTTTCTAGTCATGTCACCCAGTTCCCCTAGGTGATTGGCACCCTTCTAACTGTTGCCATGGTGGTGATTCCCAGGGTGGGTAGGTTTATTTACATTTAAGTCTGAGTGCAGGCCCTTTAAGCAGACTGTCCTGAGAAACTGGCAGTTACTTCTGTCACCCCAACCCCCACTGGATTTTACATCCAGAAGTTATGAGGCTTTATCTTCCCAGTAATGGAATCCTGTGCTGTGTAGTTTGGCCTGGCGCTGGAATTGCCCACTCCCAAGGTATGCCTCCCAATTTGTATCCACCACACGTGAATGTGGGACAGCTATTCTCCTGCAGTTGCCACAGCCTCTCTGCCCTAACTCTTGTCTCCATCCCTCCTACCCATCTGGATGAATGTGGCATCTTTAAATCCTTGGTTGTTGGACTTTGCACAGTTCAGTTTTCTGGCAGTTCTGGGTATTTTTTGTTTTGAGGTTAGTTGTAATTCTTATGGTTGCATGAGGAGACAAAGCATGTCTACCTGCACCTCCATCTTGACTGGAAGTTGAGAACAGGTTTTAAATGTTCTCACCACAAAACAGAAATGGTAACTATATGATGGAATGGAGGTGGTAGCTAACCCTATGGTGGTAATCATTTTTGCAATTTATAAATATTGAATCACCATGTTGTACACCTTAAACTTATACAATGTATCTACTGCACCTCAACAAAGCTGGGGGAAAGAGAATTCCCACTTCACCTAAATTTCCTACATGTTGACATTTTATGCTTTATTAGTTTAAAGCACACAAAGTTGCTTTGGTCTTTCTTGCTCTTGGCTTAACAATATATAAAGACATGAGGATGGAAGGAGACTTGACTTGGGGTGGTGAACACAAAATACAATATACAGATGATGTTGTATGGAATTGTATACCTGAAACCTATATAATTTTACTAACCAATGCCACACCAGTAAGTTCAATTAGAAAAAAATAGACAGGATCAATGATTCTTTCTCACCTCTCAAGGAAAAAGTTTCCTGAGGATTCTGAAGTCCTCTGTCCTAGTCTGATGCTGGATGAATGCTATTACTTTAATTTCTCGGTAAGAACTACATAAAAACCAGCCGCTGTCTTGGTGGCAACACTGCTTTGTGCTATGTGTAAGCAGTATGAACAGCAAGATGCTCTCCAAAATAGTTTCTCATTTAGCAAGTAAATGACTTCAAGTTTTTAAACATTCTGCCCTTATAACACAAAGAATGGTCATGGCAATGGGAAAAAGTGGGCATCCCCCAGACTGCAAGATTGAAGAATGAACTTGGGAAGGAGGATTGCACTACTATAGAAGGCCAGAGACAGGAGAGAGCAGAAAAGTGAGGTGAGCTATCAGGCATTTCATGCTGAAAACTTTTGAACTATAAGACCGTAGGGGAACTCTTCTACAGTTTAGAAACATTTAGGGGATCTAGGAATCCACTTTGATATGTTGAACATAAGGCTGTGAGTATGTCCACCTATTACTTTTCTATGAAAAAAAAAAGGCTTTTGTAATATAAATGAGAAACCATTCCCCTGGTGCCAATACAATTTTGATAGGAAAATTGTTTTGTGTAACACAAGGGATATAGACCCGTAAGATTTTCAGCAGTTTGTAAATATTTACTAAATTGAAGGAGCCTGTAGTCTTAACCATGGGAGCTTCCTCATCAGTAGAAGGCAGATTATAACAGACTATGTATGGTGTCTTTGGTGAGATTAAAAATGAGCCCATAATAAGAACTCGATAAATGTTAAGTATAATTATCCACAGTCATTTATTATTGATGAGCTGATAAAGACTAGACAGCTAGGGAGACAAGGCGATCAGAGAGAGCTCAAACAGGACAGAAAGGGGAGAAAGCCGAGTGAATGGTGGAGGAGAGGGGAATGGGCAGGAACCATGGATGGCGATGAGCCAACCAGCTCCAAACTCCCTAGGAAGAAACTGAGAGTATGTTACTCTGGCAGAGATTGGTCTGAGACTGTGGTCACAGTCTATAGGAGGACCCTGGCAATGGTTGTGAGACAGTGGCTGTGACATCGAGTTAGGGAGTAAACACAAGCCAGGAGGGAACAGACCTTGCCCACCTGGAAAACAGGAAAGGATGGAAGGAAGCAGTAGCACAGCTGAGCTAAAGAGAGGAAGTAGGATGCAAAACCAAGAGACCAATATCAAAAGCCAATATATTACAGTTTATCTGTCTCCTTGTTCCTATAACTCTAATCCTCACACCAGGGGCCAGGTAACCCATTATGCAGGTTCAGCAGTGCCCCAAAGTTGAATCATTTCTTTCTTTTCTGGGGGAGCTTTAGGTTAACAGCTCAGAGTCTTAGCAGTTTGGCATTTTTGCTGTGAGCCCTCCTCTGACCTTTCCCGGGCTAGCGATTGAAGCCACAACCTAAGTGTGCACCCTGACTGGGAACTGAACTTGCAACATTTTGGTTATAGGCAATGATCTAGTCAACTGAGCCACGCTAGCCTGGGCCAAAACGAAAAATTTAAAAATAACTCATCTATCAAATGAAAAACAACCCAAATGCTCATCAGCAGCATATAGGTCAGTGTGGTGCATCCATATAATGGAATATTTATGCCGCTACCAAATGAATGGAGTAGCTCTATATACATATTCATATGGAAATATCTCCATAATATATCTGGTTGAATGACAACGGTAAGGTACGAAACTGCATACAGTACCCTGCAGTATATGGGCGGGGGGAAACACACATAATCTCCCATATGTTTGTTAATGTAAAAAATATTTCTGGGCCTGGCTGGTGTGGCTTAGTAGATTGCGTGCCAGCCAGCTTGTGAACCAGAAGGTTGGCAGTTTGATTCCCAGTTGGGGAACATGCCTGGGTTGTGGGCCTGGTTCCCAGGCGGAAGTTGTACAGGAGGCAACAGATCAATGCCTCTCCTACACCGATGTTTCTCTCCCTTTCTTTCCCTCTCCCTTCCCCTCTCTCTAAAAGAAAACAAATATTTCTGGAAGAAAACTTGAGAAACTAGAAACAGTGACTACCTCTGGGGAAGAATAGTTATTTTTCACTGCATTTCCTTTTGTAACTTTTGAACTACGTACCATGTTCATGTATTACCTATTAAAAATCAAAGTATTTTAAAAATAGCCTCTCATTTAAACATGTATTTTATGTATCTTGAGATAGGCCAAAAAAGGCAAACAGCTGTTTGTCGACTTTTTCAACGATGCAAATAATCTAATAAGCATTCCTAAAGAGCATAGCATGCTAGTACATTTTGGGATCACTTTGATCTTTAAGAAGATAAGGAAATATTTTCCTAAAGTATGTTACATCATGAGCATATCAATGAGTCAGAGATGATTTAATTTTTAAAGAGCAAGCTAAGTTTTGCATGTGGGTGTAATTCAAACAAAGCCCTTTTGTTGCATTCCTAACCACATAGACAAGGAAGCTTTGCTGCGTGGGATGGGTAGGCTGGTCAAACTGGAACTAGCAAGTGACACGATGTCCTTTTTTGATGATTTTGTTCTAACACAGAGAGATTCAGGAATGCAAAGCATATGTCTGAGAAATCTACAGTAAAGCAGTTCAGGTATTTCAAACAGCATTCACTGACCACCTTGCTGAGTTATATTTGGAGCTCTGGGAGGTCACAGAGGGCCCTGTCATCATCTTGTGAGGAGTCTTAGATGCAAGAAAATGTGAGGAGTTCATCATCTTGTAAGCAATCTTAGATGCAAGAAAACAGAATCAGGGCATTATTCATTCAAAAAATACTTGAGTGCCTACTAAATACCAAGCTAGGCACTTGACCTTTAAACTATGTGATACAGGACTATTAATGAGAAAATGAGGTAAGAGATTAAGCAACTGGTTACAAGAGTGATGGGGACCAGAGGTGATATATTTAAATGCAGGCATCTGTCACCAGACCCTGTGCTCTAAACTTCAAAGCCATGAGCAGTATAATGAGGTGGGGTGGGCAGAGCAGGCAATAAGCAAGGGAACAAATAAACAGGGCTCTGAAGGAAATAAAACTGGGTAACAGGAGGTTGTAATTAATGTTACTGCTTTGGTTAGGGTGCATTTGAACCCAAGATCTAAATGATAAGAAATGGTCAACCATTCAAAGAGCTGGGGGAAGAAGGAACAACGAATGCAGAAACCTTGAGGTGGGGATGAATTTGGGGTTTGCAGGAAGCGGGACAGTGTGGCCAAAGCCTTGTGAGGGAGGAGCAGATGGTAAGACAAATCATCAGAGGCTCCTGGGCCATGAAGACTATGGAGGCATTTATTATACAAGCACCAAAAAGCTCCAGTGCTGCTGGTGATCAAGAATGGGGTCCGAAGTTAGGCAAAAGGCTTGGTAGCAGAGTGGGATTTTTTTTTTTTTTTTTAAGATTTTATTTCATTATTTTTAGAACGAGGGGAAGGGAGAGAGGCAGAGAGGGAGAGAAACATCAATGTATGGTTGCGTGTCATAGACCTGACTGAGACCTGGTTTGCAACCTGGTTATGTGCCCTGGCTGGGGAATCGAACCTGCGACCTTTGGGTTCGCAGGCTGGCACCTTATCCACTGTGCTACCAGCCAGGGCGAGAGTGGGATTTTTTGATCGCATAGAATTAGTATGCTTTGGGTCAATGGAAGAAGGGACAACCACGACTCAGAATATAAAACATTCTAAAAGCTAGAGTAAATTTTGGTGTTGATGTGGTTCTTTGATGAGCTGTTATGTCTGAGACTTTGGGTTCTTCTGGGAGCACTAACATTATTAAATCATGCCAGTGATCAACTTGGCATGAGTCAAATGTGTAAGAATACAAAATATACTCAATTGTCAGCACTGCAATATAGAAAATCATATTTCTTAACACCCTGTTGAACCCACAACCTACCTACCCATCCATTTGTTGGTTTAGTGCACAATGCTATAATAGAAGCAAAGTCCTAACAAGGTTCTCATCTAACCCCTCCCTCAAAAGGAAGAAAATACAAGAGTCAATATATGCTATAAATTGTTTCTTTTTTTAAATTTAATTTTATTGTGTTGTATTACATCCATCCCTTTTTTCCTCCTTTGTCCCCTTCCCCACCCACCCATTCCCCCCTAAATTCTGTTTCTTAAGGATCATTTTAAGTGTTGCTACTATGTTCCTGTTTCCTTATCTACGTTTAAAATTACCAAATACTTCCAGTATTTTTTTTGCCATATTTACTTCTGATACTTTTTTGACTTAATTCACATACTTAAAAAAAAAAAAAAAAGATCAGAGCCATTGAGCATGTTCTGGCCCCTCCCCCAATTTCTCCTGCTCTTTAGAACTAACCACGGAGGTTGATTTCCTATGTATCGTCTCCAATTTTTTCACCCCTTTCACAAAAGGAACTAAATGTGATGTTCTACCTTCATGTTTTGCTTTTGTTTTTTTAACTTTACATACTATAGATCATTCTACGTCAGTACTTAGCTGCTGCCTGGCATTCTAGTGTTTGTATATCATGTTCACTCAACCAGGCCCCTTTTATAGATGCTTTTTGAATTACAGTCTTTTGCTATTATCAATAATGCTTCTGTGAATAACCAGTTCATACACTTTCTTCTATTTATGCTGACATATCTGCAGGAACTCCTCAGAGTGGAATCATTGGCTCAAAGTAAAATGAACTCGAAATTTTGATAATTTTTGCTAAAGTGCCCCTTTCACACTTTAAAGAGGAAACAAACTCTTTATCAACAGTTAAACATCACTATAAAGTCATTTGGATGGGGTCATAATTATATTTCCATTAGTATAGAAGAGTACATGTTTCATATTTGAACAACAATGCCTTCTTGGTATTTCCTGTGGACAGGAAAATAATAGGCCCTAAATGTTGATGATAATAATACACGACAATTGAAAACTATAACCAAGTCAAGCTTTACTGAGCTGTACTGATAACATTGTTTCATTTACAGATCCAAAAAGAACTCTGGAATAAAAGCCTCCCTATATTGAAACATGTTTTCTATAGGTTCTGGGAAACAGAAAAGCTCTAAAGAATTTTTAAGGAGTTGGAAAAGCCTATCATCTTAAAAAAAAAAAAAAAAAGTGGTAATTGTTCCTTAACACACAGTTGGCAAAGACATTGTTTTGACAAATCCTTGAGCTCATTACAGTATCCCTAACCTCTACTTTCTATGACTTTCGAGCCTATGCCTCAGACTTTTGAGATTCAAAGAAAAATCTAACAGGTAAACTTTTTCAAGGCTTTTATAATTGCCTCAATAATAGCTGTGTCTTTAAAAAGTGGCCCAGTGGGTAGAAAAGTATGCATTAGGTAATATAACCCCATAGCAACACACTGTCCTTTCCGGAAAGAATTCTTTTTAAATGTCACATCCGGACAACATGCCCTGGGGATTTCAGGCTTTGACAATGGAATCACAAGTAAGAGTGAAGTCTGCCAACAGACCTAAGACTGTAACATCTAAAATTTGCACAAATGTTAAAAAACAAAACGAAACAAAACCCTTTCTATTCCTCCATACCTGTCCCAAAATCCTCTCACTATTTATCTCCTTACCATTCTTTATTCTGCAACATTTTTTAAAGGATAAATTTTATTGATAACCATACAAAACTATTACTATAAAAGAAGCCCAGCAATGGGGGTGGATGTCTTTCACTTAGTCACTGGAGGTTGGTGGTGTTGAAATGTTCTTTTTTCTCAATATTCCCCTTTCAACCCAGCCTCCTCCCCTCAACTCGGACACATACAGAGGGGCAGTCTCATCTCCTTCCCATACTTCAACATTTGCATATAAGTCCTAGCAGAAGTTGATACAAACACTAACATCTTTGCTCTATGACAGCATTCATCTTTGTCTTCCACTGACTTTCAAACTCAAGTACAACAGAATAGCATAGCATACATGAATAGCATAAACTCTGTCAATAAATAACTTTTTCTTCTCAACTCTCAGTATGGAACCAGGCATTTCATTTGTTGGAGGAAAGAGAAACTGGCTTTTACTATTTCTTCAGATAACAAATATTATGATTTTAGAATTCTCTTCTCTACTGCTTCACTGTACCATCGAATATGCTGTTAGAGCTTAGATAGGAAAAATCACTTCCAGGCTGGCTTCACACACAGACACATGCAAATACTCATAAATCTCATGGATCTCAATAAGGGTCAGATAATTATAGAAAACTAGAAATATTGTGTGTGTCCTTGAATTACCACCTTTTTTTATTTTTAAAGGAAAAGTGCTTGGGGCTCTCCCAGAGGACTCCTGTTGGACAACTGGGAGCCACAGAAGGGGTTTGTGGCCCTTCCCTTCCACTCAGTGGGTGGCAGGGCTGAGGGGCTGGAAGGGTAGGGTAACCTACCACTCTAGCTGGAAACATACTTTCTTAATGCATAAATCCATAGAATATTGTCCTTTGAGGGTTAAAGAAGTCCAAATACCAACAAAGTTATTTTGAAATCAAGCTAATTTTTATACAACATCAAAGTGTAAATTAAATTTTATTTGACAAAACAATAGGGTCTTTGTGTGTGTATGTAAGAAACAGACAGCAGGCTAACCTTTATGTAGTGACTTTTTTCCTAAACACCACTTCATTAAACAGAACAAATAAATTTCCCAAACCTCCCACACTAAAGAAACTCAGTTCTCTTTTGGAGTAAATTTGATGCATTACACTCTTTTTCTCTTCTTGATTTACTTTTTCCTCATTTAGAGGAAGAGGACACAAATAAATTAAAGAAAACAAAGGAAAGGACAAAAAGCATTGATTTTATATAAAACTCTTCAATAATGGTCTAAAGAAGAATCTATATTTTAAAAATCATATTAGAAAAGAGCTATTCATTAAAAATAAAGCTTTCAAGTAATATTAGAACCTGAATAAAAGAATAGTGATGGTTTTTAAGGCAGAGAAGCTGAAAACTTTCAGAACACATTGATTCCTACATACCAGTATGTCCATATTAAGTTTTACAACCAGAAGTTTAACTCCCACCAATACTCACTCATAACCTGACACTGTTGGGGAGAAAATAATAAAATTCAGAAGAATGCTGTCTCTTACTTTCAAATAAAAAAATGCCAAATAAAATTTGAAAAACCAGCCCTGCGATCCCCCTCTCTATATATGTTTTATAACATAAGCAGGTCTTATTTTTGTTTTTACCCTTTGCCAAGGTATGATAATAAAATGAATGCCCATAATAAAATAAATATTCAACCTTCAGATCTAGAACATTGCCATGACTGTTCTATCCACCTATTCTTTTCCATATTATGTTTTCTTCTAAGTAATGGCATCCTTAGAAGCAAGCACTGGCCTTAAGCATAATTCTCAATAAACATTTTGAATCAATATAAGGATAAGAGCTGAACTCAAATTATTGTGAATAAAGGAAAAGATAATCAAGTATTTAAACCTTTAATTGTAATGGAATTACATCATGTAAAACTGGCAATCTCAATCAATATTTTTCATATATACTCGAAGTTGCATGAGAAGACTGTACCTTTTCTTTAAAACTGAGAACATATTCACAGGTTCCAAGAATAGAGAACTTGGCTGTTACTACATAGGTAAATAGCCTTTCCCTTTGAGAATCAGAAATGCTCTGAAATTCCCCAGGGAAGTGGGGAAGCGAAATCATGAAGTACACAACACACAGCCATTATCTGCATGAGATAAAGAGCTATTCTGAATACACACATCATAAAAAATACTGCATCAGTGACAGGATATAGGTGAGAGAGTGACTCACAGAGACCTCACAGAGATATTAACAGTACACTGGCTTACATGAGGTACTCAAATAATTTTCATGACAATTTAGAGAAATGAGCTTAAACCTAGCATGTGGTCAGTTACTGCTTTTTCTTTATTAATAGATACAGTACAGCATCAAACAGACACCTGTGAAAGGCATGTTAGTTGAGAATCTTGGAATGAAAGATTCCAAATCTCATTCTAACATAATAGTGGACTTTCCTTGTAAACAGAAACATCTTAGATAACAACCCTCTGGCCAACTGAATGTCATAGCCAGAAGTGGGGTAAAAAGCCATTACTCCTGCTATGGCTCTTTCTGTTCTGTTCCTTCCTGGGTTGCAAAGCCTTCCAGACAATTCTATGCACCTCCAGTCAGACAGCCTGAACCACCCTGACTTCACTAAGCTTCGTGCAAGTGGGAGGGACTCTGGTTCCTAATCACCTCTGTAAAATGGCCAATTAAAGTTCAATTCCTGATCTAGAAAAGGAAAGAGACAAGGTGGTTCTCAGGAATTTTTCTCAAGAACCAGCATCCCAGACAACAGCATGCAGCTTAGAAATGCCAGAATGCCATTCCGTGGGCAGGAAGAAGAGGGAAGCAAGGAAAATCATCTGCTGATAACAAGGCATCACACTAAAATCAAGAAGTTTCCTTGAATGATCTTCCCTGCTAAATCCACATCCTCCTTCCCATGCAAAAATGCCACCCTCTGCAAAAGTGTGTTCATTGCTTTAAGCTGCCCACAGTTTGGGAGGCGACTGAAGCAGGGTTGATTCCACATCAACATCCACCGCAATCCCCTAAGGCACACTGTCCTGAGAACTCATCGGCCAGCATCCGCATCCACAGAACTCGTTGCCAAGGGAAGTGCAAAGTGCCTGCTGAACTAACGTTGCTGCTCAGTTACCACTGAATTAAGAGTCAAGCCCTGAGCTTCATTGACTGTCTTAAGTTGTATTACAGAGCATAAAATATGTCACCATATATGGGTACATGCTTAGCAATTAGATGAAACCATTATTAGAATGGCGGTGGTGACCAGGGGTGGAAGATAAGGAAGGGATGAGAAGTTCGTGGAGGAAAGCACTGGCTCGGAAAATCTTGAGCTTGAGGCAAGAACATTTTGTCTCCCTTACCGACTCATTGAACTACCCTGGCCGAAGGCCTGACGGATTTTTTGTGTGTGCGTGTGGGGGGAGTTTCTGCCAAGATAAGTTAGGTAATAGGGTTCCTACTAAGTTAGATGTGAGAGAATTCAAGGACCCAGCAGGAAAGAAAGGATGGGATTGGGTCACTAAGATTCTCTCTCGAACTCAGTTGTTTGGCTGGTCCCTGTAGGGAAGGCAGGCTTTTCCTTTTGTTCTTTTCTTATAAATAAGTGACAAATCCTTTCTAGATATCTTTTCTTGAAAGGGGACTATTTATACCGGTGGCCCTTTGGAATAGGAATTGGTGACCCAAGCACTTTTCAATTCCAAGATCTCTGTACAAGCTTCCATGACTTGTCACAAATCAGACTTGCTCAAAGTCCATTAACCTCCCACCTCAACTCCTGTAAAATTCCTAAGATGATAAGCCCAGTCTGCTGTCTGCATGAGGATGAACTAGACATCAGTATCTCACCCCTTTCCAAATTTCAAATCAGGATTTAGACCAAAGCCAGCTTGAAAGACTTCCCAATGATGAATCTGTAACAATTTGGGCAATAAAGAAACTGTTTTTGGATTATAATCCACATAAAATGACTGATATGTCAAGGAACCCTTACTGATACAAATAGTTGAATAAGTAAATAAGTGGGGGGAGGGGAAGGTAGCTCTTCATCACATAAGAATTTCAGTGAATAAATGTAGAAGGAAACAGAATCATCTTTAGATCATTATAGTAATAATTGTTGCAGATAATATCTGCTGATGGATGCTAAAAGTGTGAAAAAGTTTGAGGAGAAACAGGATATTTGCATAGCTTCAAAGTTATGTCTCCAAAGATATTTATTAATTACAAAGAGACAAATAACATAGGAACTGGAGAGTATTATGCTAAGTGAAATAAGCCAGGCAGTGAAAGACAAATACCATATGAGCTCACCTATAAGAGGAACCTCATGAACAAAAAAAACACAAATGAAAAAAACAAAACAAAACCCACAAATGAGCATGGAAACAAGGAACAGACTGACAGTGACCAGGGAGGAGGGGGAGAAAGAAGGGAAAGAAGGGGAAGGGTCTAGTCAAGGAACTAATATAAATGACCCATGGACATGGACAACAGGGTGGGGATGACTCTGGGGGTTGGGGTAGGCAGAGCAGTGGAGAACAACAGGGGAAAAATTGGGTCAACTGTAACAACATCACCAATAATAAAGCATGATGACATTAGGTTATCCCTTCATGGGCATGCTGATAAAGACATCACTTCTGTGGTTTTCTTGCCAAAAATGCCTAATCTCAATCTAATCATAGGAAAATGTCAGACAAACCCAAACAGAAGGCATTCTACAAAATAACTGGCCCACGCTCTGCAAAAGTGTCAAGGTCATGAAAGACAAGGAAAGATGGGGGAAGTAACAGATTAGAGTAGACTAAGGAAACATGGTGATTAAACACAACATTTACAGTGCTTATGATACAAAGGCCAGGGTCTACATAAAAGAATCTCTCAAGTACAATCAGGATAACCGTTATCAACAGTAACATTTGCTGAGTGCTTATGATGTGCTGGGCACCCCCTGGAGAGCTGTGCGCGTGTCAGCACTTTCCATCCTTTCAGCAACCCTTTGCTTAGTTATTAAACTCATTTTACAGATTGGAAGCTGTGAGAGCTGAACTAGTGTGCCTGCAATGACATAGTAAGTGGCAGGGTCACAATGTCAATTCTAGGTTGTCTGATGCCATAGACCACCTCTAATTCATTATATTATTTCACTGTCCTTCGTGCTTGTACACACAATTCCATGAGAATGATGAAAATGGTGATGAGAACAATCACCACAACATTACACCACCACCTAATATTTATTTTATTGGGTTGGCCAAAAAATACGTTCGGTTTTTTCTATAAGATGGTTCTAGTAGCACTTAGTTGTGGTTAACTTCATTCAAAACAATTTTGTTAGATTGGATTGTGACAGCTGTCATACCATTAAAAAAAAAAAACATCAAAAATTGGTGAATTTTTGTGTAGCCATTTTAATATTGAAGATGGGAGAAAACGCACTTCATTTTGGGCATATTATGCTTTATTATTTCAAGAATGGGTAAAAACACAACTGAAACACAAGAAAAGATTTGTGCAGTGAAGATGCTGTGGCTAATTGAATGTGTCAAACAAAAGTGGTTTGCGAAGTTTATTTATTTATTAATATTTTATTCATTATTTTCAGAGAGAAGGGCAGGGAGAGAGGAAGAAAGGGAAGAAGCATCAATGTATGGTTGCCTTTTACCTGCCTCCAGCTGGGGACCTGGCTGGAGACCTGGCTTGCAACCTGGCCTGCATCCTGGCCATGCGCCCTGACTGGGGAATCAAACCAGCAACCTCTGGGTTCATAGGCTGGTACCCTATTTACTGCACCACCAGCCAAGGTAGACAATTCCATGGTGGGTTGGGTACACTAGTTGAGGTTGATAGTGATCAAATTGAGACATTAATGGAGAATAATAAACATTATATAACATGGGAGGTAGCCAACATACTCAAAATTATCTTAATTGATAAAGTTATTGGTGAAAATGAAAAACGTCTTTTATTTTACAGAAAAAACTAAGTGGACTTTTTGGTCAACCCAATACCTACCATTTAATTCTTAATTCCTATGGCAGGCTAAGTGCTTTGAGTACCTTATCTCATTGAATTCCCATGCTGTCCTATGAAGTAGGTTCTGTTATGCTGATTGTTGAGGCCATAAAGTATAGTGGCTGTGAGCCTGGTCATATTGTCTGAATTTGAATCCACCACCTCCTAGTAGAATCCTAGTGCAAACCTCTCAGGACTGGTGTAAGAATTTAATGTGACATGCAAAGTCCTGGCACACTACCTAGCACAAAGAAGCACCGAGAAGCAGCTGCAAGTTTTTATTAGGCTAATATAGTAATCACAGGACATTCTTCAATTAGAGACAAGAAAAGTTTTAAATGAGTATCAGCTCAAAGATGAATGAACTTTGCTGCACAGATTGACACGTGTCATTTCCAAAGTATAAGACATAGGTATGCTACTTTGAGTGGCAACAGGTACGGATATATTTTTATTTATTTATTTTTAGAGAGAGGGGAAGAGAGGGAGAAAGGGAGGGAAACACCAATGTGTGGTTGCCTCTCCTGCACCCCTAACTAGGAACCTGGCCCACAACCCAGGCATGTGCCCTGACTGGGAATAGAATCAGCGACCCTGTGGTTTGCAGGCTGGCACTCAATCCACTGAGCCACACCAGCCAGAGCGGGATATATTTTTTAAAAGATATTTGAATCGAATGATTTGAGGGACCCCCAAATTACCTTCTTGGAATTTTTAGGATCTTTAGAACTTAAACTTGAAAACTGCCATTAAGATGTTATCCTTCTGAACTCTCAACTCCTGGCCTCCTTGTTCGGCCCCTCCCTACCTTTCTTACCAGCCTGTACTTCCCCAGCCTTGCTGCCAGCTCCCTCTTCCAGCAGCTGAGCCCCATTTCTGAACCAGCTGGTATACAGATAGACCTCTGTGCCTCCTACCTGGACTTCAGCCGAAGCTTAGCTCCGCCTGACCATGCGGCTTTCCTGTGCTGGGGGTCAGAGGTGAGGTGCTCTAGGCTGAAGGAGTCAGAGGTGTCAGTATCTGCAGGGCCCGAGTCTGCACACGCATCTCTGGCAAAAAAAAAAAAAAAGGGAAAACAGGAAGTTGAATATGAATTTAACAAGAAACAGACATGAAATCCCCTGTAATTAAAGCAAAGCAACACAGCTAAGAGCAAGGTCTGTGCTGCAAAGGAAACAAATCCATTACTGAGGGTCCTCATCTTTCCCTATCTGTGTTTCTGTGAAGCAACCAGGTGGTATTCAATCTGAGAATACCAGATTTTCCTAATGAGGGGGAAGAACTCCCCTGGAATTCAGCATCTGTTGGTACTTGAGAAACTGGACTTACAGAAGCAAACCGTCCGATGCATTGGTTCCGAGACAGCCGCTTTCCTGAGGAGAGTGCTCGGCAGGTGGACATCCCTTGCTCAGATCAGTGGGTGGCAGCTCAGAGCACATGCAGCTCCTGAGCCCCGGCTATTTCAGATGGTTTGGATTCCACTGTGCAGGCCTTCTGTGTGTCCATTTAACCACCCCCCACCCCCAGCCCGGTGCCTAGCATCATCCCCATTACTTGTTCCCTCCATACTCCAGGGGACCCAGAGAAAAATGTTAAGCCCCATGTGGCCAATGCATTCTGCCATGGAAACAGGCATATTTCTTCTCCTTAGAAGAGTCTTAGCTGTGGAATTTCCAAATACCCTGACTGCACCCCCAAGGCCCCCTCTTGATAGATTGTCCCCTGCACTGGGCTCTGAAGTGGGTTTGCCACATTCCACTTTGCTGGGTACCAGCAGTGTGCTTTCAATGTGGAGATCTTTTTAAGCCTCTAAGAGCTGACTGGTTTGCCCCTCACATAGGAGGTAAGCAGGAATCTGAGAAGGTGCAACCACATGTTGTTTCTCCTCTGCACAGGCTGTGCGGTGGCGGGGTGAGGGATTACTGAATGGTACTGACTCCTTGCCATTTCAGGATATGGAGGGAGATGACCAGGGAGCTTCCATTTCTAGGTTAAAGTTTCATCTTTACCTTAATTATACTTAAGCACCATCACTTCCTTCTGTACATCACTTTTCCCACTAAATTTAGGATTCCTGGCTTTGGATAGTTTCAGTGTATACCGAAACTTGAAGTCTGAAGACTTGTTGAGGTTCTTTCACTTACGAGCTGAATGACATTGGCAAGCACACCCTGAGCCTCGGAACCCCCATCTGCAACATGAACATGAGAGGCAGGGTGTGCTATGTGTAGAAGCCTGCCTGAGAGTACAGGCTCTACCCAGTGACCAGGTCCGTGACTTTGTTTTCTCCACGACTCAGTTGGCTAATCTCTGAAATGGGTATAAAAGATTGCTGAGAAACTTAAAATGATCCAGGCAAGCACTTAGAATAGAGCCTGGCACATATTTAGCACTAAGCAAATTAGCCACTAGTATGTATACCTGTCAGAGTTGCTATAAAGTTCCCAGATAATGTCTGTTAACTGTCTAGCATGCTACCTACACATGGTTTGTACACTGTCTTACTACAGTGCCTTCATTTTAGAGCTCCTTCCTGCTAAGATGTTATGGAAAATAGACACCACTAAAAAGACCTTAATTTACGCTGTCAAGGCCTTTTTATTTGCAGAATTTATCCCGTGCTCTCCAATTAGAATTCCTCACACCCCTTAGAAGCACCAACCCCAACGGCCATCTGGCTTAAGCTGGGGGCAGAAAGTAGATTCAGAGGTATCTCACCGCCAAATGAGTGAATGTAAAGATTCCAGGAACATAAAGAGCATACCCAAGACCTCCCATGGCTATAATCCTTCTGACAGCAAACTTTCCTTTCCAGCCTTCCTAGGCCCTAACGTCTGCTGAAGGAAAACAAAGACCAGGCCTGAGTGCTCACAAAACCTTTGTGGCATTTAATAACTTCCTCATTTTTGGCCTAAACCACAACTGTTGGCTCCGTCCTTTCTGCACAACGGCCGAGCCCTTTTCTCTTTCCTTGCCCACACTGTGCACAGTCACAGCCAAGGGCTGGCAGGGAGAGCAGGCAAGTGGGAGAGATGGAAGCATGCGGAATGTGAGACTGTCTCATCTATTTGAGGATTTTCAACGTGTGATTCTTTTCAGCCTGAGGGAAATGGAGACCAGCACCTGAGTACTGCTGTCCATGGCCACCTGTTGTCCTGTCACCTGCACCACCAGGGGACCAGCTGAGGTCAGCAGTTTGTGAAAACCCATGTTGGTTGTTGCCAACTGCAACCCCCAGGCCAAGTCACATACAGCCTCCCTGCTAATCCCCACCTCCCCCCACCCTGGCTGGCCCCGCTGGGAGGCACCTGAGTGGGCTGTCTGAATGTACTACACTGAGGAGTAGCCTAGAGCAGCGATTTTCAACCGGTGTGCCACAGGACTGTAAAACATGCAGTACCTGATCAGGGGCACTGAAAGAAAAAATGACAACAGCCAGAATGATAGCTGTCCAGTGTGAATGAATCAAAATTGTACCCATTTTTTGTCAGGTTGGCAGGACATTTATTTTTCGGTATGCCACAACATTTCAGTGTTAGTGTACGTGTGCCATGAGATGAAAAAGGTCGAAAGCTGCTGGGCTAGAGAGTGTGGGAAGAATCATGAGCACCCGGAAGGTACTTCTTCTGGAATAGTCTAGAAAACAGACATTTTCAAATCCACCTGTTGTAATGAAAAGAAATTCCACGGTGAATCTAGGTGGAAAATAGTCCTGTAGTAAGTGGCAGGAAGCCTGCTGTCCCAGACTCCCCGCAGAAACCTGCACTTTGCCCTTCTCTCTCCTTGCCAGTTACTGTGTCTGCATGTTGAACTTGGGAGGGCTCCAAAATCACATTTTTTTCCGACCCACCTTTGGTTACTGTGCTACGTGCCTTACAACAGACTAGAATCAGCAAAGGCTGCCATGCACTTTAATCTCATCAGGAAATGCTACTATGGCAATTTATGACTCTAGTAGATTATTCCATGTCTTTCCTATAAAAGGATATGTATGCTTCCCCATATGTTAGGAGCTATTCTCTTAACTTTTCTAGAAGACAAAAACTTATTTTTCAGCTCCATTTTCCAGATGAACAAACTGAGACACGGAAAGGTTGTATATTCTGGCTTAAACTTCACATGGAATCATACTCACTGGTGATGAAAATCACTGACAACCACTTCTTCCTTCCAGTTTATAGTGTTTTCAAATATTTTCAGTTTCAAATTCTGTAGGCCTTGGAATTACTGACTCAGATTTGGACAGAATGAGTAAAGATGGTGATAATGAAGCTGTTAATTAAACATGATAAGTTTACTTTTACTTAAAAGATACTCGAAGGCTACATTGTTTTAAAGATACCAAAAAGATATACTGTAGAAACCTTGAAATCAATGAAACAGCTTCAAAGTGAAAACTACAGAAATACACCTCCACCTTATGGGGCTACTTCCAAATTTCTGAAAGGTACCACTCTCCTGGCTTATCCATATTTGTCCTTCAGGTTTGAGTTTGGACATCATTTTCTCTGGTGCAGTCAGGATGAGGTTCCCCCTCCATGCTAGCAGCGTGGCATTACTGGCTACAGAAGTGCGTTCCAAAGTGCAATTCACACCGGCTGTTTGCTGGTCCCTCTCTTCCACTACAAACTCAGAAAGGCAAAGCAGGCTGGCTTGGTGCCTGGCACAGAGTTGCTCAATAAATGACATATTGGTAAATGTTCAACAGATCTGTAACCTTTCTTCCCTCCTATCTCCCTTTAATCCATATATTAATTAACTTGCTGATAAAACTAAGGAGACATTGGGGGGGGGGTGCTGTTTTTAATATTGTTTCTTGATGTTCTTCAGTCTTGATATCATGAACTATGAAGGATGAATTAGGAATCAAAGTTGACCTGAGAAGGGTTAGCAGAGGATAAAGAAATTATTGTGATCCACAATCTGAATATCATCTTTCTACCCCTAAACAGTTTAGAAACAAGAAATCCAGGTCAACCATCTACATATTTCTGCTTCCTATGATGAGTACGTTCATATTTTCCCCTCTTCCTGGCCCCAATATTCATAACTCCTGCTTTACTCTTTGGCATTTTAATAGCATTGTTAACTGCTTTCTAAATTAAGTTTCAGCCAATATAAGGAGGAAAAGTTCTGGATCATTCTGTTCCTGTGGCTCTCTTGAACACCATGAAACATGGGGAAGGACTTGGCAAGCTGAGGAAAAGATTTAAGGAGCTAGGCTGGGCCTGTTCCTTTAGCTCCCGTTTTCTATTACATTTAAATAGTTTTATTTTGTCCTTGGGGGTAAAGGGGGAAGGAATCTTGCCTCCTTGGCACAGGCAGTTATCACCTTCGGAAAGCGCTTGGTCTATCTGTTAGAATCAGCGATTTCTTCCTTTGTGTTGTGTTTCATCCCATAGGGAACAGCCTCCTAAGTGGCCACTTCTGCTCCTGTCCTCTGATTCAGCATACCTGGGAGCCAGCTCCAGCTTCAAAAAGGTAAATGGATTGTGTCATTCTCTAATAGAGAATGGGCATAGTTGGGTCAAATATCCAGGTTCTTTAACTTGGCTTGAGATGTGACCTGGCTCCGGCCCACTCACTGTCTCCCAGCACTTCACTCTCACACGCTACTTCCTCTGCTCGGAAGTCTTCCTCCCAAGTCTTCACTTGGTTGGGTCCTCTTCAACCTTGGTCCCCGGTCAAACATCACCTCAAAGACTGCCTCACCTCAAGAGTCTTCCTGGCACCTGGTCTTTTCCTTTGATGCACATACAGCTGCATGTAACTGAGCACACAATACAGGAGAACATCGAGGGAATAACTGTGTACTGCATCCGAAATGGGAGCTCCGTGCCTTTAAACTGTTAAAAGCATTACATTATTTATGCACATGCTTTGGGGAAGGTAGAAATCGCTTTTCTTTTGGTCACTTTCCGTATAGCTTGTGACAGTAGAATTTGGCCCTAGCTGTTTGTTGCTCCATCACATTAGCAGCTGGTTTCATGGAGTGCAGGGGACCAGAGTTGGGGGCTGTGGCCAAACCCTTTGACCAACAGTGACACAGCTTGGCACAGTTCTGCTGCCTTCTGTTTCAAAGCAGCCAGAAAGCTTTTTTGAGATTAAGCAGACAGAAGTGCACCAACAGGGGGCTAAGTTTGGCCTTACAGCCTTTTGGAGAAAGACTATGAATTTGAGTTGTACTCACTTTCATAATTTGCTTTATTAAAAGCCAATGTGCCACTCTCCTAGCATGGTTTCCTCTTTCTTTCTTTTTTTAATCCTGCTCCATGTCTATCATGCACGAGGCCAGACTTACTGTCATCTCTCTGTCTTGTTAGCAGGTCTCTGGTGTCATCACCAGAAGCTCCCCAGCACGTGTCCCTTTGGTCTCCTAGAAAAGGCCTGTATCCCCAGCTTCTTGTGTGTCTGGAAGAAGATTTTAAGAACTGATGCTGATGTCTGCTCTTCGGCTAACATAGTGTTCTTCATTTTCAGATGGCTGAGCATTTAACAAAGGTTTCATATTCTTAATAAATGGCCCTTTCTTTAAAAACCCTGTTTCTGATACTGACCTTTTGGTTCCTATATATTAAGACTTAACCTCTGGGTCACTGTGCCTTCATTACTCTCCTTATTTTGCTTTTCAAATCATTATTGACCATCTAGGAAGCTGTTCTATATTCCCTCAGGTCTGTATCCTACCTGGTGCTTTCCATCACAGGCGTAACAAAGCCTTTTCTGTCTTTCAGCTTGGCTCAGCAGCCCTGGTCTGGCAGTTTGATGATTGTAGGAGAGCCACACTTAACACTTCAGTCACACAGAGGTGTGCCTCTGTGGTGTCTCTGACCCACCTGTGTTTGTACCTCCTGCTCCTCTTGCTGCTGCTTTGTCTCACTTGATTTTCCTTGAAATGACCCCAATGAATCCACATGTATAATTTACACCACAGCATTCAGCATATTTCTGATTCTTTCTGAAACCATAAGTTTAACTATCGCCAGATCTTAGCCAATGACCTCTGTGTCAGCCTTACACAAAGACAGGGAAAGGGTGGGTAGGGGAAAAAGCCAAATCCTTTTTAAAAAAAGTCTCACCCAAGAATGTGTTTATTGATTTTAGAGAGAGAGGAAGGCAGAGGAGGTAGGGGGTAGGAAGGTAGGGAGAGGGAGAAGAGAAAGCGACATTGATATGAGAAAAACACCAATCAATATTGTCTCCCATATGTGCCCTGACCAGGGATTGAACCCGTAACATAGGTATGTGCTGTGACCTTGTGGTGTACAAGATGATGATCCAACGAACTGAGCCTGTGGCCAGGGCAAAAAAGCCAAATCTTTTAACCTGATAAATGCTTAAGTTGCTTCAGATATACTTCGGTCCCTCCAGTCACTGAAGTCTGTTATCAGCTAGCCCAAGGCAAGTGCACAAGAAAACCAAGGGCCCTCATGCAAGGCCTTCTAGTTAAACTGTTGATAATCCACCACTGGAAGGGTATGACACTATCTACGGACACCCAGTGCCTGGGCGCAATCAACCCTGATTAGTGGCAGGCTTATGATGCGTGTGAACAATGTAGCTGCCCAGATACCTTCTCACCTAGTACATGTTTAGCCTTAGGTACGTCACTTGACCTCTTATAACTCAGTTTCCTTCTCTATAAAATAGGATAATACCACCTGCATCAAAGAGTATTTCTGAGGCTTAAATGAATTCATATGTGTTAAGTGCCTAGAACAGTGCCTGGTAATAAATGGTAACTTCCTACCAATAAAACAGAAGTTTATATTTATTGGCCACATGGTATGTACCAGATTCTAGGCTTTAAAAGTTATTCAGTTAATTTTCATATCACCTGAGACAGTGATGTTCTTCATTTTATAGATAAAGAAAGCAAACTGAAATACAAGTAGAAAAAGTATGGCCTAAGGCCACTCCCTTTTCCACTCCACCCTCCTTAAATGCCTCTGAAGAGAACTGAATATTTTTTCTTAGTCACCAGCCACATGACAAGCCATGCATACCTGTCATTTCTTCCACATCACTCTTTTGCTACTCATATCAGACAAAAAGTTATGCATGAAGACAGAAGACCAGCAAATATACCAAAAGGTTATGGCTGGGTAATAAGATTATGGGTGATATTTTTCTTTTTTTATACCTTACAAATTGTTTATAGTTAACACTTATTTTAGTTATGAGAAAAACATAAATTAGCTCTATTCTTCCTCACAAGAATGAATATGAGTCTGATTTCTCCATACTTTGAAAGGAAAATCTTGGTCAGAAAATAGGAGTGGATGTACCTATTACGGGAGCCAAGTCCACATTTTCCACAGTGTGGAAAGACTTCACACTGTGGCACAATTTACTGTGGGAGCTTCCACAACCATTGAAAATACTCACTGGAGAGGAAGCAGGATTTCTGGGAAACTGGTATCAGTAAAGGGAAACGAAGCCTCCAGAGACAGGTCAGCCTCTGCCTTTCTTTCCTCACCTACTCTGTCTCTCTCTAGTGTTCCCAAAGAACCATATAAACCTCTGCAGTGAACCATTACAATTCCTTACTTTAATATCATATATTAGAGCTTGAAAGCACCTTTTGTACATTATTCTGTTTGACCCTTATAATAGTCCTCAAGGGCAAATGGAGCAGGTATTATTCGTTCCCATTTAGCAGATGTAGGGTCTGTTATTTGCTCGAGATTAGGAAGTTATAGGGTTCATAGGTGGCACATGGACCAGGGTCCCTAACTTCCACATACTCTTATGTCATACTGCCTTTGGATTCTGCAATCCTGAAGGCCCATTGATACAGGAGGCAAACACATTTAATACCAAAAGCTTCTTTAAAGGGAAAGCTTCTTTCAAAAAAGAGAAATTACTGAAATTCAGATGGGATCCCTAGCCCAACTTATCCCTAGTGCTAGAGAAATGAATGAGGCCAGTTTTGGAAGGGCACCCCACCCTCACGCCTGCCACCCAGACTGCTCTCCTGCTCTTGACCTGGACCTTAACACTGGTCACACTGCTGAAATGATACAGGACATGTTTCATGCCCAAACTCAGTGCCCACTTCTATACCCAGCCCAATCACCCATTCCCTCAATCAGCAATCAGTCATTAAGGATCAACCATGGACCACACAATGGATTAATTATTGGGCTTGTAATAGTGGCAAAATTACAGATTAATGTAAAGCAAAGCAAAGTAACAGTATCAATATAAACTTACAAACCATGGTAAGTGCTAGGGACACAAGTCCCTCTCCTTTCCATCTACTTTCTTACATTGTATATAGGCTCCTTTCCCTTCAAACACATGCCTCATAGCCCAGGCATCAACACAGCCGTCCCAGAAGTTATAATTATCTCATGGATTGCACTGAGCTAGGCCAGCGGCGAAATGACTACCTCCACCGTTTATTGTAATCTTTACAACGGATCTCTAAGGTATGTGGTTTTATGCCCTAATTTAGAAATGAGGAAACTGAGACTTGGAAGCGAAGGTAATTGCTCAACTTCCAGTGGAGCAAGAATTTGGATCCAGACCTGGTTGGTGACAAAGCCTGTGATCCTAACAATTATTCGACACAGTTGACCCTTGAACAACACAGGTTTGAATTGAACTTATATGCAGATGCTTTTCAATAAGTGTATTTTCTCTTATGATTTTCTTAATTACATTTTCTCTAGTTTTCTTGTAAGAATACAGAATATAATAAAATTAATACAAAACGCATTAATCGATTGTTATCAGTAAGGTTTCCAGGCAACAGCAGGCTATTAGTAGTTGAGTTTTAGGGAAGTCAAAAACTAAACTGAGTGCGTGCCCTGAATCTCTGCTTTGTTCAGTGGCCAACTGTAGTCCTAATATGATTGAGTTTCTCTTTTCTCCCTTGGCCAGGTATGGTGCCCACTTCTAATATGGTGCCTACTCTTCCAAAAGAAGATGCCCAATAAATATAATTTGTTTAATATAAATATGCTCTAAGTGGACATCAGGCAGTGTCTTGGTGAGCTCCCTTTAGTTGTCTATCCTATCTTATCTGGATGGGGATTTCTCTTTTGCTAGAGTGAATGTGTACCGGTCAGTGTAGTGTTCGGTCCACTGGGACAGGTAGGGAGGGGTGCACAGAACCTAATACAACCAACGCCCGGACCTGTAACTGAGACAGCAAAGGGCATGTGAAACAATCTGGACATCCTGAATCATGGGACCCTAATGGAAGGGTAAGATTGGAGGCAAGAAGGATCTGTCCCAGTTCAAGTGTCTCCAACATGCATCTCTCTCCCAGACCAGGATGCATGGGTGTAGTACCAGTAATGATCTTTAGAGTATTTGGGAAGGATTTATTTGTGACAAGAGAGAAAAGAGAATAAGCTGCATCAGGGTGGAAGTTGCACAGGCAAATAAATTGGAAACTCCTTCTGTATTTCCACAAAATATTAGGACAGGGGAGTTTGAATGGTTAAGTAGACACCAGAAACAGCCAAATATGCATGCACTCTTATAGAGTACTGGACTACAACTGGCACCAGGTTGTAGGGTTCCTTTACTTTTAACAGTCTATGGACCAAGGTGGGAGGGGGCATAAATATCAAATCCTGAGTGAGTGAGAAAATATCTCTGAGCACCTTATCCACAAGTAATGATCACTTTCTACATATAGGCTCCAAGTTGGAATCTTTGTGGAATAAAAAAGAACTTCTGACTTCCAGTCTCACTGGAGACACACCTAGGATTTGAACTCAGAGTGACCTGGGTGTCAGTCTGAGCTCTGCCTATCTTTGGCTACTCTTGAGAGAGACTTGAGTCTCTCTGAATCTCAAGACCTCATCTGTAAAAATGGCACAGAGTATGATCTGCCTGGTGGCACCACTGTGGGATCAATTGAGCCTGGCCTGTGATAACCACTGTAAGACAGGAACTATTATCGTTCAATCCAAGTGGCCTGAGGGAGATGAATAGGGAAGTCACCTAAGGGGTGTGACAGGGCGGTGGTATAATGATGGTCTCCTTTATTCCTTAAAAAGGGAAACCACATTTGGGAGAGAATATAAATATTTAACTCCAAGGTGAAGGTTATTCTGCCAGCAAGGACAGGAAATTTGAGACATCACCTTGGCCTCTTAGGAGCAGACCCAGACCCAGCACCTTCAAGAGTAAAGATGACAGAATTAGTGTGAAGCGGTCTTCTAGAAGCCTCTTCTCACCCAGAGCCTCAGGTACAGGGCAGGGATGGCAGTCAATGAATATATCTGCAAGGCTGGTTTAAAAATGTGGGGGTCAAATATCTGGCAACAGACGGAAACGACTTGGGATGGTGAGTACACAATTGAATATACAGATTTTGAGTTGTGGTGTGCACCTGAAATTTACATAATGATATCAACCCATGCCACATCAATAATAAATTTAGTAGTAATAAAAAATCATGAGTTTGAGCCCACATTTTTTGAGCCCCTAGAGTCTTCTCACCTTGGGCTCTGCTGCAGGCAGTAGGAGGGAGAGGGACTCTGGCTCTGGATGTCCCTGGGGGCACGCTGTAGTCTGTGGGAGCCAGTTTCTCTCTCCCTTCTACTTGCGAATAAGTTGCTCCATCCTAGACCTGTCTAGAGAAGAGGGGTGGACATTAAACATGTAAATGGAGACTGGCATTCTTTGGGAGAAAATAGGTCCCTTGCTAAATTTGGCATCAGCTAAGGAATCTCAGCAAAAATGAAGTCACCCTCCGTCCCCATGTTGCGAGGGAGGGCTGCCTAATCCTTACTTTGCCTAGGAGGATTATTGGGTCTTAGAAAGAGGCTCACATGCATTTTGTTTAAAAAGCTCGTGCCAGCTGCATTTGTATCCACAATATGCAAGATTTGTTCTGCTTTTTAGGGTAGATAATAGACATTCCATGCTAGTGAAATGCCTCCAAATCTCATACCTAAATGTTTCCAAACTTTGCTGTCACCCAAAGCAGGACTCTGTCTCCCAATCTTTCCTCCAGCTTTGCTTTAGTCTTTGGAAGCACAATTTAAATGGAGGACCAAAACACAGCCCATTTGTGGACAAGTAATTGAGGTTACAATATACCTTTTCAAGGTGCTTCTAACTATGGCTCCATGGACTAAATTTTTACTCACCCCCATCATTTTTCCTTTCTTTTGTTACTATAGGATTAGTGTAATAAAGTCTAGCATTCTTTTTATTTATTTTTTAAAAAAGATTTTATTTATTACTTTTAGAGAGAGGGGAAGGGCAAGAGACAGAGAGGGAGACAGACGTCAATGTATGGTTGCCTTTCACCTGCCTCCACTTATAGACCTGGCTTGCAACCTGGTTACGTGCCCTGGCCGGGAGTCGAACTGGTGACCTTTGGGTTCGCAGACCAGCCCCTTATCCACTGTGCCAACAACCAGGGCTACAGTTTCTTGTTTTTTTTTCAAATTCGGTATGTCCTTACTCACACCAACACTACCTGATCCTCTCCAGGGAATTCTGGACCCACTGACATATTATACAAAATGGGGCTGACAAAATCTATGTTTTAAGCATGGTATTCTCAAAACATTATTTTAAATTATTACAAATTTGGCACCTTTGTTGGGCTTTATAATTTACAAAGCATTTTTACCTAACATTTTAACCTTTACGACAATCCTATGAAGTCTTGTCTCCCTTTCACAGAAATGAAAACTGAGGCACTGGCAACTTAAATAAGTTGCTTAGGATCACAAAGGGAAAAGCCAGGACCCAATACATTATAAGACTCCAAAAGTTGTCCTTAACCCCTTCCACAACAATCGCATCACTAAGGGCTTAATGAGATGTTGGTAGGGCTGAAAGATCTTTAGAAAAGTTAGTTGCCTTATCTCAGAAAGAACATAGCAATTCTTTAGTATTTTCTTCCTCAAGAGATGATTTTTGGTGGTTTCTACTGGTAACTACTACTTCTCACCCTCACTTCCAAGGCTTTTTCATTTCCATCTACAGTTAGAATTCCTGTGTTAACTCTGGGACCAACTGGACTGCAAATGAAAAGGAATTTAAGCCTCCAAGCAGTATCTCAGGAGGCAGCTCCAAGACAAACTCTTTAGCTGGTTGTGTTCTCATCTGGACCCTCAAGTCCCCATTGCAATTCCCTGGTACCCGGGGCAGGGCCTGCTTGATCTTCAGGCTGCATGGAAACCTGCCTTTATACCAAATTCCTTCCAGACCGAAGCCTGGCCCCGTTAACATCCACTAACCCATAAGCAGATGGTATCGGGGACGAGAGCCGACGGGAAGGTGGGCAGAGTTTTATCTAACTGGGCTCTGCCTGCACTGGGCACTAACACGCAGAAGGGACGGGCATCAGGTAGGAGTTTGGCAGGTGCGGGGCCAGCCAGGCCAGCCAGCCTAGGCAGGAAATACCCTGCGAGTTGTACATCATCCATTGTCTCCCCTCCTACTGCAACCCCAACACATCGAGCCTGGCAAAGGTACAGAACCCACAACAAAGAGAAGGTGGAGGACTGTGACCCCATATCACAGATCCAGCTGCAGATCCAGCTGCAGATTGGTGGCCTCCAACACAGCCAGACCTGGCTCAGTAGGGGAGGCAGCCTCCTCTCACTATGGCATTCCAGCTGCTAGTGGTGAAGAGGTAACCATGGGAACCATCACAAAGGGCTTTAAGTTGAGGGGAAAAGGCTGGAGGCAATGGTGAAGAGGCTGAGTGGGACTTCGAATGACAGTCCTGCAATTCTCCTAACTTGAGTCAGGCTCATCACCTGCGAGTCAGACTAAGAGAAGTGGAGCTTGCACACAGCGAAGCTGCCTTGAGAGGCCTGGGATGACCAGAGCTAAGATCCGGGGGGGTTCTTTCTCCAGGTTTCTTCTCTCCCCTTCAGAGAGCAGAGCCCTAAAAGAATTTTGTCTGCCAGTAATGTTGCCCTGAGATAATAGGGCTCACTTGGGTGGACAGTTCAAATACACATGGTAACATTACTCCAAATACAGGGCTGCAAGAGCACTTTGCAAAGGGGGCCCTACCCAACCTCCCAGCTTTATTCAGCCCGTTGCCTCCAGTGGCACCTCCTCTGCAGGCTGGGGGCTTCTCTGATGCATCTGTAAATAAGCGTGGCATCTTGGGTGGTTCAGGGAAGTGCCCTGAGATTCTGGCTGTCTAGCTGCCCTGCAAAGGAGAGGCCGGGATGTCCAGAACTTTAATACAGAGCGTCTTAGCGAGATTAAGTGAAAAGGCTCATACCTAAATAGGAAACCAGGTCTATATGTTTATTTAACTACATTTTCCCTCTAAGCACCTACACATTATTTGAATACATTGGACAATATGACTTCTTACATTGTCATCAAATCAATCAAGGTCTCAACCTGCCACCTGGGATTTTTTTTTTTTTTTTTTTTTTTTACTTAAGTTTTCTAGCTCAGCAGTCTTCAGAATCTGGGAGTTGAGGAAATGCCAATGGAAATAGGCAATACAAAATATTCTGGGTCAACAGCTTAACTAGGCCTCTGACTATATATATAACAGGGCTTCGGAACACATTTCTCCCTTTGGCTTCCTTGTGGACACCAAGATAATATCACATCTCTGTCAATCCCTAAATGGGCTTCATGAAGTCTAGGCCAAATCCTAACAGGTGGTCTGGTTCTCCACATATTTTTGCTCACAAATTGACTTTTTAATTGGAGTCCCTGGGGAAAGGGGTAAAGGACCATGTCAGAGAGAGCCAGGGATGGGCAGACTTTTGAGGGCTGGGGAAAGAATGTGACAAGTTCATTAACACCTCTTCTGCATGCCCACCTCCCCACACCCCAGCAATATGGTAGTAAATAGACTCTTAACCATTTAAGAACACTCTCAGGAGTTGATCAATGCCTCCACCATCAGTGTTCACTTGCAGGCAGCCCATAAAGGAGGGGAGGACTTATCTACTCATATGTTTCTTTCTCCTTAAGAGTAATTAAATAAAAAATAATTTTACCTAAAAGGGAAAAGTAACTGACATGTATTATAGACCTCACTGGTTGAGAAGCAAGATCTTGTTAGGTTCCAATCTTGGTATCTCCACTCCTAACCTGTCTGTGTTGGTTTCCTCACCTTTAAAAGGAGATAACAGCCCTGGCTGGTGGCACAGTGGATAAGGTGCCAGCCTGCGAACCCAAAGGTCACTGATTCGATTCCCCCAGCCAGGGCACATAACCAGGTTGCAAACCAGGTCTCCAGCCAGGTCTGTAGCTGGAGGCAGTTGACAGGCAACCATACATTGATGTCCATCTCCCTCTCTGCCTCTGTCCCTTCCTCTCTCTCTGAAAATAATAAATAAAATCTTTAAAAAATAAAAAATAAATAAAAGGAGATAATAGTGCCTACCTCATAGGAGTGTGAGGAAGGTACAAGAGTTTCAGACTGTTCTAGAGGTTGAGCAAATAATAAATATTAGAAGCCAACAACCACCAGGTGCTAAGCTACTTATTTTTACATGTATTTTATCACTTAGTCCTCTTTTTGCACACAAGAAAATTCAGGCTTAAAGAATTTAAGAATTAGAACTAAATTAGTAGTAGATAGGGGAACTCAGATTCAAACCTGTCATCCTGATTCCATAGCCTAAGACCTTTCCATTACACTAAATTGCCTTCATGTATACGATCATTTTGTTGTCTCTAAAAAACAAAAAGAAAAGAAAAGAAACTAGCTTAAGATAGAGCCCTCTGCTCTAACAAAAGTTCCAAGAAAACTGGGTACGCATTCATACTCAACCAGGGTGTCTATGAACCCTTGAGTGTAAAATCTCTCATTATTCATCACTGAATTTCAGAGGCTAATACAATGTTCTCAGTAAGTGGCTGATGATTACTGAATGAATTAAGCCAACCCAACAATACAATGACTCTGTTGGAGCTGGCAAAGTATAGTAAACCCTTGTACTTTATCTACCACTCTGTCCAAAGTGTTTTGCTGAAAATTCAATTTATATATTTTGTCCCTTAAAAAAAAAAAAGGTACAGTATGAATTTGATACAGAGATAAAGAGTTGTTTTCTGCCTACAGCTTTGGAAACAGGAGATATGTAACCTGTTCACCTGGATTCCCAGCAGATGCTGTGAGTCTAGCCTAGGAATTCAGCTTCAACTGGTATCGTTAAATCAGTTGTCAAAGTCAGAGGGGTGTTTCCTCTCTTCCTGGTTTGTTTGTGCTGGAAAAGAAAGCCCTGGTGGTATTTGGATCAGTTAGGCAAGAACTTACTTAAATTCTCTACAATCTCAAAAAGGAACCCATAAAAAAAAAATGATACATGTAATGCTAAGGAGATTGGTTAATATGTTACAAGGTCCTAGATAATATTAAATAATATCACTTTCACAAAAAATGCAATTAATTTTATACTAATTGCTAAATTTATTACAGTACATGGAACTATTAGCTGACATTTATTGGGTTCTGACTAAATTGAACACTTTTATTATCCATAATAACTTAACCCTCACAATAACCCTCTGAAGGAGATATTTTATTATTGTCCAATGCTTTCAGGCTCAGAGTCATTTAATAACATGTTATTAAATGCCCAAGGTAATATACACCTAGAGTCAGACATGGGACGCATGTCCTTGTCTATCTCTAGAACCTAAGTTGTTGTTCTAACTGAATTGATGCTTTGCATACAATAAAATGCCTAGGTCTTAAGTGTTCAGTTCAATGAATTTTGATCATTGTGGATAGCTATGTAACCATTACTCAAAAAACAACACAGAATATTTCCATCACTCTAACAAATCTTTTCTTACATATCTTTTCAGTCACCCCTCCTACCCCCAGATGCAAGTACTAACTTCTGTCATATTTTTACCCATCAGTACTTCATAACTAGAATTGCTTCAGTATTCCTTTGTGTCTGGCTTCTTTCAGTTTAACATAGTGGTTTTGAGATTCATCTAGGTGGTTGTATATATCATGAGTTCATTCCTTTTGATTACTGAGTAGTATTCCATTGTATGGATGTACCACAGTTTATCCATTTTCCTATTGATGAACTTCGGATTGTTTCCAGTTGTTGACAATTGTGAATAAAATACAAGTCATTTTGTGGACATTTGTTTTCATCTACTTTAACAGCTAGGTGTGGAGATGTTGGGTCTTAGGGTTAGTGTAGTAACTTAACAAACCTAACTTCTTAACTCTGTACCCTACTCTCTCACAAATAAAAGCCCTAACTTATTAACATTTGATTTCTCCTCTTATATGAGAAGTTCCCTAAGGGCAAAGAACCCATTTCCAGTTCCTGAGCTGCCTCCCACATAGTAAATGTTTGCTGCACAAATGAATGACCATTGTTCTCATTGTATCCCTATTCCTTCTTTAGGTGTTACTATAGCAAAAGAAAATACGCTTGACATGCGTCAAAAAATATGACAAGCTGGAGGGTGTGAGGTGAAGGAGCTGCTTACACACTCAAGGTAAAAAACTGTCCAGCCAGGAGACTCCTGATTTCCCCATTTTCTTTTTGACATGGCCTTTCCTAGAAAGTGAACCCCTCCCGGTGATCCTGCAGGAAGACAGAGGGGTGGCTGCTCCTGATCAAGTGACACCACGGAAAGGGAGGAAGGTGTCACTGCAATTGAGGTCACACAGTGGTTAGAATTACAGGATCGGTCTGTCAAACAGGAGGGAAGGAGGAAGCAGCAGCCCATGAAATCCTGACCTTCTAAAAGAAGAAGGCAAAACAGCACTGCTGGCGCCCAGGAGAACAGCCTCCTCCAGAAGCTACAGATACTCGGTTTGGGCAAAAGAGCCACATGATTTCTACATTGAAAATGAAATGTCAAGGATACATTTTGAGGAGAAAGTAAAATGTTAATGTAAAAATGTAGCCAGGTTTACCACACAAGACACGATAGGGAAAAGAACACTGGGCCAGAGTAGAGAGAGGTCTCAGGTGTGCCCTCAGCTCAGAGGCTGATCTCAGCACACCCTTCCCGCCTTGCAGGCCGCACTCCTAGTTCCAGGAGTCAAGTCCCTCAGTTGCTTTAAATCATAGAACTTGCACTGTGGTTAGCCTTCATCTTCTTAGAAAGTAATCGAATCATTATTTATTTTTCTATTCATAAATAGAAAAGGACTGGGAAGTCCTAGAGGTAACTTTAAATCTTTCTCACCAAAAAACTAACCTTTGTTTCATACACATCAAAACAGGGCTTTGTCTCACACTGGATGCAGGTGCTTTGGGGCAACTATTGTTTCCTCTGACCCCAGGTTATTGGAGACTGAAATAAGTTCAGATTTCCTCAAACTGGGCCCTGAGAGATGACCTAGTCTTCCTAAATCAAGGCAAGTACTTCACTGAAGCTGTTCTAGGCAGATGGATGTTTATCCTATTCTTAAAACCTCCAGGGAAGTGAATTCTCTACAACATCCCTTGGTAACCTTCTCCAGGGTTTTATCAAGCATACGGTGAGGAAGTTCTGATGTAGAAACCAATAAAAATATTAACTCTGTGAGCCTAGCTACAAGCACTGGAAAAGGGTATGTGCTTGGGCACTGGCCTTAAATGGTAGAGAGACGTATTTACAAAACAGCCTATGCAAACAGAAACCATTTGTCAGGAACAGATGTGGGGAAGTTGATTCAAGAGAAATTGCCACAATAAATTGTTTCATGAAACCAAGTGAATAAGTTATTGTTGGCTATAATAACATTTTTTAAAGTACAAATTTCTTTCCTTTTCAATTACTAGTTTTAGTGCCTAACCAGGTTTGTTAGCAATTGAAAAATACACACAGCTCAAAGTTTGCAAATGACTAGGCTTCTATAAAAAACTAGGCCTCAGTTATTGTTAAGGATAGCTTTACGTCTTTCTCACCTTTGTATATGGCACCTTTCCCGCAATGGTTATGTAATAGTTTTTATAATCAGGGGGTAAAAAAGGTACTTTAAAAGACAAAAATAACCATCAGGATTCATTAAAATGCAAAGCGACTTCTGGTGAAATTATTTGGGGAAAGATTTAGCCATGTATCTGACCTTCATGCTTTTAATTGGAAATGATCTTTTAACTAGCCTTTCAATATTAACAACTAGCAATAGAAAAACACACAACTGTGTTTAGAAGCCTCTTCGCTAAAATTGCCTGCTGTACTCTGGTATCTCACAGCAATCTCTCTACGGAGATTATATGCAATATAATCCAGTCCAGAAGCCTCTGTGTACAGAAGTGCACCACCACAACGCTACATTTAAAAACTAACCAAATAAATAAGTACCCTGGTAAAGCTAAGATACTTGCGGGAAAGAGACAGACACACCCCAGCCCACCGCCACAGGATGCTCAATGTATTGAAATTTTATAAGCTCTCCCCCATCCTTCCACAAAACACCTTTATCCCTCTGGCAACTCAGAGTAGAGCACGTGCAGGAATATAATTTTATTTTCATGATTTAATTTTCCCTATATGACCCCTTTTAAAATTTTGCTTAAGATCTGGAAGGAGTGAGGAGAAATGGGTAGACACGCCCTTCAAAAGCACATTTGGGGCCTTTCCTACAGAAACGAATCCAGTAAAATTAAAGTCAAATCTCGTGGGAAGCAATTTATCAAAATTAAAACATTTCACAGATCATTTCTTCTGAAAAGTTTTTTATGCTGTCAATAACCTGCAATTATTTTTTTCTTGTAGCGGCAGTGTCTGCCAACCTAAGAATGATAAAAAAGCCAAGACCCAGGAGTGTCCGGAGACCCTCGGAGCGCGCGTCCTACCAGGCCGGCTGCAGTGAAAGCCCGCCCTGGGACCCGTCCTCACAGGCTGGACTTCCACAGTCGCCTGTGGACCGAAGTAGCCACCTTTGGAAAGCAGGCGGCGGGCACCCTCCCACCCTCCTTCAAAGGCAGCAGTGTGCCCGCGCCGCGCCCGCCGCTGGCCAAGGGAAGCAGCCCCGAGCCCCGCACTCACCATTGCGGTTCGCGGGGCCGCCGCCCCCGCCCGGACCCGCGCTGGACTTCGGGCGGACGCCAAGTTCAAACGCTACCCGGCCCAGACGAGGCTGCGCAGGGCTTCGCCCGCCGAGCTCGGGGGCGCTTAACAATGGGAGGTTCGGCCGCTCCCGGCGCCTCCGCACCGGGGATGCAGCGGCTGCCGCGCGGCGGGCTCCGGGCGAGCAGCTCCGGGGCCTGGATCGGGCGCTGGGGATCTGGAGGGCGCAGAGGCTGCAGACGACCACGCCTCCCGCCGCGGGGGCCGCACCGGAGGGGCCGAGCCCGCTGGGTGCCCGCCACCAGGTAATCCCACAGGAAGCCTCCCGGATTGGCCGGGGCGCTCAGGACGGGATTTGCATGTCAATGGCCGAGAAGGCTCCCTAAGGTTTGAAAACGGATTCTGGGCTGGACGAGTCGGGCTCCACTCGGGTCCCCTTGATAAATAAGGATACCAGTACACACACTCTGTCTCTCCTTGAGCAGTTCACACCCCTGAAGGTGCCTTAACTCTTTCCCCGCTCCCCATTTTGAAATGAATAGGAATCCAAAAGTATATCAGCTTTAAATAGCCCGCGCTCGCTTTGCAGGGGCCATCCATTAGGAATTGATCAAATGAAGCATGAATGAAGCAAGGTAAAAAGTTCACAGCTTTAAAAAAAAAAAAAAAAAAAGCTCACATTACAAGGAAAATAGCCATCCTTTTTCTCTTGATGTCCCCCTTCCAGTAGAAGTCAAAAGCGGAGACTTGGGTTGTTGCTGAGCCGCTCAAGCGGGGGAAACCTTCCTTGCAGCCCCTTGTTTGTTTCCCTGAGCATCAGTCCCAGATGAGAGACAGGTGATTGTGACCTTTTGGGCGATACTGGATTCAGCTTTGGAAACTTGGGTCTTAGACACATTTACATTTGTTTTGCGTTTATGTGCATGGTGCCAGTTATTCTTAAGGAAGGTACACAGTGCTATTTTCAGTTTCATCTTCCTTCAAAGGCTCTTCCAGCCTCTTTCAATGGAGGTTAAGATTTTTTCCCCCTCAGTTCCACTCTAAATTGCTTCCACATGTCACCTCCAGGAATTAAAATAAGATTTGAAAGTGGCCTTGTGTTTTCTTACTCATATATAATCCATGCTTAAAAAAAAAAAAATCTCAGGATCTATTTTTTAAGCCAATAAATATGCATATTGACACAAAAGATGAGATTGCCTAATTAGGAATTAGAAAACTCAGCTCCCCTACAGTTGATAACACTTACCTTACTTGGCTGTGCTCTTTGTTATAACCTGGCTGAACACAACAGCAACCACTAAATAAACCTCTACTGATATCTTCACGTACAGGCTCTCCCCACCCTGTACAGTATTATCCACACCCCCCCCCCTTTAAATTATATTTTCTTTTCAATGGTATCACAAGGATGTGCAAACACACACACCTGTGATGCAGTCATTGGGGGTCAGGCACACATTGTTGCTAGGCATTGGCAGCACGGAGGCTAATGTTGATTATCCTGTGTTCTAGAGGGCACTGAGTTTTAGGGGGAAGGCAAGGTGATGTTCAAAATTTAAACTTGAAAGAAATGGTCAGCCCTTAGAGTTTAGAACACATTGCGCTCCCCAACATTGTTGAGGAAATAAGTACTAACTGAGGATACCGGTCGGAGCTCTGGAAGCACAAGAGGTGAGACCTCTACCTGTTGCTTCTTTATCTTGTTTTCTAAGTGCAGAGTCAGGTGAAATCGAATAAGGGTGGAACAGATCTCTCTAGTCCTGTGTGGAACATCACTTTAAATTGTTAAAAACACACTTGGGCCCTGGCTGGTGGCACAGTGGATAAGGTACCAACCTGTGAACCCAAAGGTGGCTGGTTCAATTCCCAGCCAGGGCACATAACCAGGTTGCAAGCCAGGTCTCCAGCCAGGTCTGCGGCTGGAGTTAGGTGAAGGTCAACCATACAGTGATGTCTGTCCCTCTCTGCCTCTCTCCCTTCCCCTCTCTCTAATAATAAATAAAACCTTAAAAAAAAAAAAGTCTTACCTAAACTTAAAACACACACACACACACACACACACACACACACACACATGTCCTCCCACACAACCTATATTATACCAGTGAAATCTGTCATTGGGCTTGCATTGTACCACAGATTCTGGAAATTAATTTTTACTTGTACCTGTACTTTAGAAGCATCATCAGATTTTTGTAGATGAAAGGAAAACAACCTGTCTCATGGGATCAAAGTCGAGACTAGAAATGAAGAAATCTCCACAGCAATACAAAATTGTGTTACTGTCTCTCTCTACAAGATAGGGGCAAGTCCCCTCATCTGGTGCCTCAGTTCTCCTCCAGCAAAATGGTCTATCCCTTCCTCAAAAGGCATAACAGGCAAATGGCCATGAGGCAGTTACACATATCAAGCATATATATATAAACTCCAAGACAATCATGAAGATACCCTCCATCAAACAATACTAACCTTTAGTTCCTGTATTAAGAACTGCCCTCAGAAATGGTACATCACACTAAGATCCAAAGAGTATGTTTTAAAAATGGACATAGATATATTGATCAAGAAATAAAGTTGTAGCCCTGGCTGGTGTGGCTCAATGGATTGAGCACTGGTCTATGAACCAAAGGGTCACTGGTTTGATTCCCAGTCAGGGCACATGCCTGGGTTGCAAGTCAGGTCTCCAGCCAGGTCCCCAGCTGGAGGTGCGTGAAAGGCAACCATACACTGATGTTTCTCTCCCTCCTTTCCTCCCTTCCCCTCTCTCTAAAAAAATACTCTTTAAAAATGTTTTCATTAATTAAAAAAAACCAAAACAGGAAGAAAAGCTTTGAAACTGCCAAAATAATTTATGAGGAGATAACAAATCGGAACACAACTTGCCCTTAGAGATGAGGGCTTGCATGGCCAGTCCGGAACCTACTGTTTGCATACTTCTTCTTTTGTTTAAAGTCATGATTATTTTAAACATTTTTATTGAGATATAATTTATGTACTATAAAGTTTACACTTTAAAATAGGCATATTTTTGTCCCCCTTCCCAAGTCTTCTCTGACACTGGAATGGGTGGAAGAAATGAAGACCAAAGAGACGGGACTAAGTCCCCAACAGAGTGGGCGACCATGGCACTGACCTATGCAGGGACACATGGGAGCAAAGTGTGGAAGGTCCACCGAGGTTGCAATGGGAGAAAGGATGGGTAATGAATCAAAAACAGGATTGGTGACAGGACGGACACAGAGGCTGCCACCGCAGGCACTTTGTGCATTAACATCTCTAATCTCCCCATATTTCACCCTACAAACCCAAACTTCAGCTTGAGTAAATATGATACCCTAAATATGTTTAAAAACCACATCAGGCCCTGGCTGGTGGCACAATGGATAAGGTGCTGGCCTGCGAACCCAAGGATTGCTGGTTCCATTCCCCAGCCAGGGCACATAACCAGGTTGCAAGCCAGGTCTCCAGGCAGGTCTGTGGCTGGAGGCAGGTGAAAGGCAACCATACATTGATGTCTATTTCCCTCTCTGTCCCTCTCCTTTCCCCTCTTTCTGAGAATAATAAATAAAATCTTAAAAAAAAAAAAATCACTGTGTGGTTGCCTCTTGCGCACCCATAACCTGGGACCTGGCCCGCAACTCAACCATGTGCCCTGACTGGGAATTGAATTGGCAGCCCTTTGGTTCTCAGCCCAGTATTCAATCCATTGAGCCACACCAGGCAGTGCTCTTTCTATTATTTAAAATAAATATTAATGTGAAAATAATAACTTTGAAATGTAAGGCTCTTTGCTAAGTAATAATAACAACAATAACAACAACACAATAATAATAGCCACTCTTGCCACAGCTATACAATAAATTCATTGGTTCATCTATACTCTTCTTTTGGATAGTGATACCTCAGAAAAACAATGTTAATACTTATTGCATATCAGGTCTAGGGTCTATTTAACTGTTCAGTATAAACAACTCACAATTAAGACAATCAGGTCTAGGGTCTATTTAACTGTTCAGTATAAACAACTCACAATTAAGAAAGGATACACTTGAACAAGGATTGTTGCTTCAGAGAGAAAATATTAGGAAGAACATTCCTTTTTAAAGGGGTGTTTGTGTTTAATGTGAACATTGTATAACTTCTAATGTAATATTCACTTTAATAGTATTTTAACTGTTTCTTTTAACAAATCACAGCAAAATATAAAAAACAAGTGAACAATCATCCTAGTGAATACAACGAAAAATTAAAGTATGGAAATGCATTTAAGACTATGCCAAACCTGAGCAATGATTTATTTCATGAAGTGGTGATTGTAACTTGAAGGATGAAAATGCTATAATTTCTTTCATCTTCTCAGAGTTATAGTAAGTCTTAACATCATCAATAGGTTCTGTGACTTGAAGCAAAATGACATGTGACAAAACCAGTTTTACCACAGGCTCATTGACATAAACGAGAGTTAAGTCCCTATTGTATTTCATCAACATTATAACAAAATGACATGATTTGAGAATCTGCTATACTTAGTCTTTTCTCCCTCCCTCCATCACAGCCTTTTCATGTAAATAGCCCAGTGAGCCCCTCCTCCTCTGAGTTAATACCTTCCTCACCTTTCTCCTTATTTAAGGTATTTTTTGCTGCTGGTGACTGACTCATAATGACAAGAGCACCTTGTTTTCTGTTGTTCTTAGTAGCCTCAGGACTAAGGTTCCAAGTAATGGCCTTTAGGCAACCTGGTTGTTATCCAGAAAGCTACTTAGAATCTCACAGAGATCAGAGCCCAAGGATAAGAGAGGGAAGGGCTAGGTTGTCAAAGTTCACTCATTCTTTATGTCACTTCAAAAGTATGTTAGTCCAACACTCAGTTGCAGTGTGCATGGCTTAGTGGGTCAGGAGTAGGCACCTGTGTCAAAAGTTAATAGGACTAACAGAAGCAAAAAGGAAGAAGAAACAACAATAACTAAACTAGCAGAAGAAAACTGGAAGGGATGGCTTCAGAGGGTGAGGGAGTCAGCAAGCTTTTGTCCTCATTGAAACTAGGAGACAAAGGACATTTTCTGTGTTATGGGTGGGGATCAATGATTAAGTAACAGTCACTCAGGTCAGCAGCCTCAAGTCATTAAGAAGACAAGGAGGGACACATTCTCACTGGAAAGTCTTGGCTGAAAGATGAGAAACATCCTAGAAATGAGAAGCCATCAAAATGTTCATATAAAAAATGGTTAAATTAATTGTGAAGCAGTATTTAAAAGGAACGGGGTAGACCCATTTGCAGTGACCTGAAAAGATGTCCACACTGTTAAGTGAAAAAACTACATTCGCATTATATAAAAGCCCAGAAAAATCAAATGGAAGGAAATACCAAACTATTCCTGGGGAATAAGACTTCAGGGAGAGGAAATCTGGGCGATAAATAGAATGTTACCTTTTATTTTTAAATACTTGTATAGCATCTGGGCATTTAAAAAAAAAAGTGTTTCACTTTTTGAATTGAATGTATACAGTAAAGATTTTAATAATTACAAAAGCACCCTAGGTTCTGAAATATTTCAACTGATTAAGTTAATTCTGATTAAGTGAATATTTCACTTTCTGCTCACTGTTCCTTCTCACTTTCTCCTGCTGAGGCTTTGAAACATAGCAAAGCAACTGCAAGAAGTAAGATCACCCCCTAATACTTAGACTAAATTGTAACATCTTGAGGATGAATTCAGTTTCCTGAGAGCCTGTGTACTCCAAGGCTAATAGGGAAAAGGGGGAAGTGGAAAATGAAAAATAGAGAAGGGGAAGAAAGAGAAAAAGAGATGAAGAAGGAATGGAGAAAAGAAAAGGGGAAGAATGAGAGATGCTCGCTAGAGGATACAAGACAAAGAGGAGGGCAGGAGAGAGAATTAAAAAATAAACATTGAAGATGTGATTGAACACATATGTTAAGAGCACAAGGAACCCTGGCTGGTGGCTTAGCGGATAGGTGCCGGCCTGTGAACCCAAAGGTCATTGGTTTGATTCCCAGTCAGGGCATATAACCAGGTTGCAAGCCAGGTCTCCAGCCAGGTCCTTAGCTGGAGGCAGGTGAAAGGCAACCATAAATTGATGTTTCTCTCCCTTTCTTCCTCCCAGCCCGCTATTCTCTCTTAAAAATAATAAATAAAATAAAAATAAATAAAATTAAATCACAAGGAAGAACATACACTTGATTGTTAACAGAAGTTACCTGGGAGAGGTGGGATGGGGAAATGTCAACTGTACTGTTTTACTTTTATTGTGTTACAGTATTTGTTACAATATCCAATAATGAAAACTTAGGAAATAAAGTACATTGCAAATAAACAATGATGAAGAAGAAAAGCTATTTATTTAGCAGACCTGCCTTTGACTATAACTGGGGCATGCCACAGCCTAAAACCTTTACCCTTCACCTAGGTGTATATATAATCTAATAAACATGATATTTGTTATCAGAGGGATTTATATAATGTGAAATAGCAAAAGCTTTCAGACAAAAATTTAATAGAAGGGTATGAAATTCCAGATTTATAAACTACCAGCATCATGGAAGACAATGCCTGGAACGTAAATAAAAACCCCTGAGGGCTACATTGGCTGATAATAACTGCCACTGCTCTTGTGTGCATGTGATCCCCACTTGTGTTTGCTGTGTCACCAATGACCGTACATCCTTTTTTTTTTTCTTTCTGGAAACAAGTGACTAATTTCCATGCCTAGAATAGTCTGACAATATAATGTAAAGAGAGTTCAGTTCTGGACATGGTTTAACTAATACCATCAGACTTTCAATTCCACTTATATTTTAGTTGACAGAATATCATTTAGGATATTTCAGGATGGGTTAAGATAAGAACATTTTCCCATTGATTTTCTCCTTCTCTTCCCGCTCTTCTCTCTCCTTGCTTGACCCATTTCAATTCAAATACCACCTACTGAATAGTATAGGCAAAGGTAAAGCCAAAGGACTCACATGCATGACCCAGGGACATGAACTAAGGGGGGTTGGGTTTGCTGGAGGGAGAGGGCTCCTGGGCAGGGGGGAGAAAGAGGAAAGTAGTTGGGGCAAGTGTAATAGCATAATCAATTAAAAATGTTTAAAAAACACACACACACAAATGCCGCCTACTGGCACCCGCCAGCCTTTGGGGATCTCAAGACGGAGAAAGACCTAGCCCTGATTTCAAGAGGCTCATGATTTTACTCAGAAACTTGGATATTAAGTTTTGTTTGCAGGTGGCAAACAAAGCAGATGGTGTGGCAGGTGACTGCAGGTAGCCTTTGGGGATGTAGTTAGGATTTTGGCTTTATCTCGCAGGGAGTGAGCAGCCATGAAAAGTTTACACCAGTGTCCTAATCAGATCTTCACCTTCAAGAAGTCACGCTGATGGCATGCGGAAGATGGGTTGCATGGGAGGTGCTGGGCTCATTGACTTTGCCCATGATGCCCCAAGTGGACCCCGACCTGTGGGGTTAGCACTGCCACACAGTTAAGGGGTGCGATCTATAGGAACAGAGTACTTAGATCCTGGCTGCGGAACCTACTGTGTGTCCTTGGGCTGGTCATGAACTCATCTGTAAAATGTGAGCTAAAAATTGAACCTCTGTTTCAGATGCAACGCTTCATATGAAGCACTTAGAATGGCGCCTGGCATAAAGTAAGTGCTTGTTGAATTTTAGCTATTAGTAATTAGGCTCCACGTAAAATCATGATTAACTTTGTATGAAAGAGAATAATGATTATGTCAGGACTGTGGTAAATTCTGCAACTTGTGATATGCATTTGACGTTTGGTCACTGAGCAAAATTTCAGGTAAGAAAATCCACTTCATAAATTCACTTGTGAAAGGTACAGGTCAAGCAGCAATTCAAACAACTAAACCTCACTAGCTTAAAAGTGACTGCCACTGTTTGTGCTGGAGAAAGTGTTTTGCCTTTTTAACTCTGAAGCTCAAAACAGGGTTGAACTACTAACAGCTGCCACCACCCGTTAATGGCAGCAGCTCTCTGGAAGAAGGTGAAGTGCGCTTGGTATGTGAAGGTCATTTGGCTCTTGGAAAAAGACATGTGATCTAGGTGACAATGAGTACTGACAGCCAGAATCCTGAAAGGTAAAACTCCACAAGTGACAGGTCCTTAACAGCATGGGTTCAACTGGAGTGCATTCAAATACTGGTGTGTCCTTGTCACTGGGCAGAATGTGCCCAGGGAAGGGGGTGGGGGGGTGCGGGCAAGGGCAGACAGGGCCAAGCCAGCCAACATTCCCAACCTAACCTGTGCCTGAGCTGAAGTGTGAACATTATTTTCTATTAATGGAAGCATTTCAACTAATGGTGTCCAAGAAGCGTAAGAACTGAGGATTGAAATTTTTTTCTGGGACACAGTCCAATACGTTCTGATTGAAGGCATAACCTCGTCTTCTTTCTAGAAGAATATTCATGTTTCCGAAGATACAAATGAAGGCAAATAAGAATTTAGGGGAGGCATAGAGATGGAATTCAGTGCAATTTCTGTCACTGATCTGCAACCTCTCTTTGAACAAAAACTGCTTCCCTGAAAGCCTGCGTGAGAATTGGGTACGATGAGAGAGCCATTGAGACAGTGCAAGAGATAAAATATAGAAAGGGAGAAAGACTGGGCACAGTAGATCTGGGAGGGAAAATACCCATATGCCTACAGGGCATTCAGTGGAGGGCTTTAAAACCAAGCTTAGGTAGGTGAGCCTAAAACATGCGATCCATATGGAGCAAGCAGAACTGGCAATGGACATGGGTTGTAAATGGGCACATAAATTGAATGAATGATTTACCTATAGAAATTTGTCTTAATGACTACAAGTATCATATTAGTCCGCTGCTTGCTAAACTACAACTTTTTGGTTATAAAGAACTGCTTTCCTTACCAAGAGACTTTACCAAACACACCAATATTTTTTTCATGACAATGCACAACATCAACAAAACCATCATTACTTCTTTTTTTAGTGCTCATTGGTTTGGCACTTCTGGTCTTTGCATGGTATAAGAATTTTAGGCCTTTCAGAAAGGACATCTTAATTTTATTCACAGTATCAAGATACTCTACTGGCTAGGTTTCTCTGTTAGGATGTGTTATGCGAAGTCTTGACTCCATATAGGTGTTTAAAATGTTTAAATGTCATCAACATTGCCCACATTGCTTTAAGAATAGCCCAATGTGCTGCAGAAGTATAACTTCAGGAGATAAAACTAAGAAAAGTTGCTAGGCTAAAACTAATTGATATTTTTGAAATGCATATGGCTTACTTTGATGATTAATTGCTACTGAGGCTTAGATAATAGGGTAGTTAATGTCTAAATATTTTTCAAAAAGAGTTAAATCCTGTTTGGTGCTTTAGACTGAAAAAAAAAAAAACACCCAACCTTATCTTCATTTGTAAACCTAATTTTGAAAATAAATTTTCCACTAGCTAGTTGGCAGCTTCATCGGTCTTGAAGTATTATGTTAGCTTCTCTGGCTCTCAAAAGAAAAACAGAGAAATTAAATGTAGCTCCTGTTTACTTTTTTGGCAGTCTTACTTTAACTATTGACTTAAAGAAGCCAGTTCATTTCTCCTTATTTTTTAAAAGCCCGTAAACAATTTGCTTTAAAAAAAGATTCTGGCCACCAAGCATCACGAAAATAGTTCATTTTCTAGGATCGCTTTTATTTGCCTGAAGTTACACAGTTATATTTTATACTTTAACATTAAAAGTTTTTTTCTTTACTTTTCAGCTTATTTGCTTTTAAGCACAACTTTCTCCCAGTAGGTATTCAGGGCACTGTTGTACTCTAAGCCGGATGTCAGTGTTATTCCGCATTCTTTAGTGCTCTTGCCTAGGAACCAGAAGATAAGATGGAAGAGGAAACTTATTTTTAAAGTTCTTATAATCAACACCTTTGGGAGATGTCCAAAGTATGCCTGTATTGGCCAAAGGCAAGAAGATCACAGGGTCCTGGGCAGATGCTACAGACTGTTGGCTGTCATGTCTGGGCAGTAGACCAGCCTATCAATAATAATAACAGCCACCATTTATTTTGTGCCTACTATTCGTCCTACACCGTGCCTTGGGCTTTGTATACCTTATTTCTTGTTTTCACAATAACATTTCAAGGTACCTATTAGCAGTTCCATTTTATTTGGAAAGAAAAACTCGGATTTTAAAGGAACTTACTAAGCTCCGATGGCAAAGAAAGGGAAGAAAGAAGAATGAAAGAGGTCTGCCCACGCCTTGTCCGCCCTGGCTGACCAAGAAAACACTGCAGGTTACACTACTTGAGCAAGAAGACAGGTTTCCGTTGTCTCCTAGATGGGGAAGGAAAGTGGGCACATCCATTCTCTGTCAGCAAAGACTTCATTGCCATTTAAAGCACCAAAAAGGCAAAGCTACGTACAAACCCTTTTTGCTTCATCAACCTAATGAAAGAGGAGCAAAGCCCCAGGTCTCCCCAGACTGGCCTTTTCCCTCAGTAAATGGAAAGTTACTATATTTTTTTTACTTTAAAAATTGTGCCATTTCCCAAATGAATGGCACTTTACCTGATTCCATTCTTACCAGCTCAGCTATACGGGACAGAGTTTTCCTAACCACCTTGAGTTCACTAATGACCATTTTGCAAGCATGCTGTGGTTTCCCTCCTCAGCACTCGACTCACATGTTCCTTTGGGCTGAGAGTCCTTCCTCAGCCCGTCTCTACTAAGGAAATTCTAGCCCATCTCCTAAGACTTGAAAAATGGATTCCTTATAAAACATATTTTGTTCTCAAGGAAATTTCTCTGATCCTTAACCAAAAGCAATTTCTCTCGCTTTTGAGTGCTACAAAATACCTGTACCTGTACATTCTTCAATCGTCTACTATAGCCCTTACCAACTTTTACCTTAAACAGAGCTATGGGTGCCGCTAAAATGAAAATCTCCCCTCCTAGCCTGAAAGTGTTTCAGAAACAGGGACCATGCCTCATTCATCTCTGATGCCCATATGCAGAGCATGTGTCAGTACTGAGTCAGTTAATGTTCTTAGACCATTATACACACACTCATCCTCCCATTGTTTGGGTCCAGGCTATTCTTATCTCTCTTTGTTTATGTAAGCCCCAATCTGTCAAGACCAAATGCTTTAGCCATTCCCTCTCCCCTAAATTTACGAACTAAATTTTGGTGCTTATCATGGCTTTGAAGCATTATTCTGTTATATGTATGCCCCACATCCCCACATTAGAGCTATTCCTGGGTGAATGTCCTGTCTGGATGAACTATTATCATTCCTGTTAACAACAACTTTTATTTATTGAATGTTGTGTTTCAGGCACTCTGCTGAGTGCTTCCTTTAGTTGATCCTACCCCTTAGAGAACGTTAGGGTCTCTTGTTTTTGATTCTTAGCCTGTTTTCAGCCCTCAGCCTTCTCTGCTGTGATATACTCCACCTAGATGGTAAGATTCTGGGGGCAAGGAGCACAGCTTTGGTACTCACTTGGGACTCTACAGTGTCCGGTGCAATCATGGTGGAGACTAGATCCCCAATAAATGTCCCGCCAGAGTTTTGGAACTGCCAAGTTCACAAAACAAACAAATAAAATGCATTAAAACTTGCTTTTAGAAATACTAGTGGTAATCACATATTACTGATTACCAAGGGAGAACCCTTCCCCAGTCAGTATTGGAACTACCAGATTAAGAATTCTGCTAATTTTCTTTGAAGTTTAGCCTGAGATCCCAACGCTTCATTAAATGAATGTGTTTTAGGCATGAAAAAGCCTGCGCTGAGCATCTTTGCTTTGTGCTTCCCTCCCACTCCCTGCCTGTACCCAACTTTGTCTACCTCTGGTCTATATTCCTATTTGTGTCTGAAGGGAGCATTGGTCTCCTCTTCATGTACTGGAATAAAAAGATCCGATGGGAACTTAAAGGCTCCCCTACAGGAAACTGTCTGAGCCCGTGATTTACATCCCTGGTTTTCTTATTAACTAACTGCCAGGCTAGAGAAAACTGGAGCCAACCCAAGCGGGGACCCTGGCAGCTGGTGTGAAATGTGAGAGACCAGTGTGTCCCAGTTGCTGGAGTAGGGGGCACGGCGAGGCTGGGTGGGTTGGGAGGAAATAGCTTCTGGAAATTTGACTTGAAAGCAGGATAGTTCTATGTGGTTAGAGAACTCACCTTTGATCCCCATGTTAGGGGGAGAGTCAGAGAGGCAGGTCTGCTAAAGGTTCAAGGATAGGATTTGTTTGCTCCTTCACTTATCTTAGAATGTGTAGGAGAGAGAAAAAAGGCAAGTAGCCTTGAGAAACATAAACATGGACCGCTGCTCTTGGAAAACAGGTATATTTTACCTTACATAAAAAAAATAATGTTTTTGTCTTCTTAACCTATGGGATAATGAAGACATTATACAGAATCAGAAGAGTCCATCTTTTTTATTCTAATCTTAAAACAATAGTAAAGAGGGCACCAAGGACCTGTTGTTCAATGGGTTCACAGTTTCAGTTTTGCAAGAAGAAAGAGGTCTGAAGATCTCTTGCATGAGGACAAGGTGACTATACTTAACACTACTGAACTGTATACTTTATAAAGGTTAAGTTGGTAAATTTTACATTATGTGTTTTTTACTGCAATTAAACTTTTGAAAAAACTTGAAAATTCAAAAACAAATAATAATAATAAAAGAGGGGCCAAATACTTTCTGAAGAGGAGAATGCATCACTGTTCCTTTGTCCATTATTTCAGCCCCTCTCCTCCGTTTTTTCTCTTAGCAAGCTGCCTCACCAGGATACATAGTTTCTCTTCATGTGGACCAAAGGGAGAAAAAGAGAAAGATGTAAAAGTTTGCAGAAGGAGAGAGGAAAAGTGTGAGTCTTTCTTTCTGAACTTACATACTGTATATAATGGATAATGGCAAACGATGCTTTTGAAGTCCAAACAACAGATTACAGTAAAAGCCCTTACACTTGATTCTAAATCAAAAGTCTGAGAGTCATAGAAATAACAGTTGAGAACGGTCATCCCAATAGGCAAAATAAAGCACTTAAGAACCCCAACCCAATTTCATTCCTAATTCTTCTTCCTATCCCCAACCCCATCCCGTTTTTTTCTTTCTTCTCCAGTTTGGAGGCTAAAGCTGTTTGTATGGATTGATTGATTTTAGGGGAACGACTGTTTTCAATGTGGCCTAGTTTAGAGTGTTTTCTTTTGGAGATGGGTATTTGTTGATCAAAGCAACAAACAACAAATGTTATTTTAATTTATGCTTCCTTTAGTTCCGCGAAGTTAAGGGGAAGGCTTTTTAATTAGAGGTAATGAGGCAGAATCCTCTTAATGGCAAGGATATTTTCTCACCAAATTAAAACCCATGTATGCTTAAAAAAATAATGAAATAAAGGTAGCGTTTCTTTAGGGAGTAAATAAATTTTAAGCAGGAAACTTTTCACACAGTTTGTGCTTACCACTCCTATTAACACAGCCTGGAGAAGGAGGTAAATGGTATTTTCTTTTCTTTGTTCCTAACTTGAAGTAACAAAATGATTTATAGCAAGGAGAATCTGATCAAAACATTTAAGACATATGACTGCTGAAATAAGAATCTTAAATGCCAACAGTAATAATAAATACTTTTTGTTTGTTTTATTTCTCTCTGAAAACATATTACCTTAGTTTATTTTAGTCAAATAAGCATGACATTGCATAAATATTGCTTTATTAATAAATATTAGCCTCATGGATGTAACTAGACCAGAGAATCTTGCTATGTTTTTTTTTTTTTTTTTTTTTTTTTTTTTAGAGACTTTCTCACTGTATCTTTCATGGAAACATTTCGGAGAACTCCTATTTCCCAGACCAGAACTCTGAAAAACACTCTTTCCCTTAAGTGTGGAGGTTATGTCATCACATAAGTAAAAAGTCAATGCCAACTAAACCTGTCCCCATCTAGTTGTTTATTCATCCAGCATGCATTTTTATCTATTTATATTTTAGAGAGTGGAAAGAGGGATAAAGAGAGGGGGAGAAACATCAATTTTTTGTTTTTGTTTTTGTTGTTTTTATTTGCAACGAAACATCAGTTTTACATCCCCAATTGGGTACCTGGCCCACAACCCAGGCAGGTGCCCTGACCAGGAATTGAACCAGTGACCTTTTAGTTCATAGGACAATGCTCAACCCACTGAGACACAAACTAGGGCTAGCATGCATATTTTACTGAGCAACTATGGCAAAGGTGCTGTGCCATAGAATCTGGCAGGCTGGAGTGCTTATATGAAAGCATCCTAAACCAGAACTGAAAAATTATGAGGATTCTAAACTGAGGCTGGAGAATGAATGGGAGTTAGCAGTGTACAGAGAATGGAGGGAAGAGATCCCAGCAAGATCCAGGAATGAGAAGAAACCAGTATGACTGGAAGAGAGTAAAGAGGAGGAAGAAGTTGAAGGGGGTGGACACAACCTGGAGGCAAAGGCCTGGGCAGGTCCTGGTGGGGGGTTTTTCCCAAAAAGTAATGGGAAGGCCTTGGGAGATTTTAGGCGGAGGGACAGGATCAGGTTTGTGTTCTAAAAGGATCACTCTGCCTACTGTGGCTATGATGGAAAAGGAGCAAGGCCAGAGACCAATTAGGACACAAGACAGAAGAGTACAGCCTGGAGGTGAGGTCGTCTCTCCACCCCAGAATGGAAGAGCCAAGAGGGCAGGGCTTTTTGCTTGATTTGTTTATTTTATCTTGCACCTAGAACAGTATGTGGTACATAGTAGGTGCTCAAATATTTGTTGAAGAAACAAATAGGCTAAAGTAGAGTGATGCTGGAGGGAATTAAAGGGAGAAAATTAGGAAATGGGGTGGATAGGTCTTATTAATCTTCCTTGAAACCATCTTTAAAAGTCTATTGATTTAGGTAATTATGCTCCTTTGCATCCCTTCCATGGTAAATCCATTTTATTAAAAATAAAATACTGAAGCCCTGCCTGGTGTCACAGAGGATAAGGTGCTGGCCTGTGAACCCCAAGGTTGCTGGTTCAATTCCCAGCCAGGGCACATAACCAAGTTGCAAGCCAGGCCTCCAGCCAGGTCTGTGACTGGAGGGAGGTGAAAGGCAACCATACATTGATGTCTCTCTCTCTGCCTCTCTCTCTTCCCCTCTCTCTAAAAATAATAAATAAATAAAATCTCAAAAAGAAAAGATATATTTAAAAATAAAATAAAATATTGAAGCTATTTTTCAAGTAAAATATTAACTTTGTAAACGTCTACAGTTTTAGGACATTTGTTATCACCTCACAATGTTCCCTTGTGCGTAATCCCCATTCCCAGCCTTAGAAGCAGGCAAATACTGCTCTGTTTGTCTTTTCTAAATATTTTAAATAAGTGGAAACACAATTATGTTATCTTCTGTGTCTGGTTTCTTTCACTTAGCATAATGTTTTGAGGTTCATCCATGTTGTAGCATGTTTCAATAGTTCACTCCTTTTTATTCTTGAATAGTATTCTATGTTATGAATATCATATTTTGTTTATCCATTTACCAGTTGGTGGATATTTGGACTTTTCCCATATTTTGTCTACTATCAATAATACCTCTGTGAACATTCATGTACAAGTCTTTGAGTGGACACAGGCCTTGTTAATTTGGATCAGAGGTAGGAAGTGGTGAGAAAAATGGAAGGTCAATCAAGATGCCTACATTTCAGGCCTGGACAACTGGATGGACGATGATACAAGTTGTTCAGATGCAGAACAGCAGAGGAGGAACAGCTTCAATGGGGAAGATGACCTTGGCTTGGGGCAAGTGCCTATGAGACGGGTGTGGGTATGCGCAGTAGGCAGGTGGACATGTGGGTCTGGAAATCAGCTTTTTCAAATGTCTATCAAAGGCCCATTTTCTTTTCTTTTTTCTTTTTTTAGATTTTATTTATTTATTTTTCAAGTGATGGGATGGGAAGGAGAAAGAGAGGGAGAGAATGTGTGGTTTCCTCTGGCAAGATCCCAACTGGAGACCTGACTTGCAACCAAGGCATGTGCCCTGACTGGGAATTGAACCGGCGATCTTTTGGTTCATAGGCTAGTGCTCAATCCACTGAGCCACACCGGCTAGAGCCAAAGGCCCATTTAAAAAAAAATTGCTATATTACATTCATCTCATTTTTCCCCCTCTGCTTTTGAGCAGCCTGTTTCACAATTGACTTGTTTCTCTTCACCTTTGTCTCTTCACTATATAAAGCTTACTGAAGTAGAAATTCATAAAACATGACATCAAATACTCACTTTGGTACAATAACATCTTCTCTTTGTCCAACTTTTCCTTTTTTAAAGTTGTGATAAAACGCACAAACTTTACCACTGTAATCATCTGTAGGTGTACAGACCTGTGGCATGAGGTCCATTCACATGGTAGTGCAGCCACTGCCACCACCCATCTCCAGCCTTTCGTCATCTCGTACTGAATCGCTGTACTTACTAAACTCCCCGTTTCTCTGTCCCCTCAGCTCCTGCCTGCTACCATTCCACTTTGTGTTGCAATAAATTTGACTTCTCTAGGTACATCGTGTAAGTGGAATCATAAAGTATGTGTTTTTTTTGTGACCAGCTTACTTCACTTAACGTAATGTTAAGGTTCATTCACATGGTAGCATGTGACAGAATTTCCTTTTAGCTGAAGTCTGAACCATATTTCATAATGTGTATATATTTTCTTATCTATTCCTCTGTTAATGGACACTAGCTTCGGTGCTTAACTGCTTTTGGGTGGAGAAATCTCTCTTCACATCCCTGCTTTCTCAGCATTTCCTTTTAAGCAATTAAAAGATAAAGGAGCAGAAAGATCTTTGTCATACTTTTTTATGTATTCATGCAAGCTGTAATACCTAATCACTTGCATAACAGGGGACCACATGACCAGTTCAAGATCATAATTACAAATATCCATTTGTACTGAGACTAGAACTTTCTCCAACTTTAGGAGACACTGGGTATCACTGGACTTTTCTTAAACCCTGTATGTACAATGCAGCAAATTGCTTTTTTTTTTTTTCTTTCCTGTTTTAGGATTTTAGCAATAACATCTTCTTCTATTCTCTAACACTTAAGTCCCAAAGTCCCTTAAAACATTTTCTTCACCCTGATAATCTCTAGGGTCCTGAAAGTGACCCTGTTGTGTTTGGTTTTATGATCAAAGCATTCAGTGGGAACTTCCCAATGCATTTAGTTTTCTGTAGTGTGTCAGGTCAGGCAGGTCAGCACTGACACAGTTGAATTTACCAGGACAGCACTTATCAGAACAAAGTTATGACATGGGGTCAGGATGTCACACCTGATGCAGAGGGAAAAGATTAGACAGCAGCAAACATCAGAGAGACGGTTCGGAGAATGGGGCCGGCACTGTCCTAGCTGTTAACTTGCATCTGTCTCTCAAAAACATCACTGCTGTCCACTCAAGAACAGAGCAGGCAGCTCATGGAAAATACCAGAACAAGGATGTTTCCACTTGAGCAGGCTCATGAGAGGCTGATAAGCATTGCCAGGAATTAAATCAATAAAATCAGCAAGCTTAAACAGTCATAAACATCAGAAAACACCATTTTAATCATCAAAGATGTGGCAGAAAACAGCCAAATAGGCAAGAGGCTAGCTAGCCTGCCTGGCAAGACCCTGGATCTCCTCACTGCCCAGGGGGAAAGCCACATGGGGCTGGCCCTTCAGAGCACCCTCCCTGCTCTCAATGGCGATTTCTTCTGTCGGTTCCAGAGTTCCAGGCCCAGGGTGCTGGGGGAACACCACAATTTCCTTGAAGGCCCTCCCAGATGCCCCACCCTCAATTGGTATGGAAGGTGGGACAAAAATTAAACACAGGATATCTCTGGCAGAAAGATAGGAGGTTTTAAAAAAAAGCTAACTATGGATCTCAGCCAGGCCACACTGCATGGGTAAGTGCCTCAGAGGCAGAGTTGCTGCCCTTGTAGACTTGAGATGGCTCCACTAATATGAGGCCAAGGGCAGAGGCTCACTTTTACTCCAGGCCCCGGAGGTCCTGTTAGGCAATAAGGCTGCCTGACCTGTTTCTGGAGGGCCCTAGCAACTGTGGAATCCTGGCTGACTCCTGGAGCAGCCCTGGCCTCTCTTTAAGAGGGAAGATCCTCCTAAGTGGAGGATGTTCACTCTAGGCTGCACATCCGAACCATCTGGAAAGCTTTGAAAATCAGAGGCCCAGGACCAATTCCCTGAAACTGAGTCAGAATATTGGGGAATGATCCCAGGCATTGTCATTTTTAAAGGCTTTAATATGCTGCTAAGGTTGAGAATCACAGCTAGGGCTACTACCTCCATAAGCCTGAGAAGAATTATTAATGAACAACTTCCTGCATACATTTCATAAGGCTATACCAAGGCTCCTCCAAAGAGATGCAACTTAAGAAACTATTAATTAGCTAGGGCTGCCACGGCCAAATACCACAAGCCAATCTACTTAAACAACGGAAATTAATTTTCTCAAAGTTCTGGAAGCTGGAAGTTCAAGATCAAGATGTCAGCAGTTTTGTTTTCTTCAGAGCCCTCTTTCCTTAGCTTGCAGATGGCCAACTTTTCACTGTGTCCTCATGTGGTCTGCCCTCTGCGAGCACCTAGTGCCTCTTTGTGTGTCCATATTTTTTCTCCTTGTAAGGACATTACTCATATTGAACTAGGGCCTACCCTACAGGCCTCCTTTGAACTTAATCACCCCTTAAAAGGACCTATCTCTGAATCTGTCACATCTTGAAGTACCTGAGGTTAGGACTTTAACTTTGGGGGGACATAATTCATCTCATAATATACATTTATTAGATGAGAAGGTGCCTTTCCTAATAAACTCTTGGATGCCACAAATACCAAATGTGCTATTTATCTGAAGTCAGACGTTCTTGATTAGTAAGCTAGCCCATTAGAGAAAGAGTACTTTTATAAAATCTTTAAAATAAATAAAATCTTTTAAAAAGTAAAGTATTTTTAAAAAATTATATGAATGCCGGGCACCCCCTGTGGTAACTGTGAGCCTATGAAGAAAACGTTGTTTTAAATGGCCGGAATTAATGCTAGGAAGTAGCTCCCCCATCTTGAAAATCTGGCTCATTATCTCCAATTGCTAGGAAACGAGAGCCCAACATATTTGGTATGTATAGCCCAGATAAGAAAGTTTGAACAGTCAGGAAAAGTGTCTCAAAACGGCAGCTTCAGTAAGGCAGGCGTCATGATTCACATTCCTCTAGAAACCAAGCAGGTAAGCAGAAGAAGTGATTTGGGCACCCAGCACATTCATGCCCTGCCTAAGGGCTTGTGGAAAGTGGGTACACTATACCTGCACTCCCAACTTCTCAGAAAAAAAGTTGAAAATCTGGGGTTGCATATCAACATTTCCAGTTTTTCCTTCTTTTTTCATTAAAGGCTTTATTTATTATTTTTAGAGAGGGGGTAATGGAGAGAGGCAGGGAGGGAAAGAGACATCAATGTGTGGTTGCCTTTCACCTGCCTCCAGCTACGGACCTGGCTGGAGACCTGGCTTGTAACTGGTTACGTACCCTGGCTGGGGAATCGAACCAGCGACCTTTGGGTTCGCAGACCAGCGTCTAGCCACTGAGCCACCAGCCAGGGCCTTAACATTTCCAGTTTTTAAATGTTGGGCAGTAACTGAAATATAAGACAGCAATCTTCTGTGGGCCAAATCAAGTTCAGCTTCAGGAGAGACTGGGCTGGTGTGCTGCTGGCTCTTGCCTCTGGAGTAAAGTCACAGGCAGAATTGGGTTCTGGTCTTGACCTGGCAAGTCATGCGACTTCACTACTACCTCCCCTGGCACTCATCTTGAAAAAATAAGGGGGCTTTTCAAGAGTTTCTGCAAAGTCAGGGGTACAACTCTCATTCTCTACTGAAGGAAATGTAGAGGCCCCAGGTCCTCTGAGATGGAAAGCACAGACTCAGGGGCTCCGAAGACCCTAGCAGCTCAGCATGTCATCTCCACCGGCTCCTTCCCCCCCTCGGCAAGTTTCAGGCCAGCAAAAATCACTTGGAAGGAATTTAGCCAGTTTAAGAATGTTGATTTGGCATTAAGGAAAACACTATAATCCATGCATGATTCTCAACAGTGCTTTTTAGATTGCCAGAGATGTAAGACTTAAAACAACAAATCTCCAAGTCCCTTGCTTGATCAGACAGCTCTCTAGAAGCAAGGAGCACTGGAGTACAGTGGAGAATTTGAGGGTATTCTAGCCTGGGAACCTAGAGACATGATTTGGGGCTCATTTCTTTCTTTCTTTCTTTTGAATTTTCCTTCTTTTTTTTTATTTTTTAAAGAATTTATTGTATTATTTTTAGAAAGAGAGGAAGAGAGAGAGAGAGAGAGAGACATCAATGTATGGTGGCTTTTCACCTGCCTCCAGCCACAGACCTGACTGGAGACCTGGCTTGCAACCTACTTATGTTGCCCTGGCTGGGAATTGAACCTGTGACCTTTGGGTTCAAAGGCCAGCATCTTATCCACTGTGCTACCAGCCAGGGCTTGGGGCTTATTTCTAATTCACCAGCTAACCCTATGAATCAATTTCTCTGATCTTCAGTTGGACTATAATGATCTTGGAACTTTTCAATCTTAACTTCTATTATTATAGTTACCAAATTAAAATGCTAGTTTTTTATACCTGGCTGGTGTGGCTCAGTGGATTGAGCACTGACCTGTGAACCAAAGGGTTGCCGGTTCGATTCCCAGGCAGGGCACATGCCTGGGTTGCAAGCCAGGTCTCCAGCCAGGTCCCCAGCTGGAAGCATGCGAAAGGCAAACACACATTGATGTTTCTCTCCCTCTCCTCCTCCCTCCTTTCCCTTCTCTCTAAAAATAATAAATAAAATCTTTAAAAGAAAATGCTAGTTTTTTAAAAATTCTGCAACCCATTATAAGAGGCACCAGAAAATGACAAAAATCAACTTGGTCAAATCACTTCAATCCATGCATAAGTTTTCTGGTATTTATGTTGCTGTCTAGTTAACTTGATCATGTTGGATGGGGCTGTCAGACTCAACATTGGTTGAAGCACTTGGATGTTTTCAAACATAATGAATTTTATAAATGCATAGAACACAAGTGGTAAGGGGTAATTATTGAAACTACAGTTGGTATGATTCTTTAGAAGGAAAATGTATTTGAAATCTCACATTTTGAAAGTAGCTGAACAATGAAAAGTGAGGCTGGCACGCAGAATTCTAAGGATGGCTCCAAAATTTCCACCTCCAGGTTATTCAATCAAACATTAATTTAAAAACCTACTGTAAAGGAAGTAGATGCAATTTAAGTCCCAAGTCAATTGACCGTAAGATATGGAGATCATCCAGGTAAGTTTGACTCACCCAAATGAGACTTTTTAAGAGCTTTTTTTTTTTTTTTTTTTTTTTTTTTCCTTTCCTGGCTGATAAGGAGAAGGTCAGAGAGATTCAAAGCTTGAGGGGAATTTAAAATGTTCTGTAGGCTTGAAAATGGAGGAGGCCGCAAGGGAAGGGATGCAGGCTGCCTTTAGGAGCAGAGAGCTGCTCCAGTGATTAGGAAATCACAGAAACGAAATTCAATCAACTACCTGAATGTGCTTCGAAGAGGATTCTTCCCAGATCTTTAAAGCATCTCTCCAGGGTTCCTACTCTTCCCCAGAGTAATGACCTGGTTCATTCCATTCAAGCCACTGAACATAAGTTACCAAGGCTTGAGGTGTGCAAACCTATAATTTGGTGTTCAGCTTCCCATCCTCCTAGTCTGGTGGAAGCTAGGCAGGTATAATTTGTGCTTCCCTAATTTTCACAATTTCATGAGGTTGTGGGAATTTCTTATAAATGATGTGGAAAAGCCCTGGGTAACTGCAAGACAGGTATGGCTATCAGCCTCACTTCATGAAAAAGGTTCAGAGGTGAAGTGATTGGCCCTGGTGTATGGCCACAATAGCATATCTGTATCCAAAATCAATGGCTTCCCACAGCGCTACACATTTACTGAATGGCACAAAGAGAGGACCAGTTTCAGACACTGCCCCACATGACCCAAGGGAATACCCAGGTGGCACTGATCTTAGAAGGTGTAACCTTGGGAGGGGTCTTGAATCCTGCCCCATCTGCAGTGAACCAGGTGCTCAAAACCAGCTTTGACTTATTTGTTGGGACCAGCGACAGTGCGCGTTGTCTGCATTCTGTGTCAGGAACCCAATAGTCACAGAGCTGAGAAGCAGGTTTCCTCTATAATTAGCACAACAGGCCAATGGATGTCACTGTTGCACCATAGAAACAGAATCACAACCCTTAGGGGACCTTGAACAGTAGCACACCCACTATTTGGTTACTTGAACACAGCAGAGCGTATCTGGAGCCAAAAGGGAACTATTTTAAGTGGGATGATAATTAATACTCCATTTTTAAGTTTTAGAGTTTATAACGAGCAGGCGCATTCAGGGTAAGTTAAAACAAATCATTCAAGTTCAGGCAAATAGCTTTGAACAGAGTGGATAACTACAAATGAATGTGTGAGGCACTTATCAGGGGGAAGAGCTGACACCAATACACATGTTGATACTCAGAGTGAGACCTCTCACCCTTTCAATCGTCCAGCCGAAACATTTTGCAGTCAAATGCTTTGCCCTGCGCTATACCCCTGCCATTGAGCATAAACATTTCTAGTATTAAGATCAAAGGAATAAATAGTTATTAAGCACCCACTATATGCCAGGAACCATGTTAGACTTCCCACACTCTTTAAGATGTTTTTATTTTATTTTTTCATAGGAGAAATTGGGGCTCAGCAACAATAAGAGATGGTTCCTATTAAACAGCTGGGAAGTGATGACATGGACCCAAGTCCATGTCCACTGGTCAGCAAAGTCCCTGCACGTTCCCAACTGCTACAGTTCGGCTGAGACATTCATTGACTGCCCACCGTGTGTCCCTGACTGGATGTACCAGGATGAGTATGGGGCCATTTTTCCCTGAAGAAACTCTAAGGTCTTTGACCTTTATATTATAACACAGAATGAAGAGCACTCTTGCCAGGTGCCATGCAACTAATGAGAGGTGAGAAGTCACCTCTAGAGTGAGACAGGCCTGAGGAATAAGTAAAATATGGCAGGCGAAGGGGAATACAGATTACGGGTATTTTATCTGGAGCAATCTCTGGTGCCTAGGCATAAAGTGGATAAATATCATGGTTACCTATAATATAAACTTAGAAATAATCTGTTTCTTTTAAATTGGACCGAGTGTGAAGTATAATATTGATAACCTATTGCCCAGTAGCAGTTTCCAAGGAGAACCGTAGTATTGGGTGGGCTGAAAAGTTCATTCTGCTTTTTAGGTAAAAATAAAAGACAAGTTTTTCCCTTTCACCAATAACTTTATTGCTTGTGGGAGAGTCAGGCCATGCTTTAGGAATGGTGAGGTGGCTCTGGTATCACAAATGTACAAGAAATACTTCCGCGGACTCGATGTTGGAACCCAAGTGGGCACAAGAGGAATAAGGAACGAGGGACATCCCACGGGCTCTCCTGGTATCCTCACGCTGTCTGAGGCCCTGACGCCTGATCAAGGAACCCTGGATGCCACAGGGAAAGAACTGGCCATGCGGAGGGCCCTGGCCTGAGTTGCTATATGATAATTTTCTGAGTATAAAACTGTGAATGTCTCTCCCTTTTCCGTTCTGGTGCAAATCCTCACAGACACAGCTAACAGATATAAGCAGCTACTGGTAACTGGTGCTGTGAACCTCCTTCCATGCCAGAACTTCTCTCCCTGACAATGAGAAAGAAGGTGATACTGAGAGAGAAATACCAGTGACATTCCCTGGCAATTCTTATGGGCCACTAGAGCTGTCACAGGCCACAGGCTAGAATCATTCTTGGATTTTCTGATGATGGGAACTGTCACGGTTGTCTGACAGGCTTAACTGGCCTTTTGGGACACTTCCTTAAAATATAAATAAATTGGGCAACTAATCCTACACTTTGTATCTTGGTTATTGTAGGAGCTTTGAAGTCTAGCTTTGGGAAAGGAAAGGTTAAAGGAGCAATCCTAGAGAGAAGTAATAGGAATTTCTTGGCATTTATCTTAGTGACACCCGTAAGATCCACCCTTTAGCCCAGTGACTATCTTCTCCTTTTTCTGCCTAGAAATCATTCTTGGTCTCGGTCACATTTAATATTTTCAGATAGAAATTACAATAGGATTGGAGGTCCTCGTATTGGCTCAGAACTTAATGGTGATGCTAAAAAATAATAATATAAATGACTGAACCATATAACAAGTGTTTGTTACACTATGTCCTGGGTTGTGTGTCTGAAGAGACAAACTGAATGTTTAAACAAAGAGGCAGAACAGTGGCATGTGGGGCCTTAAGATTTCAGTTGTAGGTGCCAGGAACCTAAACAGCGACTGACATGCAGCTCAGGTGGGAGATATTTACATGTAGGACTATTTGTAAGCTACTTCCTTTCCCCTCAGCAATTCGGGGTATATAAAAATGTTGTAAATACTGGTGTAATTTTCTTTCTTTCTTTTTTTTAAGATTTTATTTATTATTTTTGGAGAGAGGGGAAGGGAGGGAGGCAGAGAGGGAGAGAAACATCAATGTATGGTTGCTTTTCACCTGCCTCCAGCTACAGACCTGGCTGGAGACCTGGCTTGCAACCTGGTTATGTGCCCTGGCTGGGAATCGAACCAGCGGCATTTGGGTTCGCAGGTTGGCGCCCATCCACTGGGCCACCAGCCAGGGCATGGCGTAATTTTCAGTAAAATCAACCATTCCTCCATCTAGTAAATACTGAGCACCTACCAAGCATGAAAGCCAATGGTAACCAAGTTCACTTTATTGATTGAACTCATTTTCACCAGTTTAATGCATTAGCTAAAGCCATGCAGTAGAACAGGGTGGTAGTTAGACAGTCAAACAGAGATCAAACCCTGGCCTCTCTACACACTATGTGACTTTGGGCTAACCATTTTTTCCTCCCTGAGCTTCAGTTTTCTCATTTGCAAAATGGGGATAAGAAGTTGGTATGAAAGTATAATACAATGGTTACCTTCACTGAGAATTTCCTATGTGCTAGGCACCAAGAGTGGCACCTTATAACAAGTGTGATAGGCAGTCATCCTTGAATGCTCCCTCTTCATCTCCCATACCCAAGAGTCACCAAGTCATGACATTTGATCTCTGAAATGTTTCTCAAATTTCTCCCTTCCTTCCAGTGCCCTAGTTCAAGCCCTCATTGTCTCTTGGCCTCCTGAAGTGGGTCTCCCTGCTCTCACTCTTACCTCCCTTAAGGCCATTCTCTACATGTTAACCAAAGCAGTCCGTTTAAACAAAAGCACATCACTCCCTCACTTAAAGCCCTTCAGAGGCTCCCTACCTCCTGGAATGAAGTACCAGCCCCGAGAACAGCAAACAAAGCCATCCTGTCTGCTTCTCCAGACTTTTACCATTTCCTGCCCAACGCCCAACACACGCTAGGCTTGTTTTCACCTATGAGTCCTGTCTGATGCTTCACGGCTGCCCATAAAACACTGAATCATGCCTCTGTTCAGTGTTCTCACCTCCACTTACCTATCTTTTAAAGGACTCAGGTCAGACTAGGCAAGTTGGGAAAGTCTTCCTTGAGGCCTCCATTTCCATCTCCAACCTGGGTTGGAGGAGGAGCTCTCTACTCTTTTTTTAACCATTATCATGCACTCCCAGCTCCTGGGCATATCTACTTCCCTGCACTTACCACATGGATAGGGAATATATTACTGATGAGTTCTTCTCCCTTACTGGAATCTTGTCCTTACATCTCCATCACTTGGCATAGTTCCCAGCCCACAGCAAGGGCTTGGGCGCTAGAGTGAGGGAAGGAATGAAGACAGTAATGCGACTCTCCAGCTCTTGCTCTGGGCGTATACCACACCCCATCTCCATAATAGCATGTGTCTAGGACAGTGGTTCTCAACCAGGGTGACTTTGCTCCTAGTGACATTTCACAATTGTCACAATTGGGGGCAGAGGAAGTGTGCTTCTGGCATCTAGTGGGTAGAGGTCGGAGATGCTGCTAAGCATCCTACAGGGCTCAGGAAAGCCCGCATAGCAAAGAAGCCCAAAACATAATCAGAGCCAGGATTGAAAAGTCCTGATCTTGAACAGGGTCTGACACATGGAAGACTCAATGTAGGATTCCTAACCCTAGCAGCTGAGTGGCACTAGTGGCGGAAATGACCATCATGCTTGATGTAAATCATATAAGTGTACGATTCACTGTTTCAAATTGACTGAGTAGTTCTGCATGACATTAGCTCATTTTACAGCAACAGGACTAAGGGAGTTCAGTTCTACTTGTATGGTTGTATTTAAAATAAAGCAAAAGTCCTATTTATGATGCATGACCTGCCCTTCCCACCCCTATCCCAGCACATACCTGTATCCCAGAACAATCAACTACAATAACTGGACAGAATGTGCAAACCTAAATTAGCTCACCAGCTAAGGTGTTGAAATGTGTGTGTATGGATCTATATATACACACATATGTATATATTCAAGTGTATTTCTTATCCTGCATGAATGCGTAACCTAGAACACCCTCTCCAGGAAGGCATAGCCTCCCTGTAATCATACGAGAAATTCAAAGATTAAAATATTTAAGCTGTCAGGTGAGCTTTTAATTAGCCATTTGACATAGCACAGCTGAGGCATTAGCCTATGGCATGACCCACTGGCTGACCCACTTCTCAGGGATGTCAACGTCCCATCAACTATACACAACAAGTTCATCCTAGGCAATTCGTTCCATCTATGCATATTCAACCACCTAATGTTTGGACATGGGTGCATGATAAAGAAGCCTGCCTAGAGTTATCAAAACCGGGACATCAAGTTCTAAATTCACCACAGTGACCCTTGACTATAATTCAGCTCCGTGACCCCCTGTCTGAACCCTGAGACAAATTTATGATCGGTTTCTCTTGGCTATCTTCAGCTCCTCTTACAGTTGCCCTTTTTTTTATCAGTCCAGATGTCTTTTGCTTCTGAGAAGGGCCATCTTTCTTGTCTTAGCAACTCCCCTTTTTCTTTATCTTGCTTGAAGTATTAAACTACTAAGACTGGCTGCCAATATGGGATATATTTGCCTCTGCTTAATACACATTGGCACAGAAATGGCTATGTACCTCTTTTTGTAAATTTACCCCTTAATTCATACTAGAATACTTAATTTATTGTCAAATTTTCAAGTTGGGGCACCTGAGCCCTTGAGTACCCCTGGAACTAGCAATGACCCACTTTATTACAGAAAAAAAAAAAAAAAACTTTCATTATTCTAAAATAATGGTTCAGCCACCATTAAAACCACAACCAGAGTGAAGTTCAGAGGCAGTCAAACTGAACACTGTGAATCTTCCTTTGCCAATGTCCTGATTTGCTAGATAGATAACCAAGGTTAAAATGTGATGATTTATCACAGCGATTTCCCATTGGCTACACTGCCATTAAACAAGTCTTAAGGGAGTTCAAGCAAATTTGTAATGAAGAGGCTTCTGCTGGTTGTGCCAAGGGTGTAGTGCTCCTTGGCTTGAGCAATCAGTTCATTTGCAATTTAAACAGATTGAAAATGCAGCACTAGCCTGATTTTGGGTTTCCTGATAGCTTGCCAGCCAGCCACGCACCCAACTATCCTCTAAATCAGCGGTCCCCAACCTTTTTGACTAGCACCAGGGACAAGGTTCATGGAAGACAGTTTTTCCATAAACGGGTATTGGTGTAAGGGGAGAGGGAACAGGAGGTAGAGCTCAGACAATAATAAGAACAAAGCTTTGCTCACTCAGCCACCAGCAACTCACCTCCGGCTGTGGGGTGCCCTTTGTAACAGGCCATGGACAGGTACTGGTCCATGGCCTTAAAGTTGGGGATCTTTAGATCTGTCTGCTCTAAATGACAAAGGCATTGCCCATTGGTGTGCAGGTACAGTAGGAAGCCCCGGAGTTCCCTGATTTCTACCTTATTATTGGATGGTGTTATAGACTGAGTGTTTGTGCTCCCCTCAAATGTATATGTTGCAGCCCTAATCTCTGGTGTGGCTATATTTGGAGACAGGGGCCTTTAGAAATTAACTCAGGTTACATGAATCATTCGTGTGGGGCCCTAATCTAAAAAAAATTTGTGTCCTTTTAAAAACACCAGAAAGCTCATTCCCAATCTCTCTCTCCACACTGTTGCGTGCACCCACAAAATGTCATGTGAGGACATAATGAGAAAATGGCCACTGAAGGAAGGGAGTGCCTACCAAAAAAGTGAATTTTTCTGGAGCTTTAATCTTGGACTTTCTAGCTTCCAGAACTGTGGAGAAATAAATTTGTTGCTTAAGCCACCAGTCTGTGGTCTACTATTACAGCATACTGAACAGACTAATATAAATGGTTATAATACACAATACTAAGAAGTAAGCAACTTAACAAGGTTATAATTACCATCGCAGCAATCACCTAACAGTTGTCACTATGTGCATCACAGATCACCAAAATGCTAGATTTTAGAGTTAAGAAAACAGTTATATTTATAATTGATCAAAAAAGAATAAAGTATCTAAGAATAAATTTAACTAGGGGGTAAAAGAACTGTATACTGAAAACTGTAAGACATTGATGAGAGACACTGGAGACAACAAAATAAATGGACAGATATTGTATGGTCCTGGATTGGAAGGATTAATGTTATTAAAATTTTCACACTACCCAAAGGAATTTACCAAATCAATCCTTATCAGAATTCCAATGCCACTCTTTAAAGAAATAAAGCAAACAATTCTAAAATTTGTATGGAACCACAGAATAGCCTGAATAGCCAAAACAGTTTCAAAAAGAACAAAGCTTCAGGCAGCACACGGCCAGATTTTAAACTATATTACAAAGCTATAGCAATCAAAACAGTATGGTATTAGCATAAAATCAGACACATAGATTAATGGAACAGAATACAGAGCTCAGAAATAAATCCACATATATATTACCAATTATTTTACGACAGAGGATCCAGAAATGTACAATGAGAAAAGGATAGTCTCTTTAAGAAATGGTTTTAAGAAAAGTGGGCAGCTATAAACAAAAGAATGACACTGAACCCTTATCTCACACTGTACACAGAAGTCAACTCAAATGAATGAAAACACTTGAACATGGACCTGAAACCATAAAATTCCTAGAAGAAAATATAGAAGGTAAGTCTCTTGACATCACTCTTTACAATGATATTTTTTGGGTTTGACACCAAAAGTGAAAGAAAAAGAAGCAAAAATAAATAAGTGGGACTATTCAAACTAAAAAGCTTCTGTGCAACAGAGCAAATCATCAGAAAAATGAAAAGCAAACCTATAGAATTGGACAAAATATTTGCAAATCATATATCTGACAAGGGCTTTAGATCCAAAATACATAAACTTATGTAACTTGGGGGGGGAACTAACAATCTGATTTTAAAATGCGCAGAGAGCATAGACACTTTTTTCCAAAGAAACCAAGGGGTACATGAAAAAATGCTTAACATCATTAGTCATCAGCGAAATGCAAACAAAACACTGGGACATCACTTTACATCTGTTTGAACAGCTATTATCAAAAAGACAAACAAAAACAAAAGCAAAAACAAGTGTTGATGAGGATATGAAGAAAAGGGAACACTTGTGCACTGTTAGTGGGATTGTAATTGATACAGTCACTATGGAAAACAGTATGGAGGGTCCTCAAAAAAAAAAAAAAATGGAACTACCACGTAATCCATCAATTTCACTTCTGAGTATTTATTCAAAGAAAATGAGGTCGTTATCTTGAAAAGATATCTGCACTCCCATTTTTTCAAAAAGGTTTTATTTATTATTTTTCAGAGAGAGGCAGAGAGGGAGAGGAACATCGATGTATGGTTGCCTTTCACCTGCCTCCAGCTACAGATCTGGCTGGAGACCTGGCTTGCAACCTGGTTATGTTGCCCTGGTTGGGAATTGAACCAGCAACCTTTGGGTTTGCAGGCCAGCGCCTTATCTACTGCGCTACCAGCCAGGGTTGTGCACTCCCATTTTCATTGCAGCATTATTTACAATATCCAACACATAGAAATAACCTGAGTCTATCAATAGACAAATGAATAAGGAAGATCATACACACACACACACACACACACACCCCAATACTTTTACTTGGGCATAAAAAAGAAGAAAATCCTGCCATTTGTGACAACATGGATGGACCACCTAAGGGCATTATGCCAATGAAATAATCCACTCAGAGAAAGACAAATACTGCAGGATCTTACTTATATATGGTATCTAACAAACAAAAACACCCAAAGTGATCTGAGCTCATAGTTCCAGAGACCAGATTGGTGGTTGACTGAGGCTGAGGGCAGGGAAGGGGTGGTGGGCGAAGGGGGTGAAGGTGACAGAAGGTACAGATTTCCAGTTATAAGACAGCTAAGTTCCGGGGTGCCATGCACAACATGGTGACTATAGTTAACAACACTGTATAGTATAATTTAAAGTTTCTAAGAGAGTAGATCTTAAAAGATTTCATCACAAAAAACATTTTTAAAGTATATATGGTGATAGATGTTAACTAAACTTACTGTGGCAGTCATTTCATCATATAAACATATATCAAATCCCTATGTTGTGCACCTAAAACTAATATGATGCTATTTGCCCATTATATAGCAATATTTTAAAGTGCTAGATTTTAACCCAGGGGTTATTTTATGTTAGATGAGGAATTATAAATCAGTTCAATATATACACTATTTTAATTGTGATCCTTTTCATATCTCTGAATTATTTTATCTAATTGGGGGAAAAAGCTCATTTATCTTCTATTTTTACAACCCCAAATTTATGTAGCATATTTCCTCCCCAAAAGTTCAAAGGATTTTGCTCAAAACTTCTAACTGGTTTTGATTGAAGCCCCAGGATCTAGTCAAAAGGCTGATTCCATTGCCCCATTTTTCATTAAAAATCATTTTGCTTTCTCTTAGTATTTGATGAGAGAAGCAGCTCTTTGATTTGGGGATCTTTTTAAAAATTGACTTTGTTCTTTTTTAATCCCAACTGCTGCAAGCATCATTAGCTCCTTTTAATAGAAGTTTCAATTTCCCTTTATCCCTTTGAGTATTGGTTCCAATATCCTCAAAGCAGCACCTTTTAATTGGCTTGGAAAAGGTCACCTTTCTAAGAAGAAGAAACCATATCACACATTTTACAAAGTCCATGCGGGTCTTTGAAGGAGATGGTTTGCAGGGGGTGGATTCACCCCACAGCAAATGTTTGGGTGGCATGTGATGACGTTTTCAGCATAATTACTATATAATTACATGTATTCTTGTCCAACACATTCTCTGCTGTAATTAGTTGGCCTTTATTTAAAATTAGCCTTTAAGATTTTGTCCTCCTTTTTAAATTTAGTCAATGTCTGAGGGGCAGTATTATTTTTGACAGTAGTTTCCTTATATGTCATAAGTTTCGGTGATACTGTCCTATAAAGACTCCCCAGTCGCATGCTATTTAGATAATGTTACAAGGACATCTAATGTACAGTATTCTCCCATCTTCACTCCCCCCCACTACACATTGCCTTGCATATTCTAGCAGTAATTTCTCCACAGAAGTCTAAAGTGTAATCAGATCTTACATGTACATGGACACGGTTTTTAATCAAAGAAATCTTTTTAAGGGAAACCTACTCTATTACTTTACTTTCTTCTAGTGTTACAAAAACTAATCTGGATCTGGAGAGAGTGCCTAAATCCTTCAGTGGAGGAGGGAAGTGGTAAACCTTTCAAACCATCTGCAAGAATTCACAGAAACTTGACTCCATTAAGTCAGCAGTAAAAAGGAGGGTGAGGTGTGGGGAGGCTGCTAGGAAAAATACAAAAAACACCCTAGTCTTTCAGGGCTAATTATCCACTTCAAAAGAACCTCTTGTAAAAAGAAATACTCTCCAATATTTTATCTTTTATTTTTAAGACATTTTCAAGAAGCCCCAATATTTGGTACCTCAGGGGTGACCTCTCAGACACTTATGAAAAGTTAAACACTGTTATTTCAACACAACTCCTGTCTCACTGAGAAACCACAGATAAATATTAATATTAAAAATGGCATATGAGAAAGATGCCGCAGTACACCAAATGAAAACTCCAGGTCCACGGTTTTCTTTTCCCTGTAGCATTGCTTGAAGAAAAACAAACGAGCTGATTTCTTTACAAACTTACCAAAATCAAGTTCCTGGTTTCCCACTTTTGGGGAAGAATTAGGTGAAAACCTAAGTTTTGCACACGTAATGGAAGTGGACCACCAAGACCAAGGTAAGAGATTGTCCTCCTCTAATCTTCCCCAAAGCACTGTGTTCTGTGTCCGAGTGGGGTGTGGACAGTTTAGAACACAGTCAAGAAGGAGGGACCTTAATAGCCCAGGCCTCTACACTAAAACAGGGGAATAACAGGTAAAGGAATTAAAGACTAATCTGGAAAGAAGGTTTGGCAGGGCAATGCTAGCTGTCCTCAAAAGGTTAGGTGGTCATAAAGTGGGAAAACCATTCATTGTTTTCCATTTGGCCCAGGGAAGATGAATGGATGAAGTGATGAGACAGCAGGTGACAACGTTAATATAAAGAATTATATTATGTAATTTGAAAAGTTCTGAAAATAAAACAGTCTGCTTTTGTACTAGGGAGTTGGCTGTCCTTGATGGGGCCCAAGTGGAGGCTGGTTGACCACTCCAGGGGACTGTGCTAACACGTAAGACAAGAGCTAAAATGTTCAATTCCCTTCTAACTCTGCAGTGTTATGAAAATGCCTCCCATGGGAAGAAAGCACTTGAAACAACAAAATTAGATACAACCAAGTAATTCAAATATTAATGGTTTGAAGGGTCTAGGATTGTAGGGCTTAACTTGTACGCCTTTGTGTGGGTTTCCCCACATACAAAGCTAAGGAAAGACTTACTTTATTCCATTAAAAGAGACTGTATGTTAAACTAGTCTAGTTCACTGAGACAGAAAAACAAAACAAAGAGCCAAAGTCCTGTAAAGGATGCTGCACTAAGATTGTTGATCCACACTCATCTACTTCCATTGGCTCACTTGGAGTTTGTGTGTGTTTTACTGGGTTCTCTTCTACAGCCCTCACGGTGCCCAGCTGGAGTGTGAAGGACTTCGCTTCAACCAGGGAACTTTTGGCAACTCTCCTTTCATGGTTTCCATGAGCAGGAGAGATAGTGAACGAAGGCTGAGGGCTCACAGGCATCCTCTGGGGCTGTTGAGAGGCAGTGGGTCAAACTTCAGGCTAACTAGTGACCTGTGGGGAGGATACAGAGAGCAGAAAGGAAGATACTTCCTACAAATCCTTCTTTTGTGGCTGCTGGCATTTGTGAAGTGTGCCATAGAAAGAAGTAGCAGACCTCATCTTATTTAATTGGCTACCTTTTACTCTACAGTTGACATCAATATGACCTATGGAAACCACTTTACACTATCCATTTTAGATTAAAAAAAAAGAATTGTAAAAGAGGTAGAGATAGTATGGTGCTAAGTATACAGATTTTGGAGAGAAAGAGCCAGGGTTCAAGTGCTGACTTTCTAAATGGTATGCATTTGGACATGTAAATTACTTAACCCTCTCTGGGCCTCAGTTTTCTCAGCTATAAAATGGGGCCAGGAATAGTTGCTGGCTTAGAGTGAGTGCTAGAAAAATGCTAGCTTCTGTTATTTTCACGGAAACAGAAAACTGATTCCCACTTGAACTCGCTCCTCCTTGAGTCCTGTCCAAGACCAGAAAGAACAAAAGTGGCATTGAGGTAAGAATCTAGGTCACATCAAACCCGTTGCTCTGCCGATTGGAAAAGAACACGCATCCAGACTGGGCCATGCCGAAAGTGAAAGTGCATCCCAAACAAATTGGAGAGGAAATAGAACTTCATATCCTTACCCGGAAAGATATCCAAAATACATTAAATGAAAAAGCAGGTTATAGAACAGTGTGATTACCTTAGGGTAAAAAGATTGTTAATAATAATGATGATAATGCATCAGCATATGTAAAAGGGCTGGAGAAATTTCCACCCAACAATGGATAGCGATTTGGGGGCATTTAAAATTGTATGGAACATGCATGCACTATCTGTTGCTTCTGCAATATTTGAATGTTATAATGAAATTATCAATTTTTTAAAAAAGATTTTATTCATTATTTTCAGAAAGAAGGGCAGGAAGAGAGGAAGAAAGGGAGGGAGAGAAGCATCAATGTATGATTGCCTTTCACCTGCCTCCAGCTACAGAGCTGACTGGAGACCTGGCTTGCAACCTGGTTATGTGCCCTGGCTGGGAATCAAACCAGCAACCTTTGGGTTTGCAGGCCAGTGCCTATCCACTGAGCCACCAACCAGGGCCTTATTATCAATTTTTCAATGAGGAAAATCAATGTTTAAAACAAAAAAGCATATTATCCCATTACCAATTCTAAATTTTACTGTATACCAATCACCTTAAATTGGAGTAGGGTATGAATAATGATGGTAGGTAAGCTAATGCAGGAAATGTTTTCCCTAGTCTCCTTTGGAAATGATGATAACACATAACTCATTTTAGAATCTCTTTCATCATACCATAAATTTTCCCATGAGCCTGCTGAAGTGGGTGTTTGTGGTTAAGACTTTGAGCTGTGCAACCTTACATCCCGGTTTGAATCCTGGTGCCATGTCTTACTGACACTATGACTTTGGGCAAGTTTTTAATTTCTGTGCTTCAATTAATTTATCTTTCAAAGGGGTCTCGTATTAGTACTTCAGAGGGGTTCTATGAGAATGAATTGAGGTACTTTTTTTGGTAATATTCTTAGAACATGACTATTAGTAAACACTAAATTAAAAGTTTAGCTATCATTGTTTTAATCCTCATTCAGATAAAACTATGGATACAAATGATACATTCATCATAAAACTAAAGAAAATAAAAAACCCGGAATCTTGACATTTGTTCCTATGATCACTTTTCTAAGACCGGATTTCATCACTCAACTCACAGATTTTTGCTGGATCATTGCTGTGAACCATCCCTGGTTCTGGCCCCTTATGCTCTAACCTATCTTGCCTGCATTGTGGGATTCAGCTCTTTGATCTCTTACAGCTTGGCTTAAATGTCTTCATTGGTTTCCCATCATTTAGAAGTTTAAATGTCAAACACTTTCATTTGTCCTTTCACATACTGGCTTTATCCTGGCTTTCTTATATGGGACAGTATTTCAAACATGAACTTTCTGCTTTAGCCGCTGGTCTACTCACAGTTCCCAGTTCTGAGCAACCTACCCTCCCAAGTTATGAGCCTTTGTCTCATGGGACTTCCTGCTCCCCTTTCGTAATCCTATCTTCTCAAGATCCCAGTGAGTAGTGCTAAGTTAAAGAAAGCTGCCTGATCACTCAAATCCACATTACCTCTACTTTGAATTCCTAGAGCATATAACATCTTCATCCAAGCTCTCATTTAAGACTTATTTACAGTTGACAGGGCAGGTATCATATGCAAATTCAACAAACATTCATTGATCAGGCTTTGGAGATGAACAAAACAAAGGCCTTTGGACCAATGGTGGCTCAAAGACAGAAACAACTGCACAGGATCAAATCAGTGCTAAGGGCACCCAAACAAATTTGCCCTTCCTCTTGCTGATCAAAAACATCCACCTTGTTGATCAGAGCTGGATCTGAGATATTTTAAGATCCTGTCTGACTTAAGCTTGCTCTGACGGGTTTACCCTGTCCAGCATCAGCCTCTCCCAGGGGTATATTTCTACCTTCCCTTCTACTTAGTTCACCTCTATCTGCCTATTTATTTGTTCAAAATGTGAACCAACTGGTCAGGTACAGTAATCTAATTCTGCATTTGGTTTGAGGCCAATGCATTGAGGGCATTCAATAAATAATGGTGCCTGGCATGCCTTTCCTAGATCCTGGCTGCACACGTCCAACATGCAGCTGGGATCTGGGAAGCAAGCTCAGGACACAGTGGATGAAGAAGGGGTGCTGTGGAGGCCGCAGAGGCAAACTGGCTCTGACTGCCTGACCCAGAGATCCTACACCTGTGTTGGGCTGACTGCAGTGAAGCCGGCGACATGCAAATGTTACTCTCCTGAGCTGGTTTGGGTGTGACCTTCTTCCTGACATGGTTTCCCCAGATTCAATCTGGGTAAAAATACATAAAGGCTTCCTTCCTCCCTGTGGGCACACAGACCTGTGTTTACTTGCCTTCATTAAAGAAATTCTCCTGCCTATGAGTGGGTGGTTCTGGGAGAGATGAGGCAGGAGTAGTCTGGGATTGTATGAGCTTTCCCAAGGGAGGAAGAGCAGAGAGAAGACAGGGAGTTCTTAACATAAAATTTCATGGACAACATGTGTCCACCTATCCATCAATCCATCCATTCATCTTATCTACCTGCCATGTGATAAGCAGTGAGGCTACAAAGGTGAATATTACAGGATCTGGGAAAGACTCAGCAAATGTTTGCTGATTTAATGATTTAACCTTGCGCATTAGCTTTACTTTTCCATTTCGTACTGGAAGACATCCTGTACTTTCCATAGCACAGATACTATCTAGCATATTTCAGACCCTAGTTTACAGAGGCATCACAGGCTGCATAAAAAGAATATTCCAGGAGTGTCCCTGCATTCTGGGGCTTAGATCCCAAATTTCTTCATTTTCTATCTTTTTTCCAGCTGTCTTCTCCCAGTCCCCATTTACGTAGCCACTGTTGAGCTCTCCTGGCTGAATAATAATTCAAATAGGGATTGCTTTCAGGCAACACTGGCATTTCAAAGCAGCCTTTGGCTCTTCTAAGCTGCGCTGTGCGCTGTCAGACAGCAAGAGGCTGGAGAGAAGTCAAGGGCGCTGGCCCCCGGTTCTAGCTAGATTACCTGGCTTTGGGGCAATTTGGCTTGCCCAGCCGCATCTCCCATTCTCTGTCCACAGAATGGCAACGATGCCAACTGGCCCAGAGATGCAGCAAGGGTTGGTGAGCTCATAGCTGGAAGGGATGATGTCTCCAAGAACAAAGCAATATTATGAGGTGAAATTCTGATTTTATGGTCCATCAATACCAAGCCTCATACTGTTTCTGGCTTTTCTGCTTCTGTGATTTTTGGCACATTACTTCCAAGGAAGAGGTCTGAATAATCAGCATGACTCGTCTTCTCAAGCACCGACTCCCTTATATAGAATGGGTTTGGCACAGATAGGAACACCCGGTTTTAGCTGGCTGCTAATCAAACACCGCCAGCAGGTGAGCATGAAGAACACCTGGTCTGGAGAAGCGCTTCTGAGGCAGGAGAGCATTTTTTAAGCGCCACTCAGCACTGGATTCAATTAAACTACAAGTTGAAAGATGAATCATGTTACTAAAGGAGAAACTGATCTTTCTGCTTAAGGATGCAGAAACTCTGAAGATTACAGCTACCAAAAGATAAAAATAACAAAAGGAGAACAAGAAAACATACACACACATCATACCCCTATAAGAGTATACAGAACAAATTCTTTGAGCATGAACTGTGGAGGTCTCTCCTGAAGAAAACTCCCCTTTAGAACTACCTGATAGGTGACAAATATGTTACTAAAGTACACAACAGCACCTAAAATCCAACAAGCGCTACTCCGTAAGCAGAACAGAAAATGGCAAATCAATATTAAGTATTCAATTAGGGTGACCCTAATTGAACTTTGTCATTTTCAAATGCAAGAATAAGCAAACAGATACTGTACATATTTAAAAACAAAGAGACTTGTCAGACATAGGATTCTCTGAGAGAAAATGCTGTCTAACCCTAAAAATCAGACCCAAGGCCACCAGAAGATGTTCAACACCCATTTGGCACTTGTACTTTCTATCTACCTAATGGAGGAAGTAAGAGTAACGAACACTATGTTACTGTCTTCACATTTGCCACTTATCCCCAGAAACTCTGCGACAGGAACAACGGCTAATAGGAAACACTGATCAATGCCGCCCCTACTTACAGCCTTCGTTGCCTCCTCCAGCTTTGGGCCCCAAGCCTGGGGAGAATCAGGGCCAGGCAGCTGCCCTTGCTTAGTACCATGTCTGAGCTGGGCCAGCAGCAAGACTGGTGTGAGAGAGAAGGGCAGCCCAGACGGAAGAGGAAGAGGCTCTTACTCACCATCCACTCAGGGCTGGCACTGATTGTAAAAACAACAGGACTCCCCCATGCAGGGGCACCTCCCAGCCACCTTGCCTCATCATCAATTTGCAGTAATAGGCCCTGCTGTAGGCATGAAAGGGAAGGGAGCTGGATGTGGGGGAAAAGCCAACAGGCAGAAAACAAACAAGAGCCCCGAGCACTCCTAAGAGAAGCATTCATTTCAGGGAGGGCTTGTGATACCAGAGATTTCTCAATAAAATGCATATCCTTCAAGAGTAAGAACCATGGAGTTAGTTATACATGGACTTGTAAGATACTCGGGAAACGGAGATGGCTTATGTTTGGAGGTGTTTACGGTGGCTCCTTAAATCCCCTATACACTGTAGGTGGGAATGTAAATTGGTGCAGTCACTATGGAGAACAGTATGGATGTTCCTCAAAAAATTAAGAATAAAGTTACCACATGACCCAGGCATCCCTCTTGGTAACTACCTGAAAAATTTGAAAACACTTATTTGTAAAAATATATGCACCCCTATGTCCATTACAGTGTTACTTGCAGGAGGCAAAGTATGGAAACAATCTCAGTGTCCTTCAGTGGATGATTGGATAAAGAAGGTGTGATAGAGGCACACCTTGGAATACTACTCAGCCATGAAAAGATCCATTATTCCATCTGTAACAACACGGACTGATCTTGAGAGTATTATGCTCAGTGCAATAAGTCAGATGGAAAAGGACAAAAACGGTATGATTTCACTCATGTGGGATATAAACAAAAAGTAACAAACTAACAAAAGAGACAAAATTCATAGATAACAGAAAACAGAATGGTGGTTACTGAGGGGAAGAGGGGTGGCTGGAGGGCAGAGAGGGTAAAGGAAGTCATGTGTATGGTGATGGAAAACTAGACTGGGTGGTAAGCATACAATAGTACATACAGATATTATATTATGCTGTTGTACATTTGAGATTGATATGTTATTAACCAATGTTACCCCAGTAAATTGAATTGAAAAAATGTCCCCTACAGTGCCTGCTTAGGGTTGCCACCCAAAGATGTCAGCAATTCTTTGGGACCCAAGTTATGGTAGTTTCTGAGACCCCTCAAAGATCTTGCTTCTGTCTCCTGTAAAAGTGTTGCCTTACCAATATGTGTGTAAGTGTGTGGGCGAGGTGATAATTCTCTCTCTCCCCTCCTCCCACTCCTCTTCCCCTACTCCATGCCCACCTCCGTTTCTACAGAGGCAGGGCTTATAGGTCCATGAGCAGGTTTATGACCTACTAACTCTCTTCCCTATGAGGTTAGACCATCTTTAGGGCTGGCAAAAGCTTTAGGGTCTTCAGAAGTAGTAAATACACCGTCTTTTTTGATCTGCTCCCTTGAGGATTGGTTCCCTAGGGTCAGACTGCAGGAGAAGCACAGATTCCAAGGGATCATATTACTTGTCTTTTTAAATTTTCTTACTAAAAAATGTCAGCTATATGGTCCTGTTTCTGAAGGTAATTTTAAAGCTTTGTAGATGAAGACTCAGAAGAAAATAAGGGAGGGTCTTCATGGATGACTTATGTTATTTAAAGTGCTGAACCTATTTGGCCTGGTCCTGTTGCATGCTAGACAATTAACATTTAACTAGGTCTTTTGAAAGAAGATTTTGCCTAAAAATATTTCTGATTTGTTTAACACTTATACCCAGAGTATAAAGGCAACCTATGAATTGAAAATGACTAACAACCAATCAGCCAATCATCTGACATCTCTTTTTAGGGTTAAATATAAATATGCAATATCAGATCATTCATTCCTGAGGTTTCTGTACATTAGTGCTATGAAAAAAATAGAATGGACACAAGTAGTGATCAAAGTCTCTTATTGACTCGCCTAACAGGCTTGGCAAAAGCTTTCATTGACCTCCCCAAGAAGACAGCATTTGAGGCATTCAGCTCCCAGCCACTCCACCCAAATTCTAATCCCAGTGTGGGTTGGGTGGTGTTGCCTGGTTTCCCTGAGCTATCCAGATGCCAGTCATCGCAGACATTCAGAGTCATTGAATCCTGCCAGACCTGACCTGCACATCTGGGAGGGGAAAGGCATTATAAGGAGAGGTGCTCCTCCAGAACCTTGCACACTTCCTTTTGAGGTCCAACACGCACGGACTTAGCAAGCCTCTAGTCCTTGACTTTGATTCATGACCCTAGACCTAGAAATGAGGGTGTTTCTTCCTTGCAAGCAGTTTAAAGAAGTTTGTCTCTCTTCTCACTGAGGACAGTCCCACAACTTCTAAACCTTGAATTCTTCCTTAGAGCACGTAGATTTCTCATTCAGATGGAATTTTCTTTTTTAGTTTGTTTCTCCCTTAGCAGTCTCTTATGGCCCAGAGGGGCCAGTGACTGAGAGGCTGCCATCAGCTTCTAAGGCTTGTACACTGAGCATATCCTTCTCGAAATAATACCCCATCTACAGAGACTAAAAGGAGAAAGGAAACCTTAAATTTCACACAAGAAAAGGAGAAAAGGAGACTGAGTTATTCATAGCAGTCCCTCATTTCTGAGGACTTTTGTTGTCTTAAGCATAATGATTCTTCTCTTGCCCTTAGTTTTGGCTACCAAGGTTCCATTCCTGATTATATCACCAGAGTGAGGCTAAGCCCTCAATGCTTATGTTTTCATTTAACCCACAAACATGAATGCAAAACAGATAGGCTTTGCCTATGGCATCTGCAAATATTTTGGTTTAACCCCTCTAGGCCTATCTTTCCATAACTTAGTATGCCTACTCCACACTGTAATGTTTTCCCTTTTTTGAAAACTTCTGGTTATCTATATAAAAATGTATAGAAAAAATACAATCAAGATTCAATTTCAAAAGTGTATATTATACAACTATCTTTCCTCCTGTCCAGGAATGAATTAAAAGGCTATAACTCTTGGGAAATGATAGGCAAATGTATTGCTAGGCACACTAGGTAAAGCAATGAAGAAAAAGCCTGCTCTGAGTTCCTACTTATGCCTCCTATGAAAGCAGGTACACAGGATGTCCATGAAATAATTATCAACTTGTTCCCTTGGGGTCCTAATGGTTGGAGTATTTTTTTAGATGGATAGAAACGTGTGTATATCTTTGTACTCTGAAGCCTGCCAAATTATTTTAAAATAGCTGGGTGTCTCTTCAAATATTTATCACATGGCACTTCAAACAAAGTAACAAAGAACATCTTGAAATTTCAGCATTTCTACAGAAGAAAACAAGCTTATAATAAAATAAAGGGGACATCAATTATACAGTCTTCCCATTTATGGAATATACTCAGGGCAAGAAGAGTCCCCAGAAATCATTTTGAAAAATTGGATTTAGCAGCATGAGAAGTAGGTAGTTTCAGTTCTTTGTTGTGAATAGTCTAACCAACAGCTGGGGTACCAGAAAGAAAACTTCTATGTGAGGCATCAGGACCAATGCCCCCAGATTCTGCACACAATATTGGATGCTGTCACTGATGCTGAAACCCAGGATTGCTGTGATAGCACAGACCAACTTGTCAAGAGCCTCCCTGAGGTTCTGCTTCGCATTTTGACAACCCTGAAGACCCAGAGGATCTCAGATCTTGAGTTGCTCTTGTGGAGGAGGAGCCATGGAGCTTCTCTGGGCACTTAAAGTTACTCTGCCCCACCCAAATGAGGAGTATATGGAGGGGGAAAGTTTTTGAGGAATTCCCAGTAGTAACTCTGATGAAAGTCTAAGGCTGGCTACTCTCAGAAAGATATTATTCCACATTCCCTGAGGTCTTTTATACCTGGTCTAGGCAGGATGGATGTCTTTTGAAAGAGTTCCTGGATTATAGGTCTGACTGTCCCTGTATCACATTGTAGAAATGTTTTCATCAGGGAATTAGATGCCAACATTTCCTTTGTGACCAGCTCATGTCAGGTCCGAAAAGGAAGAGGAAAGCAGTAGCTCTCCTTGGAGAAGAGACTAGACTTTCTCTTATCAAAGGGAATAATATACTCTCATAAATATGTGTAATTAGTGAGTGATCCTTGAATTAGCAGAAGCTGGATGACTGTGCAATGACCATACTGATGTGAAGATAGACACTCATAGTTAGGTTGGCCAAGATGGTCCAGTGAAGACCCCCTTCTACCTTTAGCTAGACCACTTTGCAGATATATAATTTGTAGTCTTCCAGGTCTCCTGACAGGCAATCTTGAAGACGTAAATTATTATGATTAGGATATCAGCTCAGTAAGGACAGAGGTTTTTGGCTCCCCGCCAACGCCATTGCATCCGCAACATTTAGAGTAGTGCCTAACACATTGTAGGTGCTCAATCAATATTTGCGGAATGACTATAAGCATGCTATTGCTGGAATTAATGGATAGTGAAACTATTGGCAGGAAACAGTATAGAATTGTCACTAAAAGAGTTTTAAAGGAAACGGAAAGAAAATGTGGCCTATCAATTTTATTTTCATTTTAGTGTGCACATGTGTATGAGTTAACGTAGTTCAATACATCTCTATCAAAGTCACATAAACATTTTTCCTGAGCATAGAATACACAGTTTACTTTTTAAAAACTTGGAAAATAGCCCTGGCTGGTATGGCTCAGTGGATTGAGCACTGGCCTGTGAACTCAAGAGTTGCTGGATTCCCAGTCAGGGCACATATCCATGTTGCAAGCCAGGCCTCCAGTCAGCTCCCCAGGTGGAGGCAGAAAAAAGGCAACCATACATTGATATTTCTCTCCCTTTCTTCCTCTCCCTTTTCCCTCCTCTCTAAAAATAATGAATAAAATCTTTTTAAAAAAACTTAAAAACTAAGAGTCAGCCTTGGAGGAATAAGTGAACACTTACACATACACAATATGGTTGGAGATCATCTTCAATTATTTGAGGGTTTGAGGATGACCCCTCTTTTTGCCACACTGCAGATGAAGAGCTCAATATCTGATAAACTGTCAACCTAATGAGGCTTCTAACTCTTCTAGCCAGTCATTAGCTGTCAGGAAATGATCATTGTTACTTAATTATAAGATGAAACTAAACATTGAGAAATGTTGAAAGTGATCTGATTGGCCAATATCCCAAACACTAATTCCACAGGCATGTCCTCTTACGTACCAATTATAGCTGCATCACCCATAATAAAATGCTGCATGCCCTTGGCTATGTTCTATGCTGTCATTTTCAGATCAGAAGAACAAAAACAATTCCAGTCTGAGTGCTAGGTTTTTCTAACTTACAGGATAAGAACTCCATCTATGGGTTTATTACTGCTCAGGAAATGCCCTTATTTTCACTTTGACCACACCCAAAAAATAAGAGTCACTCTTTTTTCTTTTTAAATTGACTTCATTGGGGGGTGATATTAGTTCATAAAACCATACTGGCTTCCAGGGTACAACTTTGTAACACATCATATGCCTACTGCACTGTATACTTACCACCCACAGTCAAATCTCTTTCATTGTCACCATTTACCCCCAACTCCACTTCTTCCCTTGACCATTTCCATCTCCCCCACACCCCTTTCCCTCTGGAAATCACCATACTGTTGCCTGTTTGTTTATTTGTTTTTTGTTTTTGTTTTTTTTGTAATTTCTTCACCTTTTCCAACCAAGCTTCAACACCCCCGCTCTCAGAGAGAAGAATACTAAAAAGCTTTCCAAAAGGCAAATTTATGTACCTGGCTTTTATTTTGATTTTGAGGGCAATTCATTAGCAGGGTGAAAATGGGTATTGGATGGAGAATGAATTCTCTAAGTGCAGGCACTATTAGTACACATTTAAAAACATGTAAAACACCATTCAGAAGTTTTCAGTGTGTATTTTTCATTTCTAGCTCAATGCATTATAACTTTATGCAATTTTGTAGCAACACTGGTTTTAGCAACTGCCATCTGCTTTTCCTCTCTTGAATCTCCTTTCCCTGTGCCTTGAGGGATTGGATGTTGGTTAAGCAGCAGGAGATTGGAGTGCGCAGGCTGCCAGAGTTCTGACCCCCAACTGCCCTGTTAGCATGGTTTTTGGTATTTGGTATTTGGGTGAGAAAAAGAAGATAGGCATACAACTTAAAAGTTTGCTGAAATACAAGCATTCCCTGCCTTAAGTATAAGCTGTGTTGCAAATTTTTAATTGTAAATTACCCGGATTTTAGAAGAGGCTGTGTGACCTTATCAAAAAAGGAATTATAATAGCCTCTATCACTTGAGGTAAGGCTGAAATGAGCACATCACTTCTAAACAGCAAACTAAGTGGTCCCATAAATACTGGTTTTATTATTTTTCCTTTTGTGCCACTTGGCACAAAAAATTGCTGCAGGAAACAGATTAGGGAAACTAGTGTCCAAGAATGATTAGGAGCAGCATGTATAAACATCAAGGTGACTGCATGGAAGTTTAATCCCCCCAAGTAGAGAGTAGATCAAATTTCCTAAATGTGTATTAGATTTAGTTCGCCAATCTAAAACCTGAGATTAGGAGTCTTTCTCACAATACTGGTTATGGTCTTTTCTTATTACTAAATTCCCAGCTAAAATTGTGACAGAAACCACAAGTGGAAATAAATTGTCTGCATTTGTCTCCACTTCTCATAGCCTGTTCTCTCCGCATCTCAGTGCAGCTGACTTTCATTCCCATCATTCCTTTGCAATTGCTCTTATCAAAATCACCGTTATTCTCTGTCTTGCTAAGGCCAACAGTGTGTGGTCATCTCTTGGGACCCCTCAGCAGCAGCATTCATCACATCTATTCTCTCCTCCCTAAAACATGTTATTTTCTTGATTCCCACAATGCTACACCCTCCTGGGTCTTGCCTCTTTTTTCCAACTAACTGACAGCTTTTTTCCTCAATTGTCTTTGAAGGATATACAAAGTCTGTCCCGAAAGTATTGAGCCAATGTCAATAAAATTAAAAGTCTGTGTGGCCGATATTTTCAGAACAGGCCTCGTATGTACCTCCTCTCAAGACTGACGTGCCCCCAGCTTGATCTTCATATCTTTCCTTTACCTACATACTCTCTGCTGAGCGAATCAGGTCCTTTGACCTTAAATACCATTTATAGGCTGAAGGCTCTCAACTTTCCCTAGCTCTGATCTCTCCCTTGGATTCCATATATCTGATTGGTATATCAAACATAATATGTTTGAAATAGAACTCTTGCTTCTGCTGTTCCCTAGCACTCTTCACACCCACCTCTACCCTCCAAACTTGCTGGCCCCCAGTGTTCCCCATCTTAACTAATGGCTCCCATTAGCTATCATCCCAGCTATACAATTGGGATGTATAGTTATCATCCTAACTATACAGTTCAAAACCCAGCAGTTATCTTCATTATTCTTTCCCTCAATTCTTTTATTCAATCCATCAGCAAGTCGGTTGATACTCTGATCTTGGAAGCCTGCCTCAAATCTCATCACTTCACTCATCTCCACGCTACTATGCCAGAGCAATCTACCATCATTTCCTTGGGTTCATGTAATACTTTTCTACTCTTGGCCTTACACACTCCATTCTTCAAAAAGGAATCTCAGTATTATTCCAAAGGCATTGGTAATATTGTTCCCTTGCTTAAAATCCTCTTATGGCCTCATGCTATGCTTAGACTACAATTCAATTCCTTACTATGGCCTATGAGGTCCTGCATGATGTGGCTCCAGCTTACCTTGCACTCTATGCTTTAGCCACACTGGCTTCCTTTCACTTCCACCAATGTCCCCAAACTGTCCCCACCTCAAGGCCCTTGCTCTTGATTTTTCCCTCTGCAATGTCCCACACCTCCATGTGGTAGGCTTCTTATTATTTAGATTTTCATTCAAAAGTCACCTGACCTTCCTACCTAAAGTAGCTTACCTAATTTAGCTCTATCCCATGACCCTGTTTTGTTTTCTTAATATTGTTGTTACTCATTATTGTCTGGCATTATCTTCTTTGCTTTTTGTTTAGTTAATTTACTTTTTGTGTGCCCCCATGGAAAGGTTACTTCTATGAAAACAAATAGCTTATCTATTTCATTCACTACTGCATTTTCTGTGTCTGCCATGTGGGGGTATTCCTCAAATATCTGCTGAGTGAATGAATTACCTCAAAGTATAATAGCAGTCTGCAACTTATATGTGATGATCCAATGAAACTAAATAGCCAGTCCAAATAATTTACCAATAACTAAGAAAGGGCTAAAACCAGGAGCAAATTGGAGTATGGATGTCTGATGGCAATCCACTGTCAGAGTAAAATTATGCTCAACTCTATGTTCTTTTAGCCCTTCCTGTCTTCTGCTGCTCATCATCAAGAATCATCAAAAGTTGATGGCAGAGTTGCCACACTCTCTTTCTTCTCCTTCCTCCCCTAATTTCAAAGTTTGAAAGGGAAAGCATAGTTTATTGTGACTGGATGCATGAAAGAAAGGGTTCCTTCTGCACCCCAGCCTTATATAATCCCCTAATCATGCCCTGATTTATCCAAAAGCTGGCCTGAACAACTCAGAAGGTGTTTTCCAACGCTATCTTTGAGAGCAGGTCAGCTGGACTTCACTCTGTGGCTGTTTACAGTAAGGGAGGCAAGGGCTGCCAAAATGAACACGTAAGACTTCCACTACCTAGATTTTTTCTCTGAAGGCAACAGTTGCCTTTCTTATTGCATCCAATAAAACTGTAAGTGCTCTAGATGGGATAAAGAAGAGTACTAAGCCAGCTTTATTCCTAGCTTTGCTGTCATCTAAATTTACTCCTAAATTTACCATAGTTTTAGACAAATCATTTAACTTCCCCGTGCCTCCCTTGTTGTTTTGTAAAATGAGAAACTTTTAGATGACCTCTAGCTGTAACTGTGGATGGTGTGGAAATATTTTGTATTCAGTAAATACAAAACAATTCAACTAACTTGCATAGCTGGTTATGATGTGTGCTTTCCTACTATAGTCAAAAGACAAGAGAAGGCAGGGTCAGAGGGGTGGAATGAGTCCTGTGTCTTTGGTTGCAGCGTCTAACTTCCAGAGACCAATAGCTTCGCATGGGATATTTCATGACTCAAGTAAGATATATGTACTAAAGACTTTGGAAGTCCAGATTCATGACTCAAGTGCCTAGTCAACATCTCCATCTGATGTCAACAGATATATCTAATTTAAAATGTTTAAATCCTCTCTCCAAAGACAGCTCGCCTTGTCATCATCCCCATCTCAGTCGATGACAATTCTATCCTAAGTCCTGAGTCTTTTCTTTGTCTCATTTCACATTTAATCTTCCAGCAGATCCTATTGTTTCAACCTGCAGAATGAACCCAGAGTCCAACATCATCTCACCATCCCCTGTTATTGCCCAAGTCCAATGATCATCATCTGTGTCTGGGATTATTGCTGTAGCCTTCTCATTCTAACTACTGCTTTCACCCTTACCTCCCACCTCCAGTCTTTTCACACCCAGAGTGATTCTTTTCAAACACATTAGTCTAATTATGTCAGTTACCTGCTCCAAACCCTGCAATGTTTCCTCATCTCACTCAGAGATGAAATCCATGCGATAGTATGCAAGTCCTCCTATGATTTACTCCTCCCCAACCACCTATCATTTCTTTGCTCTTCTCCGCTACCGTTCTCCCCCTCACTCTACTCCAGTCACAGTGGCCTCCTGGCTATTTCTCAAGCACAACAGGCATGCTCCCGCCTTAGGGCCTTGCACAGAAAACTTCCCTTGCTCAGTGTCCGCCCAGTTGCCAACCTCCCCTCCTTCCTATGTCATTTTTGCGCTGAGGCCTACCCTGATCTCCCGATTTAAGATGACAACCTCTCTCCTCCTTTCTAACCAAGAATTTCTGTTCCCCTGCTTCATTTTCTCCCCATGCACTAATCTTCTAATATTCTTTATAATGCAGTTATATGTTACTTTTAATGTTTATTGCCTGTACCCCTGTCCTAAATATCATCTCAATAAAGGCAGGGATTTGGGTATGTTTTGTGTTCAGCACAAAAAGACACTCAATAACTATTTGTTGAGTAAATAATGGTTTCACTATGGGCTAGAAATAGTCCATGCACACACTGCAGCCACTTCCCAGACATGTTTGTCTAAGATTCACTGAGCACTGCCCAAATTCCCTGTTGGTTGAGCCCATGCTACGATCAAGAATCTTGTGAGATCTAACCTGCTCACTGAACCACTATGGCACATAATGGCAATTATTGCTTTCTTTGATTTTTAAAAAAGATTTTATTCATTATTTTCCGAGAGAAGGGCAGGGGGAAGGAAGAAAGGGAGAGAAGCATCAGTGTATGGTTGCCTTCCACCTGCCTCCAGCTATGGACCTGGCTTGCAATCTGGTTAGGTGCCCTGACTGGAGAATCGAACTAGTGAACTTTGGATTCACAGGCTGGTGCCAATCAACTGACCCAACTTTCTTTGATTTTAAGACTGTTTTCTCCATTGAGCCATGGACTTCCAAAATAGGGGAAAACCAGTGACCTGCAATCATCTAAATTACTAACAATGAAAAAAAGTTGCCAAACAGCATTCTAATATAAGATCTAGGTCCCTTCTTGGTCTCCTTTCCTAACATCAACTCTATATTTTTAAAATATCTAACCTTCTAAGAATTTTAGAAGCCATTTCTACATTTCTTTGAGGCAATCATACCTATATTTTCAATGCTGCCTCATACAACCAAACATAAAACAGGATTTCTAATTCCAAATGGTGTGTCTGGTAACCCAATACAGAGAAAGAATGTGGAATCGTTTGAAAGATTCCCATCAAAGGGAGCTGTCAGTGTCACATTATAGTAATTTACTTGGTTCTAATATTTACAGCTTGTATACATTGGAACCAACACCCCGCCATCTTAATTGCCATGGTTCATGAAAAGCAGTAGAGTTTTGCAAAACACAAGAATGTATATGCCCTTAAACTCTGATAATCACAGGCTTTGTGGATAATCATAGAAAGATTGCTAATTGCAGCTAACTCTCTGAGAGCTTAAAATGGGCCTTTTCCCATAACCCTTGTCACCTCCATCACCATGAACAGAATACAAGCAATAAAGGAAAATATTAACACAACAAACAAAAACAACAGGGAACACAACACTGGATAGAATCTCTACATAGTAGACATGTCACTAGCATAACTTACACAACTGAGAGACCCAAACTTTAGGCTTCCTAAAGCATTAGCACTAAGTCAACCAGAGTCTCTGAAGACATGATTATTGGGTTGTACCTTATTTTGAGAAATAAAACTGCAGCTTTGCATAAAGGGGCTGTTTCACTTCCAATAATAATGTAATATGTAATATCATTGGACTTAAGTTAAAGATGAACAATAGGTCATAAAAGTAAAAACATGTCCTATGCTGTTATTCCCTTTAACTCAGAAAAAAAAAAAAAAGTATTAAAATCCATTACACACTACCTCAAATATTTTTGCAAATTTGTTGTCTCATTGGGATTTAATTCAAACAATGTTTTCAGTGTTCAATATCATTAGCTCCAAAAAGGATTCAAGGCAGCTCCTTAAAATGTGCAAAATACATACTCCATATTAGTTCAGATGTGCTTTTAACAAACTAATTCATTTCAAACATTTTATTTCGATTCTGTTTGGCTTTTGCCTGCAGGGCTCAGCTTTAAAAACAGTACAATAACCACCCTTTACAAAAAAAAAAAAAAAAAAAAGTGACAAAGGAGGGTCGAATGGCACCCATTTGGACATGCAGTGGTAATTATCCTGGCTGGGGATTCTCATGCCCCACACCCACTCTTGGAAACCTGAATAACAAAACGGGACTCCAGGCCTTCAGAAATTGCTCAGGCTGCAGCAAATGTTGCTCATGCCTCATCTCCTGGGAAACTCACAAACTTCTCAAGAATGAAGTTACAGCAGCAAAGCAGGAGCTGAGTGAACCCTGGAAGCTCTAATATACTATCTCTTGCAGACAACAGCGCTTCAGTGGCAAAGCCACAAGGCCAAGGGCAGGCCCTTGGCTTTCAGCAGAAAGCCTCCACAATAAGCACAAAACAATGGTCCCAGAGAGGTGGCCCCGTGGAACAGAGGACAGAAGTGCAGTGCATGGCAATGAAATGTCTGACTGCAGAGCACGCTGGGAATCATTTTTCACTCTGGCATTTTAACAAGAAATAAAAAGAAAATGTAAAGGTTCTATAATAATTTTATTTGTAAGTAAAAAATACCGGGTAACTTTTTTAGAAAGTCCATTTCTCTCCAACATCAATAGACATTTTAAAAATATTTGGTTAGAAAAATAGAAATAACCTAAATTTAAAGTCCATGCACACGAATCATAAATACTAACATGCTGAGATTAAAAACAAAACTGAACACGAGTTTCAGAATTGGACTAAACTCTCTCCATTGAGTGCTTTAGAAAGAAAATACAGAGTTCTCAGTTGTGGCCCAACTGAGTGTGCAGGAAATTTATTTGCTTTATTTCTCCCCTAAGGTCTCTTATTTCACATTCCAAGAGTGTTCTTTCAGTTCCATGCTCTCAGCTCACGTGCATGTTTTTCAAGGGTTGAAAAACACTTTGGTGTTTCCTGCTAATTTGAAGCTAAACAGGAAAGAGGCAGACAAAGATTATAAAACATAATTAATCTCAAAAGAAAGTAGTCCTGCATCATGTTTGTCAGGTATCCAGAAATAAGAGCTTCACTTCAAACAAATTCAGCTGAATAATAATTTTTAAAAATCATCTTTCCTAAAAGAAGTATTTCTGTAAGTTGGATGAGGAAAACACAGAATGCTCTTGCTCGCCCCTTGAAAAGGCCCAGGTCATCTCTTGGGCCGCAGCATAAACGAAGGCTTCTGAGCAGGAGACCGGTGCTCTCAATTAGCTTTCTTGCTGGGAGTCAAGCTTTATAAACTGCTAATTGACCAGGCCAACTTGGTTCTGCAAGGTCATTTCCAATTTGATTCATGCTTATGGTCTTTGAGCTGAACAGTCATTAGTGGTCTAAGTGCCATCAGGCATTCAGAAAGGTGGTATTCCGAGTGATAAGCTTAGACATTCAGACTTCAGTGGATTTCTTGCCTTTTTGTCCACAGATTTGGGACAATAGGAGATACATGTTTAGGAAGGAAGGAAGGAAGGGAGGGAGGGAGGGAGGGAGGGAGGAAGGGAGGAAGGAAGGAAGGAAAGAAGGGGGAAAATGGAAAAGAAAGGGCCAAGAAAAAAAAAATCACAATCCATTTAAGTGTGGCAAAATAGCCCACAGTCAAAAAAAAAAAAGAGTTGTTAAAGAAGTCAAAAGCATACAATATGTCTTATAAGATCTCTACCCCAAATAAACAAATGTATCACTAAAAGAGTAAACAGAGATGAACTGTAAATCAAAATCTTCTGCCTAATGCATTCCTCAAGTTTCTTGCTGAGAGCAAATGCCAGTGAGAAATGAATGTTCAAGGACCCAGACAACTCAGAGGTTAGAGAAAAGCTGACCTGAGTTCTTTCTGTTACTAAGATAAGATCACCTGGCCCTTTTCAGTAGCTTTGGTGGTTAATGTCTCTCCATCTGATTCTCAAATCCATAAACTGAGGGGGAGTTGGGAACAAACACCTTTGCTTTATTCATCACCACCCACAATTTTAGCAAAGATGGTACAGGAAACAAAAAATATTCAGGGCAAACAGTAAGATTTACCATTATATCCATTATTCTTTGCTGGCTAACTTAGTTCCCCATGCTCTCCTTGCCTCAATAAAGGGAAAAGCGTGCCTTCCAGATCCCATGATTTCCCCATAATTTGTTCCTTGTCAAATCAAACTCCCCAGAACATAGCCTATTTTTGCTTAAAGAGGGTTCTGGAAAGAAAGAGATCCTTTCTGCCTGTGAGAAATGGTATTAGCTGAAACCCTAGTGGAAACTTTGATAGGAATACTATGATGAATAGTTAAATATTTACAACTAAAGAACCAGTTCATTTGAAAACAAATGTACAAACGCCTGGCTTCGTTCCCTGTCTCAGGAATCCAGAATGTTCTCTTGCTGAGAGCTGCCGTTTTATGGACATCGGAGTAGGGGTGAGCATGGTAACTCCAGTTCTGCAGATGGGTATTATACGCGTTCATTCGGATGTAGCCATCATCTAATCACAAAGAATGTTTAGGGGGAAAAAAAGCATAACATCTGGCACCAAATACAGGCATGCGCCTATGGAAACTCATCAGCCTACTCATTCTATTGCCCCAAACTGAATAGGATATATTTTAAAATATAAGAAAATCCAAATCATATCAGACTTAAACGAAACACTGGGGCTACATTGTTCAGGCAACTGAAACCTGCATCCCACCTACGGTGGAAGGAAGAAGAAAGAACGGAGGATAGAAAATAAAGCTTCACTCAGACCATTGTATAAATAATTCTCAAGGTTCGATGTCCCAAGTTTGCTTTAATGCAAAGGTGGTGGCTTGAAGATTGGGAAAGTGTACAAAATAATTCTTCTTAGAAATGCATCTTTGTACTATTGGTGTTTTGTTGTGCTTAGGGTAAGCCAGTTGAATTTGTCTGGAGTGAGCCTTGGGGAGCGTCAGTCTAACATTCCCCAGTAAATCTGCCTTTAACACTCAGGTCACCTGCATGGCACAGGTGGTTCATAACTTCATGGTGACAGCGTTGGCCGTGTGAGGCCCTCAGTCATGCTGTGACTGCCCTTGATTGTTAGGTGGCTTGATAAAAATATTTGGCAGCAAGAGGCTCTAGGAGATGGAAATAGATAAACAAAGGAGAAAACCACAAAAATCCCACTGAAGTCAGCTTCATTTTGCTGCGCTCCTTCCATTCTGAGGTGCTGCTTTGTGTTTCTGCATTCCCTCGTGAGGGCTGAGTGTGTGAGGATTTTCATTTGTGTCACTCTAGTCCCTTCAGGTCACACAGTGGTGTAGATACTGTGCTGTTCGTTCTCTGGTAGAACCTCAGCTATGAGGCTAGAGGTCTGACCCAGGGAAAAGTGCCCCTTCATCCTTTCATCTCCCTCTGGGACGGAAGTGACTGTTGAATGATTTAAAGGAGTCATTAAAGAGTATGGCGATGCCTCTGTGCTAGGATGAAAGAGCGAGAGTTATGGAGGGGGACAGTTGTGGGGCCCCTCAGCCTGGTGACCCTGCGCCCGCCTCTACAGCTGGACCTCTTCAGTGACCCCTCCACCCTCTCGGCCTCTTCCTCCTTCTTCACTGGCACTGATTAACCCCTCAGTCAGGCTTGTGAGTTCGTGGCTGTCCAATGGCTGCCCCTCAACAGCCAAACCTGGCTGTCCTTTTCAGGCGCAACCTCCACCCCTCTTCAGTGTTGGCATTGTTAACTACTCCCTCTACTTAACACATTTTCTCTTGCTAGCTTATTCTTCTTCTTCCATATGTTACTTCTGCTGTAGTGTTTCTTTCTCTAAGTATCAAGGTGCAAGGCCCTTCTCTCTTTGCTTTCTTTTCAGGGATCTCAGCGTCTCAGTGTTCTGGTCTTGAACAATCACCTCTGTGTAGCTATTTCCTACAGATACTTCCCTGGCTCAGTCCTGCATTTGCAACTGACTGTTGGACACCTTCCCCAGCAGAGCCCAAGACCAGTTTAAGACCGAAGTCCTCGTCATTCTTCAGACAAAAAGTTAACAGTCAAGTTTTGTCTCTATGTTCAGGTTACTAGAGCTGATAATTGTCCTATAGTTATGAAATAGAATGTTCTTCAAAAATATACACTGAAGTGCTTAGAAGTGAAAGAGACATATTGTAACTTTCCCTCATGCGGTTAAAAAATAATATAGATAGAAAGCCCATATGATAAAGTGGGCTAAAAAGGCATCTGGGTGAAAGATATGTAAATGTTCTATGCACCATTTTTATTCTTTCAACTTTTCTCGCATTTGAAATTATCTTCAAGTAAAAAGTGAAAAGACTTTAAAGAATTAAATTCTTATATTTGTATTATTGATAAGCAGGGTAGCCCTGTACATTGCAGAGAATCAAAAAGTATTTGAGGAGTGGATGTTTATTGCATCTTTAACTTAATAAGTGCACATGGAACATTTGTGTTCATGACATTTTGGCTTGCCATGCTTTTCAACGTCTTGTTCTCAAATCCAGCTGAACTTATACTAGCATGAAGGGAAATCGGAGGATAACATAATAAAATACACATGTGTACAAATATACATATACTACATTCAAAATGCAATATATTTATATAAACACATGTGTTTAATAGTTTTCAAATTATCATTCTAACAGTTCACATTTTGGTGCTAAAAATTCGGAGTTCTACAGGACTACCCAGGTATCTTAACTTTAGCTTATTTAAATTAGGAGTCTATGTGGTAATTCTTGGTTTAAAAAAATAGAATAAATGTAGGCCGATTCCAATAACTCAGAACACTCCACAAGGCTGAGACTACATCCATGAAAACTAAATTTTTTTTTTGTAATTGACAAACAATGACCCTTTAAAGGGTTAAATTACATTTCTGTAATGCAGTAAAGTAGTGAAACATATAACAAAAACTTCCTTTAATTCTTTTATAAAATGTATCATTATTCTGACAAAGACTCCATGAAGTCACCAGCATGGACAGGAAAACATTCAGTTAAAATATTTATACCCCATTAAACATCTACATGACCATTATTTGAACTACATACATTCCTGAGGGGAAAAATGTAAAACTGAATCGATCAGGTCAGCTCTGAAACAGAGCCTCTCACTCTGCCTAAAACAACAATCGCAGTGGTGGCAGTGGCTGGCATGATTGATCTCATCCTTTGTGCCATGCTGAGTTCTAAATGCTCTGTATGCCCTTGACCCTCTTACTCTTCCCACAAATTCTATGAGGTAGGTACTATCAGTAACTCCATTTCACAGATGATGAAACTGAGCCACTGAAAGGTTAAGGGCTTTGCTTAAGGTCTAGTCTAAGAACTAAGGCTTGAATACAGACAGACTGGCTCCAGCGTCTGTGTTCTTAACCACTAGTTGTATTTATTTAGATAAAATGTGAACGAGCCTAGTTCAGCTTTCAATTATGAAGTAACATGATTTTTTAATACACATTCACTTACTTTGACTTCTGAGATTTCATCACATTTCATATTGCTTATATTACTTATTTAACTTCACTAACAGTTGCACGCTAATTTCTGCATTAGGGAAACACAACTGTTCGACAAAAAAGCCAGACTATTCTTTTTAAAACATGATTTATGATCCAGGAAGCAGAGATGCAGGAGGGTTGACCCTTTCAGGACTCCACACTATATTATTAGAATCATAGAATCTCAAGGTTAGATAAGAACGGAGAGAGACACCATCTGAGCACCACAGGGAGTCTGAATTTCTTGTGGAGCATCGCTGCCATGCATCGTTCAACCCTGACTCAAGGCCTCCTCTATTTGCAAACATTCAAATTGGCAGACAATTTTTCCTAATGTCAACCCTTATATCTGTCTTCACCTCTTGGTCCTAATTCTGTCCTTTGGAGTCGAATCCCGCTTTTACATCATGATCTTTGACCTATTAAAAGGGAGACACAATTCTGAGTGTTCTCTAAGATAAAATGCCCAGATGTGATGACCATGAACCTTGAGAATTAGATTAACACAAGGTTCTATGAGATGAAGGCTTTATCTTCCTCACTTCAGGTACCACTCCTATTTTTGTATATGTATTTGAAACTGAGCAACTGGACTGTTCTTTGATCCTACCACCTGATCAAAGCCCCAAATCCCAGTTAATTCTGCATTTTATGTAGCAATTACATTCAACTGGAACAATTACTGGCAGAAGTGCTTTCCCTCTTTCAGGACCTGGCCAGGGGCACCTCTGCTGGGTCATGCTGGGGTGACTCTCTCCAGGGTCTTTCCCTTCACTCCTTCACCCGACTCCTTCAAGGCCTCCTGCTCCGTTGCCCCTCAAACTCCTAGCTGTTAAACAGCCGTGAGCACCAGAATGATGATTTACTTTCAACTTCAAGCAGGATTTGTAAACACCGTGATAAATGAGGAGAGGCACATTCCTCTAGCAGGTCTTCATAAATGGAAACATGCTGCATTTCGGCATAGGTTGGCACCAATCATTCATTCCCAATCAAGACTGAATTTACCCAGCATTCCCATCAGGCACTTTTCCCATCAGATTCCCAGAAGAACACATGTCAGTCAAAATTAGAGGTAATTCATGAGTCACCATGTCCCAGAAAACGAAAGAGCACTGATTGAAGATATATTAAGTGCTTTTTGTCTAAAGCGGTACTTGCAAGATGCACTAAGTGAAGGGGCTTCTTTTAGGAAAAAAACAAAAACAAAACTTAACACCAAAAGCTTAGACATGTCTTCAAATGTGCTTGACCTTTCTGTGGTGTCTTATGTTCCTGCTCTTTTTTTTTTTTGCTTATTGTGTGTTCATTTCCCTATGCTCCCACTCTCAGCTAGTTTCCTCCTTTGCACCCTGATGAGGTCAATTGGTCTCAGAGGACAGCCAGGCATTTCTCTAGGGGTGACACAGAGCTTAATTCAATCTGTTCTGGAGAAGGGGGAGGGGTGGGTAAAGGCCAAAGGCGGAAAACCATCTGGATTCACTCACAGTCCCACTCTGCAATGCCCTTACTCAGGACACAACTCATCCATGAGCTTCTCAAACCTGAGACCAGCATTTGCAAACGGAATTTGGCTTACAGTCTTGTTTTGGTTGGCCTGAACTGGTGCTTTCAATTTGAACACTTAATCATTTAGGATCATTCGCATTAAAAAAATGCAGATTTCTGGGAACACTGGGTGTGCATTCCATCATCATAATAACCCACTAGAGTTAAGAATCAGCTGCCCTTTTTAAATGGAGCGTGAGCCCACCAGTTTCCCCCAGTTCTTACCACTCCCATTATGTTCTTAGACAAAGGGCTACTTACATTTTACCTTGCCCACTTCATTCATTTGAGTTTCTCTTTTGGTCCAATAGCCATTTAAGTTTGCAAGTCTGGCAAGTGTTCTGTCAAAGACTATTACATCCGTTTTCCTATCTATAAAGTACTGGGGTTGATTTTCTAGTTTCCTGATCATATGATTTAGCGGGAGCTGAGCAAAGGTGATATTGTGCTACTCTTATCCCATTTCCTCAGCAGTGAGGAGGAAGGCATGTCAATGAGTGACCATCTGCCTCCCCAGCCCTACCTAGGTGCGGCCTTCTCTTCCTTGCCATCAACAAGGTGAGCCAAACGGAAGTTGAAGACAAAGTTCAGGTTTGAATGAGTGACATCCATCAAAGTCCTATCTGATTTTTCTCACTTCTATGCCAACCTACCCATCTGTAGTATGTTCCCAGGACCATATGAAGGCATTTTATCAAAGCAAGGGAAAAAGATGTTAATAAACCAGGTAAAACATTTCTCATGTAATGTTGTTACATGACTCCTTGCTATATCACAACTTTGCTAATATCCTAATAGTCTGCAGTAAGTGCTTTCTGTGAACTATGAACATGTGTTTATAACACTTCATGGCATAAAGTAACAGCTTGCCTTGGCCAGGAAATATGGCCAGTGATTAGAGTTGAGGATTCATAGTTTCAACTTTCTAACAATTGGAGCCATGCAAGTAAGGAATGAGCTGGCTTGTTAGGTACTGAGCTCCTTAACCCTGAACCAGCGTAAGGACAGGCTGGATGAGCCTCTGTCCTAGATATTACAGAGGAGTTTCCTGCACTGGACACAGTGGTGGGTGGTGGAGCGGTGGGGGGCTAGGAAAGTGTTGGGGGAGTGTTGGACTACCTATCCTATAACACCTCCTCTTACTCCACATGCTGCGAATTCTTCCTTTTCCCTGTTACTGTCTTTTTTCCCTGTAAGTCAAAAGCCCACTGATTCACTGTTTATATATATCACAAGACGGTGGAATGATTGCTAATAGTGCATGGATTAGGCTTTCACTTAGTTGGGAGTCTACAGTGTTTGTTTTAAGAACCTAAATTTATACTTGCCATAGTATTTCTGATGTATGGCTAAATCTCGCCTGAAATGAATGTTGCTTTTATGCTAAATTATTTGTCAGTATAGAAAAATTAATAACAATAGCAACTGGTATAAAGTCAGACAGCCTCTAAAGCTCTGGCAGAAAGCAAACATTTTAAAGCCTGACTATAACCCCCATTAGAGGCTACTTAGCATGTCACAAGTTTGTCCTCTGGGATTCATGAGAAATTAAACAGGAAAGTAAAACTCACAGCTAATGCATTAGGTTTTCAATGCACAATGCTTTGAGTATTCTTCTATCATGAGCACTGCTTCCATTCACATTTTTCTTGTTTGGCTAAACAAACCATCTCTATATCTAATATAATGTTCTCATTTAGCCAGAAATTTAGCTAGAAAATCCCGCTGTAGTGGATACAAGATGTGTAAGCGGCTGCACATAGGTTAAAATTTTGCTGCTTGGTTTTGATGTGCTATCCATGGACATTGTCATATCTGGAAGAAAAAGTACCTCAAAGCAAAATGCATTATTTCCTCAGAGAGGGTTTAGAACAGAGGAATAAAAACAAATGGGGTCTAGAATAAACAAGGGTCTGGGTTGGGTGGGCAGGGGTGGCAAGGTGTTTGGATTGAAAAGAAATGTGTCTGAACAAGTTTCTCTTTGGGAAAAATGCAATTAAATTCTTCCAAGAATATTCCAAGAAGCAAAGTGCATCTTATTCAATGTGCAACTGATTCAGTCTGTATTGTACAAAAACACCTCCATGGCCGATAATGTAGACACTGGATAAATAAAGAAGGTTGTAACCCCTCCAGGTAACCCCCAGAAACTCCAGAAGTTGGAATCAGCAGAGGGGCTCACCCTACAGGGAAATCTTCTTATCAGGTCAAGCTAGCGGCCAGACAAGCTTCATGTATTGGTTGTAAAGTTCCTGGTATGCTGTGCACACTCAGTAAATATTAAAGCACTCCCTGTCACCAGGTGTAATGGAAACCCAAGGATACTATGACCTTAAGAAGTTCTTACCGAGAGAGAGCAAATATAAAAGCACTAAGGTCGCTGCTCAAAGGTACAGCCAGGAGGTTTACTAAGTACCAGGTGCTCCTTTAGCACCCAGAATGTATTTCCAGGAATGATTTAATGTCACCTCAGCATTTCCTCTCTTGCTGAACTGACTCACAAGAGGTACCTCCCTTTTGACCCTTCACCTCTGCTATTGCTCTTAGAAAAAAATTCAGCATTCCTGATAAGAAATAACCAAAACAAGATCATTTGGATTCCACTGAAACCAATTCATCATGTAGTCCTAAAAAAAAAAAAGAAAAAAAAAACCAAACCAAAACACAAAAAACCTTCCCACTCTCTATGTTAAGTCATCAGGACAGGAACCCAGACTTTTACAGAAAGAGAGCACAAAGTTAACTGGAATTTGGGAGCTGAGGCAAGAAATGCTTTTGAAAAATTACTTGAAGACATGGATAGTGGTGGTGGCTGCACAACAATGTGGATGTGTATAAAATGACACTGAGTTGCACACCTAAAGTGATTAAAATGGTCAATTTTATGTTACACTTAGGATGTAAATGTCTCAGACTGTTTGAGTTGCTATAACAAAATACCATAGACAGGGTGGTTTATTGATTCTAGAGGCTGGGAAGTCCAAGATGAAGGCACTGGTAGCTTGGTGTTTGGTGACAGCCCACTTTCTAGTTCACGGTGGCTGTGTTTTTGCTGTGAGTGTATGTGGCAGAAGGTGTGAGGGAGCTCTCTGGAGTCTTTTATAAGGGCACTGACCCCATGCATGAAGATCCCACCTCCAAGTACCATCACAATAGAAACTAGATTTCAATATATGAATTTTGGGGAAGGGGGCACATATGCTGTCTATATCAGTACACTTTATCATCATTTCTTTTAAATGGAGAAAAATGACCTTTTCACTCCCCAAGCAATTCCCTCTGTTGTCCCCACCGACAGTAGCAGATTGGGGTGGCTGAACCTCACATCACCAGTCCTCGGAGTCCTAGCCCAGCCTTAACTGGGTCTGGGGAGAACTGGCCTATTAGTGAGAAGCTGCAGGCAGAGTCCCCGCCCCTCCTTTAACTCCGGATCTCCCAGTCAACCTCAAGTGAGAGGTAATCTAGAGCTCTGGCTCTGAGAGGAATAATGCTGGATCCTTCTACATAGACGCTACCAGCATTTCAAAATAAAATGTCAGATCACAGGGGAAAGGCGGAAAAGCTAAGGACAGTTCTGTGGGGTATGGGGGCATTTCATTTGGGAAAAATGCACATGCAAACAAGAATCACTACAAGAATGTATCACGATATATGGCTATTTGGAAAATCCATAAAGTTGATGGCATAAAACAAGGGGGTGCAGTTATTTCTGCAAAAGAGAAGGTTTAATCTCCAATTTTCACATTAATACATATAATGATAACCACTCTACTCTTTTTTTGATGCTTCAGTTTCCTCATCCTCAAAGCAGAAAAATCCTTAGAACCTACTGTCACCTTTTCAGAAAGCCAAAGTTGTGAAAAAGGAACGCCTGTGATCTTGATAAACAAATAAAAATTTTCCATTAAATGCTGTAACTTAATTCTCACCTTGATGACACGTCACTCGATGAGAGAAAATGAGTAAACATTTCCTGAAATGAAGGTGTTTTTCTTTGGCTAGACAACCACTGCATGGTGGTTATTTTCTGTCCTAGTTTTACAATAAAGAAAGACTGGCATTGGCTTGTTTGCTTTGGTTTGACAGATGATGGTCAAGTGTGGCATTGAGATTATATCCTCCTTGCCCTTTGTAAAGAGAAACAACATGCCATCAATTTTCCTTGAAGAAAATGCTTCTCCTCACTTGCCTGAGGTATTCTCAAAGTCCTTCACCCTTTGCCCTCCAAAAGATAAATAAAAATAAAGCATAATGGGTACCAGGTGGCAAGAGCTGCCTAGAACAAGTTTTAGAATCTAAACCCAAGGTTAACACTGAAAAAGTAAATTAATATTATCTCTCCTGTTAACTTCAGTGGAATCTAGAATGATGTGGGTATATGATAAGTCTACACTCTAGTGTTAGAAAGTCATAGATGGACACAAAGACTTACTGCTAACAGTGCTCTTAACATCTATTCTGATTCTGATGGAAAGGAAGTTTACATTATTTGGATTTTCATACATTAAAAAGAAAGTAGGACTATGATTCTGAGAGCAATATTGTTCAGAAACAGGTTCTAGAAGTGTTCTGTATGAATTATGAAATACTGAGGGTGCAGAAAAATAATTACTTGGCTTCACAAGGCTGAATGCATACTCCAGAAATGAAATGACTTCTCCCCACAGCTAGGAAATTAGAAATACATATAAGCTTTTTTAAATGTAAAATGGTTAGGGAAGAGGCATATTCTTGTTAATTAAATATCCCAATTCATTTAGTAGGATTTTCTAAATATTACTCACTAATTTAAAAAAAGTAGAACATCAGCAAATATACTTTAAGTCAAACTATGCTGAATATCATTTATAGTTTACTGATGTATATGTAACAATGGTAATTATTATTATTATTATAGTGGCTACCACGTAGTAAATGCTTGCTTAGCACCAGTGGTTCTCAAACTTCAGCAAGCATCAGAACTACCTGGAGGGCTTATTAAAATTCAAATTGCTAGGCTCTAACCTTAAATTTTAAAAGAAATTTTCGTAAAATACACATAAAATTTATCATCATTAACTATTTTAAGTGTACAATTCAATAATGTCGAGTTCCTTTACATTGTTGTCAACCAATTTCCAGGACTATTTTCATCTTGCAAAACTATAATTCTATACCATTAAACAACTCTGCGTTTCTCCTCCCCACCCCTAGCAACCACCTACTTACTTTCCGTCTCTATAAGTGAAAATACTCTAGGTTCCTCATATTAGTGGAAGTATAGAGTATTCATCTTTTTGTGGCTGGCTCATTTCACTTAACAAAGTGTCCCCAAGGTTTATCCATTGTAACATGTGTCAGAATTCTTTCCTTTTTAAAGCTGAATAATATTCTATCATAGATGCAGCATAGGGCAAAAGTAGGCTTACAGTTGTTTGTGTGGAAAATCATACAGTAGTTAACAAATAATAATACAAGAATAAACTGTGTTGTGTGTATTCACAACTGTAAATCTACTTTTGTCCCATCCTATATATTATTTATATATAAAGATAATCATGTTCACTTTATTCATCATCTGTTAAAAGATACTAGATTATTTCTATACCTTGGCTATTGTGAATAATGCTGCTATGAACATGGGTGTACAAATATCTCTTAGAGACCCTGCTTTCAATTATTTTGGGTATGTACCCTGGAGTAAAATTGCTAAGTCCTATGGTAATCTAATGTTTAATATTTCTGAGGAAACACTATACTGTTTCTATAGCAGCTGTATCATTTTACATTCCTACATAATGTGCATAATAATTCCAATTCCTTCATGTCTTCTCCAAGGCCTATTTTTTTTTTTTTTTTAATAATAGCCCTCCAATGGCTGTGAGATTGTATCACATTGTGGTTGTTCTTATTTATAGTTTCCTAATTAACAGATATGAGTATCTTCATATGCCTATTGGACATTTGTGTATCACCTTTGGAGAAATGTCTATTCAAGTCACTTTCCCTTTTTAAAATCAGGTTGTTTTATTGTTGTTGAGTTCTACTTATTCTGGATATGAACCCCCTATTGAATATACGATTTGCCAATATTTTGTCCCATATCCTTGAGATTTTTTACTTCGGCCCTAAGAATTTTCATTTCTAACAAGTTTCTAGGTTAGTCTGAGGGTTCAGGGCCCACACTTTGAGAAGCTACTCTACGTGGCAATACTGTTAAGCACTTTACATATAAGGTCTGTTCAGAAGGTATCCAGCCATATAACATGGAAATATAGAGACATTTATTGAGGAAGATAAGATACAAGAAATATTATACATAGGACAATGATGCCTTAATCCCCTTCAAAGTAGGCACCTTAGGACCTCACATAGTTCTTGTAATCACCATCAGCTGCCTTGTTGTATTTTCCTGAATCTTATGAATGATATGGAACCTCTTCCTTTTCAAAGGTGATTTTAGTTTTGAGAAAATCCAGGAGTCGCAGAGCACCAAATCTGGGCTGTAGGGAGACTGAGTCACCTGGGTGATTTGATAGTTAGCAAAAAACTGCACAAGACATGATGCATGAGTAGGTGAGTTGTGATGAAGCTTCCAATCACCCGTTGCCCATAGCTGTGGCCTTCTGAATTTTCTGAATAGTTTCTGCAGAGAAATGTTCAAACTTAATGCAAAATTTGATGCAGATTTGTTGCTCTACTGGCTCATTTTGAATGCAACAGCCACATAGTACACATGATCACTCAATGGCATCTACTGACCCCACTGACTAGTATAGTAAAGTTATCATTGTTCACACATGCACATTCCAGTGAACTCGCCTTGGCTGCCAGGTTACACTGAAGTTGCACAAACCATTCTCGTTATATTAACAATGGCTGTTCTTCAAGACTGACCTTTGTATATTATTACTCACCTAGGTTACATTATCATCCCTGTTTTACAGAGGAAGTGAAAGCTCAAAGAGCTAAGACTTGCATACGTTATTCCACTAACAAGGGATAAAGCAAAGGCTTTCACCTAGTCATTCTGACCTGGCACTGTGCTACACACCATCTCTGCCACACTGAGTAAAATAATGATGATGTCAATGAACTTGAGAGAGCACATGATGCTTTGTAAGCTCTGTCTCTCTTTCTTTAAATCAGGATTAAAATTCGGATCCCCTTTCTTTGGGTGTTACATTCTGGCTTCATTGTGATGAGCTTATAAAGCAAAGGAATCTGCCTTAAATTGGTGGGAAAAATGGTGGTGGTGGTGGTGGGGAGGCAGGGGTGAGGTACTTCACCTAGACTAGAACAACCCAATGAATGAACTCACTCAAAAGCAAAATATGCCCTGGCTGGTAGCATAGTGGATAAGGCGCCGGCCTGTGGACCCAAAGGTCGCAGGTTCGATTCCCCAGCCAGAGCACATAACCAGGTTGCAAACCAGGTCTCCAGTCAGATCTGTGGCTGGAGGCAAGTGAAAAGCATACATTGATGTCTCTCTCCCTCTCTGCCTCTCTCCCTTCCCCTCTTTCTAGAAATGATAAAATAAAATCTTTAAAAAATAAAAAAAAATTAAAAAAAGCAAAATATTTAGCTTTAATAGATTAGGCAAGCATTGTGCTTTCCTCCCAAGGCTGTCTGCCTTTAGACATTTCCCTGTTAGCAGCAGCCAGGACCTCAGCTATTCCACTGGGGCCTTTCTTCTAGTGTATGGGGAAAAGGGCCACCTCAGGATCTATGCAGCGAGCACCACAGTGCCTGGCCAGGTCCTTGAGGGTAGGGGGGTTTTAGCCCCTCTGGCCCTTTAAATGGTTGCTGTGCAGTAAATATCTAGAGACAGAGTATAATAAGGTAGAAAGAGTCATCACCACTGTTCTATACTTTAATAACCCTGATAAAGTTTAGTGTTACTAGTGGTTAAAAGGGTATGTTGGACATAGGTAGATACATACATACATACATGCATAGTCAGAAAGATAATATAGTATGGCTTCCTGATTATTACTTACTTCCATAGATAATCAAAGGCTGGTGGTTACCTAAATATTAAGGATAAAAACATTTCATAGTTCAATGAATTAATTAACTTCACTGTATACCTCACATCATCATCCCCAAAGCAATGGCTTATTCTGATGTAAAGCTGGCAATTTAAGGCCAGCCTAACCCTTATTAGATGTGAGGGAAAAAATCCACCCTTCACAGAAGCCAAGCCCAACTGAATTCTTGCAGAACCTGGTGTTTTGCACCAGACTTCACAGCTGCAAAGCAGAATCATGGTGGTTCAGAGCCACTTGTAAATAAATGTGGATGTCTCTGGATGAAGACGGGTTTTATTGTTCTTCAGACGTTGACATTGCCCAGAGCCACCGCAACAAAAACAGAATTAAGATGCAAAAGAAATTCAGAAACTTCCTTTGCTCTCCCAAGCCTGGGAATCTTTTCAAAGTTAAATGAATATCTGTCAAACTAATTACATGAAGATGCAATGCTTTCTTTCTGTGCTCATTAGAGAACAACTTACTGGTCATAAATGCCTCAGGGAGTGGGAGTGAATAGGTCTCCTAGACGCTTGCTTAAGATTCCTGGCTTTGTTTACTTCTACTTGGGTTTGCTCATCTGCTAGACCCAGAAAGACCACAAATCATCCCTTGCATCAAGTTTTAATTCCATAAAACAGAAATGGATAAGATTATGATGATATGTTGCAACTGATGTTCTATAGTCAACAAAAGTGGGGGAAATGACAAGTCATCATTTATATCTGAGTGGCATCTTTTTACCCGCAAGATGTTTTATATTTATTAGCAGATGACAAATCTCAGATGTTTCATACACATGCACACATAAGTATAAATATCACATGCACACACTTGACAGTTTCCCACCATTATTTGCAGATTTTTAAATTGATGCTCAGTAAACTGATTGGGTAACATGTATACAAATTATGTCAGAGTCTGGGTAGAGTTTAACATACCAAGACCACAACCTAAATGCACAACAGCATTTATTGGATCCTGTCAGCTACCCAGTGCAATAATACTATGTATGTAAACTAGTAAATATGAATATAACTCATAATCTTGGGAATTTTGAAAGCAGAGGTTTTTACCCCTATTTTACAGAAAAGAAAACTGAAATTCTAAAGCAGTTATCTTACACCACAATGGTAAGCAGTAAAGTCAGTAGTAAGCATAATACTTTATTATTATTATATAATAATAAAAAGATGTGCTCATTGAAAATATATGGTATTACTGCCTTTAACAAATTTTGGAAAATATGAAATGATAAAGAATAATTTTGTATCTAAAATTTTATTATTAGGAATTTAAGAGTTGTTATTAGAAGTTCCACCAAATGTCTATACATTTTTGAAAACAAGAATTTTTCCATCTGTTTAAAAGTTGACCTTTTCCCTTATTTTATTCATTTTTCCCTTCTTTAGCAACCCCATTAGGTTTTCCTCCCATTGGCATCACTTGGCTGAGCTGCACACTTCTCTCACTTGGACAGTTCTTTTTGACCATTTCTTTACTATTTCTTCCTTTTGCTGTTGTTACCTTAAATAGGATTATTGCAGTTTCAGCTTATTTAAGTTAGAGGGATGAGTTACCCTTACTTGCTCCCTGGCAGCAGGCTTACAGTTTAAAGGGATATAGAACAGTTAATGGGACACGAAATTTGAGGCTACAATGCCAGTCAAAATAAAATTAATTTATGGTGTTCATTATTTTTCCAACTTTTCTTAGATTTCTACATTGAGAACAATTTGCTCTCATTAACATGTGATCAAATGATGTTTTAAAATCACTGCCTGGGCTGAAGGTCATTGACACAATATTGTTTCCTGGGTAAATCTCAGCTCTTAATCTCTCAATGATGCCATCGAGGGCACTGTCGCCACTGCTGTGCCCACATCAGCCTGAAAGAGGGCCGGCCTATCTTCTTGAGGCAATCTCTCTACACATACCTGCACACTGGTGTTCTTATCACCATGAGGGCACCACCTTCACAGTCCATGCTTGAGCTGTCAAGAGGGTTTATCATTCCCAAGCAGTTGAATGTTTACTAGTAAGGCATTTTTTCAGCACTGAATCAAATGTTCACCTACTTTGCCCCTTGAGGGATTCAATGCAAAAGCCACGTTAGATTGACTTTGACATGTGTCCCTTAAATATTGACTAGTTTACATTTTTGGTTTTTGAGATGAGTAAATTTTTAGCTTTATATTTGCTGATAATTATTTGACTCTAAATGAATATATTCAGTTATTTACTTAAAATACAATCTAAAATAAACAGAACATAATTCTCAGATCTGTTATTTTGAATACAAAAACCATGTCCTTTAAAAGTTATAATTTTAGTTTTTCTACATCCTATTCTTTTTCCTCCTCCATACTGCTGTAGGTGATTATAATTTCAAAAGTTTTCAGACACTGTCCATCAATTATTAATACTGGTCCTTAAAAAGCAATGATTTCTAATATTTTCAAGGTATTTCTTAGATAGATGGTTCTCATTTTAACAAGAAAATTCAGATTTTCAAGAGATCATTTTGGTCAAGCACCTTTGTTTATTGGAATAACACACAGGCAACTTAGATACTGTGCTAAGTAGGACGCACATCCCTAAACCATGTAGTTAATCTCAAAAGCAGCCACGTGTCTTTACATAGGCGAGCAAGTGAGACATGTTTCTAGAAAATAAACTGGAAAAACCAAAGTGATAAAATCATCTTGACCTATTTGTGCACAGCATTTTGATCCTATCCTACTTTAGGGACAATAAATATGACATGTAAGCAACTTGGCATAAACACAGCCAGAATACATACTTGACTTCCACATTCTTCAGAGCACAATCATCCAATACCCCCCAGTATGACTAAGGTTAAAAGAGTTGAACATGGACAACAGGTGGGATTGACTTTGGGGGGAATGGGTGGGTGGGGAGGGGGACAGAGGGGAGCAAAAAGGGGATGGATGTAACACAACAACAATAAAATGAAAAAAAAGAAAAGAGTTGAAAGCATCTTCTTCTAAGGCAACCAGAAGCTCAAATTCTAATATATGGCTCCTGTTGCCTGAAGACTAAAGTGCAGTTGTGGTTTGGGAATCCTAATGCTGATCCCAGTATTTTATGCGGTCATAGAAAAGCATAGGAAGTGAAGGGATTTGGTTATAAATCAACCAATTTCTATCCTGCTAGTTCCAAAGCATGTGTTTTTTAAAAGACAACTGTGTTAAGAAACACCAGGTGATCTAAGTTAGGCACATTTACTCTACAGTGGATTTGGGCAAGCTGCAGTGGCCCCATTCAGAGTCTCCTGCTTAGTACAAATGCAGAATAAAATACCATGCAACAGAGATCATAATGACAATAAAATAATGCATGCTGAGCACATGCATAAGCTCATTTAACCCTTACTATTAACCCCTAAGAGAATACTATTATTCTCATTTTGAAGATAAGGAAACTAAAGCATTGAAAGAGAAGCAATCTGTCTAAAGTTGCATAGTCACGGAGACTCAGTGACAGAACCATGAACTACACCGGGCAGTCTGGTTCTAAAGTCTCTCCTCCTAATTCTACGTCATATTTGCCAGTAGGTTTTCTGAAGTATCTGAAGATGTACTAACATTCATCATAATGAAAATTTGATTTCTTACAGGTTGACCAGCAGAGATTCAACTGACAAACCATTTCCTATTATTGATTACATTTATTTATTGTGATTAAGGTTACTTTGGTCTACTATTTACCAATATTCTTCCACTAATAAGTTTTAGACATAGGTAAACTTTTAAGGATAAAACAGAAGCTTTCTACAGAGGACAAAAATCAAGAAAATTTATATATGGCTGCAGTAGTCATTTATCATGTGATAGTATATTTTTACAATTTTCAGTAAAGACACAAATGCACAACAAAATGGAGATTAATTTTATATAAGATATAAATACATAAAATCTGGAGAAGTCTTTTGTTTAACTTATTCTTTTTAAGATAACATGATTACACCTAGGGGATACTGTGATTTTCTTTTAGCTTATTCTTAAAATCATTTGAGCTTTTTGCATGTTGAGTAGTACTGATCCTAAGAGATGGGTTAGAAAGTTGTGAAATAAAGATACTCAAAGAAAACAGAGGAGAAAGGACGAAAGGAAGATTCTGTGATTGCTCCGGATGGCTTCACACTTAGCAAGTATTTGTAGAGCCAACTTTCCCTTTCCTTGAAGGAGAGTGTTGAAATATGAAGGCATTCCCCCACCCAATCTGTCCCTTCTGCTCCTTCCTCTATCATCACAAATAGCTGTGTGTCCGCAGGGTGCTAACCCAACCTGTTGAAAAGTGAACACTTTAGTCAGTCTGGTTGTTGTCTTTCCCACCCATAATCTCCCAAGAAAGTGGCCTGAAGATTTTTGGGAACAGAATTGTCTTATACTTTGAGAGCTATGTAGAAAGGAGACAAGTCACACTAAACCTAGAAGAAAGTATACCAGCATTTTTCCCCCTGTGTGGACAGAGGAAAATGATTTCAACTCTCAGAAAGCAATGGAAAGGCTCATTTCTTGCTGAAAGAGACAGTCTAGTATTGGATAATAACGGCCTGTTGCTCTCAACAGCTATTATTTAGCTCAGGGTTTCTTAACCTTGACAACACGTGGGGCAGATAACTCCTTTTGGTAGGCACTGTCCTGTGCATTTCAGGATGTTTAGCAGCACCCCTGACCTTTATCCATCAGATGCCAGTGGCCCACCCTCTACCCTATCCCCTGCTGTGACAACCAAAAGTGTCTCTAGACATTGGTAAATGTCTTCTGGAAAATAAAATTGCCTCAGTTGAGAATTACTGATTTAAACTTTTAACTGTCACTGGATTTCCTTCTTTCTTTTTCATGGCAAAAAAATTATAAGTGGCTAACTTTAAGTATTTTGAAATCTTATTTATTTCTCAAAGGCGTAACACATTTCATAGTAGTATAAAAAACACACTTCCACTTTTCCTAGCCTCTGACTAACTCTCATGTTGTGGTATGAACATTTAGTGACAATCAAGGACAATAATAGTTTATGCTTGAAAACATATTTCTTATCCCAGGCACTTATACAAATATTAACTTCTGAATTCTCACCACTTCCCTTTTTACAGATGCAATAGAGGCACACTGGTTGCTTTCAGTTACAATACACCATAAAAACATTTTTAATTTGTGAAAGCATAAAATGAGGACACTTACAAAAACATTACATCTCTGGGTAATGAAACTGGCAGGACCATCAGTGACATTCCAGAGCAGTGACCAAAGTTATAGCCACCGAGTGTGTTATCAAGACTGTTTCTTGATAAGCAAGTTATTCTTTGGGTGTACCTGGCCACTGAAGCCTCTTGCTGGTATTTAACTTTCAACAGTCTATGTTGAATTATTAAACGCAGTACCAAATGTCACTTTGGTGGCCTATAATATCCTAGGAAGACATCTTGGTCATGTGAAAACCAAGAATACCATAGATCTTTGCCTTCTTTCGGTAGTTTCTGTAGTCTAATGGTATGCTTCTCTCTCTAGAACATTATCAGCCCAGTATCTGAACGCACATCAGAAAGGAGCCAGGTGTACATAACTTGCCCTCTGACTCATGTGGCATGCACATTTTTCTCCTGGGGCCACTCCATAAAGAAGTCAACATGATATGTAGTCACTATCTCATAGAGGCAGGTCCAAGGGATAATGAAGTGAGCAAAAGCAAACTGTATCCTTTCTTAACGTCTGAACAAGGACAACAGCAACAACAGTGGTCCCCTCCACAACCACTGCTTGTGACTAGAGGTCTACCTGCCAGGCCCTATGCCACCCATTTTACATTCATTATCCCCAACAGCTCTGCGAGGTAGGTCATATACTTCTCATTTTACAGATGAGGGTCATACTGATAAGCATCCTATCCAATGTGCTAGAAGGTGATGAACTTGGAATTCAAACCCAGGACCATTTAACTCCAAAGGCTGAGCTGCTAGACCATCATGACAAGCAGAGAAAGACAGAAAGAATGTTGCTGGCATGTCCTCTATCAGAAACAAAACAGACAAGAAACTGCTCTCTCCAGAAGAGTGGGAAAAGGGGTTGGGGTACTCTAGCTTTATATCATTTTACTCTTGAACGAAGGAATAACGGTGACAAGCTGGCTGCTTGCAGCTGGGCGTTACTGTTTCTTATCTTGAAAAGGCTTATTATCCACAGCAGGAGGTTTTGCTATCCTTGAAAGGAGTTATAACAGCTTTGTTTAATATCAATTGGTCATTCTCTGAAGGGGTGCAGCTCAGGATCAGGGTGATCTCTCTGTCTCAAAAGCTACTATTGAAACCTTCCTTTTAATCTTTAACCACAATGCTTATATAAGGAACTTTTTCTGTTATTCAACAGTTAACATCTTACCACACACCATGTCAAAGTACTCGGGTTTATCAGTCTTTGCTGGGAAGCTATAATCTTCCACTGAGCTGTTGACTTTAAAATCCTGGGAGCCCTCCTAATCGGCTCCCTCCCCTCTCCCAAAGAGCCAGCCTTTCATCAAGTTTCCTTAGTCTACCTTCTAGATGTCTAGTCCACCACTTTTTCAGGCCCTTATTATTTCTTACCTGGACCAGTCCTCTCTCACTAGTTTTTTCCCCCTCAGACTTGCCATCTTTAAAACCACCTTTGAAAATGCAGCCAGAATGGTCTTTCTTGAACATGGATCTGATTTTGTCACAGCCCTTTTAAATTCTTCATTAGCTCCCCACCACCTTCAGTGTCCTGTTCTAACTCATGAGCATCCTTCTATATGCTCTCTGGTCAAAAAATACCAAGTGCATTCAGCTCCCGAGCCGTCTTGTGCAAATTAAACAAAAGCACCTCCTTCTCCAGGTAGATGCAATTGCTCCAGGGAGCAAAGCCTGGGCTGGATGTCAGCCTTGCTCCTGCCCCATCTCTGCAAGTCTCTCAGGAGGTTGCCCATGCGCAATCTGCCCTGCAGTCCTGACTTGAAGTTCTCATCAAACATCTCTTGGTTTGCTTGTCTAGAATGCCTTTACCTACTAAACCTCTCTACCTATTTTATTCATCCTTGTCAAAATCAAGACAATCATCCCTCTACAAAGAGCTTTCAACTTACTTCATCACGCCTTTTACAGATTTTCTTGTCTTTATTTCCCCCACCAGACACTGCATTCTGGGAAAGCAAGGACCCTCTCTTTCAGAGACATGTGCCTGTGAAGCCCAGTGCAGTGCCTGGCAGGGTGCAGATTTATGGTTGCTAAATGTCAAATGAATGGGAGGCTTTCTTAGTCATGTCACCATGTGAAATCCCCCGGTAACTTGAAGATTAGGCCAAGGGGTCTGTTTCCTCAAATTACATAATCCTGGCTCAGATACCAAGAAGCCAGATTGCATTTAGCAATGATTTCATGAACAACTAAGTAAGAAGAACAAACGTCTTGCATTTCAACTGCCTGCCCCCTTCTGACAAGTTCACTCACACACCCACTGTGAACTGTTTTGTCCTCTCCTGGTCCTGCTCTCTTCTTTCATCTTCTCCTTCTGGACACGGTCCACCTCACAAGAGCCATCCAGCTGGCTGGTGAGTGTGAACGCATAGTATGCTCTCCTTTTATGAATGTTTGGACATTTTCATCATGAAGTTAAAGTAGATATTAAAAACGAAAATAGGAAGAGTTGTTCATCCTTCTGAACCACAGGCTTCACTTTTTGTATGCCTGCCTTCCATGGGATTTTCCTCATTAGTCCTACTTGGCTCTCCCATTGGCCTGCCCTTGATGCCCACCCTGATTTTATTTACGGCTTCACTCAGCTCTCCTAGTTACTCCCTTTTAAATCCCTCACTAATTCCCTGACATAAATCCAGGATTCTCTTCTTGTAAGTCAGGCCAAAGGGAGTAGAGCTGCCAGACTTTAATTCTCTGTCAAAGGCACTTGTATATCTGAAATCTAGCCATTTTACTTAAGTAAAGATGTACTTTCCAATTGGGCACAGTCATTTTAGGAAGCACTAGGCAGATACACATGTTCTTAATCCGAAATAGATGTTAGTATCTCCCTGCTTACAATTATTCTAGGAGCCCATGGCCCCCACCCAGCCCCTGCTAAAGGGATGAGGCTGGACTGGCTCTTCCTTGGCTATAAGCAGAGGCTTTCAGGTTGTTACCTGTGGCATTTGGAACTGAGGCCCAAATACTGGGTTAATCAGGTGGTGAAGGCTCAGTGTGAGAATACACTAGAACTCAAAGCCAGCTTGTGTAGAACCAGGGTTACACAGAACAGATAGAAATCCAGAAATTTGGAGAAATGCTTCAAGCAGGAGTTTATAATTGTTGTTGCAAATTATATAGTGACATTGACTCCACAAAGAAATTAAGGCAAAAATGGGAATTTCTTGGAAAGGCCAAGGATGGAAATGGCCTCAAGGATTGAAAAAGTGTCAGGTGATCACTCACCCTATCAGGCACCATCTTTGCATGCATGCATGCATGCATGTATGTGTGTGTGCGTGTGTGCATGTGTGTGTGTGTGTGTCTGTCTGTCTCACTCTGCCCCAACTTTCTCCTTCTCCCTCACCCTCAGTTTTTCCCGCAGCAAATGGGATTCTCCTTCAGTGTGTGGGTAGAGGGGAGTGATACAGAGAACAGCCACAGAATGCAGAACTTTAGGTTTACATCCTCTCATAGCAACAGAGAAAGAAAGCTCTGCCTTCTCTTAGTGTGTCTATAAAATATCAGGGAGGACTTTGATTTGCCTGGCTTAGACACATGTTCATACAGCACAGGCCCTTGTGATTGTTTACTCAATGGTCACTTCCCTTTCTTCCTCACAAACTTAATTCTAATCCCATTACAGTACCAGATGAGTATGTGCTCAGGAAGGTGGATTCTTCCATAGTCCAAAGAGATAAGCCATTCTTGATTTACATTAGTGATGCCACCCTGATTCCCCTGCCAGTCACTAGACTAGGTATGAGCATAGGACACAACCCTAGCTAATGAGATCTGACACAAAGGTAGATTTGAAGGAGGCCTTTTTGGAAAAGTGCTTCTTCTTCTTCTTCTTGATAAAATACATAAAACTGGACACCTTCTAGCCTTTGGGTAAAATTGTGTGAGGATGTGATGACTGGAACTGCAATAGCCATCTTGTAATCATGAGGGGCAAATCTGGGGATGAAAATGGCTCATGTTAAGAATGGTAGAATAGAATAGATAAACTTAGAGCCTTGATGGCTTCACTGTGCTATTCAATTAACCATGTTTTCTGGAAAGCCAGTCTGCAGAAAATGTAATGGAACTGATGTTCAAAGGCAACGGAAATGAGGAACTAGGTAGTCCAATGAGAAAGTGAATAAACGTCTATTTGCTAAGTCATAATAAAGGCTAATGGTTATTGACTTCCTACTATGTGTCAGGCATTGTTCCAAGTGCTTCATGTGTATTACCTCATTTAATCTACACAACAACCAACAATGTAGACACTTTCATTATTCTCCACTTTTCAGTTGGATAAATAAGGCCTGGAAACATTTATCCAGACTCACAAACTCAACAATGCCAAGGTGGGAACTCACACTCAGGCTTCTGACTTCTTCTGACTTAATCAGTAGTTAAATTTTGAAGTGACCCTGGTTCCCCACAGTTGGATTTCACAGCTTCCTTCATACCTTTTCAAAGAACCCTCCTTTTATTTGAGATTATCTGGGTGCATTTATATGCACTGCACCCAAATGTTCCCACATAATTAATCTGTGAGTCTCAGAGTTCATTTGTGAAATGCACTGAGTCCAAACCCCATATTAAAACCTCAATTTAGTGGAATTCATGGGTCTCTGGTTTGCTCCCTCTCCAACTGTCACATTGGCAGGTGTTAGTTTGGGATTGTTTGGGGGAATATTTCCAGTAGAATGTGGCTTATTAAAATATCAACAAGCACCTAAAAGGGATGAAATTGTTGACATTGGTTCAAATAATTGCCCCCTTATATCCTTCACTCTAATTTTATCTGTTTTATAACTTTCAAAGTTTTTGCATTAAGGGACACCCTGCCATCACATATGCCTCTGTGGCTCTGAGATCAGAAAGGCATTTCTATTGCCTTAATACTGTTTATTCATGTCACACCTTAACTCCCTTACTCATTCAACAAATATTTGAGTATCTGCCATGCCCCAGGCGCTATGCTAGGCACTGGGTATCAAAAGGTTACATTCCCTGCCCTCATAGAGGGCAACAAAGTGCAATGATATGCTAGATAACTTTTTTCTCTAAACCAACAGGAGAGCTAAGCAAATGAAAAAGGTGCATGGGACTAGACATAGCATTTTGTGGGCACATTCAGTGTAGGAGTTAAAGAGAGCTGACCCTGCTGGTCAACTGCCTAGGTTTAAATCCCAGCTGTGACTGTGTAACCTTGGGGTAGTTACTGAACTGGTATGCAATTGTTTAACCTGTTGAATGGGGATTAAAATTGAGCTTTGTCACAAGGTTGTTATGAGAGAATTTTATAAATCATGCAGAACACAGTAAGTACAATACAATGTTTATTCAAAAGGAGAAGTGAGTTATAGTCTACCCACTGACCATAAATAAGCAACTTTACAGCAAGCCATGGTGATGGAACAACATGCTAACTTCAGAATCTGCAAACAGGAGACAGCTTTGTCATTGCTGGGAGGGACCAGGGTGCCAGGCATTAGGACCATGGTCATCACTATAGGAGGGTGACTCCCCTGGCTCCAGGTAAAACAGAGTCTCCACAATCACAAATGTCTTTTCTTGTTCTCAGAATCCTCACACCAAATGTCAGCTAAAGAGAATTTAAGGTGACTTTTTCTACAGAATTTAGCTTTCAATAAGCACATCCTGGAAGAAAGTAGATGCACCAATGTAAAAAAACATCTTAGAAGTTAAGCTGTTAAATTAAATCTAAATGATTGATAACCTCTCTCACCATTGGTTACCCAGGCTGAAACGGAACATTTCCATTGATGAGAGTGTACATGTTTAGAAAGCCCTTTCCTTTATTGATCATCTCTAACTATCATCGGGTACTTTAATTTTTTGTTTCCAAATCACTGATGCTGGTTCTGGTGCAAGGATGTCCCCAATTCTAATTATAGTCTTTAAATGCATAGAAAAAAGGATTAACTCTCTTCTAGTTTCTCAGTTAGTCATCACTTGACATGAATTATGACCATAATCCTTCAAGTTGAAAGGAGGCTATCAACAGAATCTAGATATTCAGAGGGGTGTCCAGGAAGACCATTGTGAGAGAGGGTTCTTAAAGTGCCCTTGCAACATATTTTGCTTCTGGGCTCTCTGGAGAGAAGGAAAAGGCATCGATTCCTTGTTTTTATTTTATCTGCAGTAGGCTCCCCCCCACAACCTGGAATCATGTAGCCTAGAGAAGGGTATCAATATCAAAACTCAAACATGAGTACATCACGATATCATGTGAATTCAGTGGAATTCAACAGAACTTCTGTAGCTGAAATTTAAACCAAATGTATCAAAATACACCGGCCTCTAGAGGGTATGGACTTAGGACTTTCATTACAGAAACAATGGTTTAGTTTAAACAAGGCCAGTTTCTAAAAACTGTTTTTCCCTCTCCATATGAGAAGTTATAGAATGGGAACCTTCTTAGGTGATACAACTAAATACTTAAGAAGCCAAGATTGGGAGTTTAATTCTCAAAAGAAGAATCAGCTTTGACAGAGCAAAGCTCTCTTCCATGTGCTCACACTGTTTTATCTTTAAGTCCTAGGTACTAGTTATAATAAATAAATGAACAAGGCCCTGACCTTTGCCCCTCCTACACTGCCTCTTGGCTCCTCCTCACCACACAGTCCCATCTACAGTCCCCACCCACCCACCCACTGGGCCTTTGCACTTGCTGTTCTCGCTGCTTGGAGTGCTCTTCCCCAGCTCACCTCAAGTCTCAGTCTTTCACTCCCTTCAAGCCTTCCTTCAAATATCACTTTCTCACTGGGGTCTGCTCCAATTGTCCTTTAGAAAATTGTGATGCGCTCTGTGCCACCCTATACCATACCTCCCTGCATTATGTTTTCCCATAGCTTATCATCTTACAATGTTCAGCACAATTGACTTATTTTGGGGTTTGTTTTTTTGTCCCCCTTGACTAGAATGTATTCAAGGATTTTTGCCTACTTTTGTTCATGACCTAGAAACACAGCTGGCACACAATGGGCAGTCCATAAATATTTATTGGTTAAATTTTATGCATGAGGCAATAGGCACAGAGAGGGTAAGTGGTCATGCTTTTTATAGAAAGAGAGACTCCATTAGGAACTGACATTCCAGAAACCAAACTGGGACTGCATGCCCTTCTTCTGAGGTTTAGTGGCACCACCTTTAAACATTAGGGGCAATGAAGAGATCTGAATAATACCTCATGAGTAGAAATACATACTGACAGTCAAGACTATAAAGAAGTACTCCTTGTCTGTATTATATTCAATAATTATATAAGTGTATGCAAAATCACTTCAAGTATTTTGTGACTCTACTGGGAAATTTTATTTGATAAGACTTGAGGGAAATTAAGAAATGTCAAACTAAAAAATGAAGAGAATACGAAAGTTCTCATAGAAATATTTTCCCAGGGTTGGACAATGGCAAGAATGACAGCATATAACTCTCCTTTACAGATGTCATTCAGATTCAAGGAGTATTTCCCGGAGTTCCTTTAATATGATTGTATTTAACCTTCCTAACAATACATAAGTCAAATTTGCAGATGAGGAACTGCACTCTAAGAGGCTGTGTGCCTTCCTAAAATAGCCCAGTAAGGGGTTGAATTTGGAATAGAATATATTTCTTTTGTCACTGGCATACGTGTCCCTGTACACACAGTTGCTCATTTGGCCTCAGGCACTGATTATTTTATGGGGTCAGGTATCCTGAGGCACTAACGCAGTTTTTGTTCATGGCTAATTTAATGCCTCAACAATTAAAAAATTTAACACAACCAGTATCACTTCCCCTCCCTCTCTTTCTAAGGTCAACTGTTAAACAGATTCAAGAGATTCATCACAGTGAAATTAGTGTCTTTGTGTGCAGTTCATTTCATTAACTAAACATCCAGGCTTAAAGCTCACATTATTACAGAGGAAAAATGCAGCTGCTGACAAGATTGCTAAGAGCAACAAATACCAGGAAAATCTCAAAACTCCAATTGCTTTTTTCTTACCTGTATTTTTGCCAATTATTTCTCCACAGCTTTAAGAATTCATTTTCACCTCCATCTATTTTCAAAAAAGGATTCTACCCCTTGGTGGGGGTGGGTGGAGGGGGTGGAACTAAGACCTCAAAATCAAGTACAAATTGCTCATTTAAAGAATGGGAATGAAAGATAGGCTTTTTTTTTTTTTCTTCCTTAAAAGCTCATCACTCTGCAAAAAGAATCAGAATCCTGTCCTGATTCTTCTTGAGCACTGGAGCAGTGTGTGTGTGTGTGTGTGTGTGTGTGTGTGTGTGTTAGTTAATTTTAATTAAAAAAAAAAAAAAAAAAAAAAGCACCATTCCTGAAAAGCTGTTGCTATGAGACTTCTGGGCCTCAACAGATGGCCACAGAGCGGTTCTCAGCCCCAGCTAGGGCTCTGAAGCCCTTCACGCAGGCATACCATTAACATTCCTGAAATACCTTCGGGGGCGACTTGGGCCTGCCACCTCGGACCAGCTCACCCGCAGCGCGTGCGCGGGGCTCCCTCATCAAGGGGCCTGGGTTGAAATTTGTTATAAATGACTGATCAGGCCTCTCTAGGAAAAGGCCGTAGCAGAGAGGTTGCTGCCCTCCGCTTAGACTTCAGACAAACTTGACCCACAAAGCCCTGGGGTTTTTAGTTGTTCGGGAAAGCTGGCAGGCACACATGCATACGCAGGCACACATACATTTGCGCAAATACACATACTCGCGCAAGCACACGAACATGCCCCACACTCCATACCCAATTCCTTTAGTTGTTTGCAAAAGTCTCTGAGCAGTCACAGAGCCATCTGTGAAGAGAGCTACACGTTTTGGGACTGCAACATTTGGGACTGAGGGCGAGGTTTAAAGGACTCTGGTTTTTCTTTAATCAAAAAGGCATAAATGGAAAGAGAACCGCACAGCATTTGAGTTTCTACCTTCTTACTAACTTCTTGATGCTGCGGGGCAAATCATTCCACTTTATTACCTTTCCCTATTTTTCAAACTGGGATAATGACACTAACCTATGTGCATGGGGAGAAGAATGAATGAGCCATGATTCACAGCAACTGAGAGACTGTTGCATAAATATTGAGCGGTGAGATCAGCCCTCACCGCTCCCAGGGAAAGATAAGAAAGGACCTGGAGATCCCACCTCAGGGTCTAATTGCTGGGACCACTGCCCCAGGAGGGCTGGTCCGGAATGTTAAACACTGGCTTTGGTGGGAAGTGTCTACTGGTAGCTTTATTTGGTCACTAAGAAGCTTTGGGTCTTGGAAAAAAACAAGTAATTCTAAACAGCCATAGTTTTTCAGGGTGGGGCTCATTTAAATTCCATCTCCAGAGCTGCAGCTTCTAAACCAGGCCTGGAGTGCACAAGCAAAGTCCTACTTAAGTGTCTGACGCCACTGGATCATTTGACAGGACCTCAGAGCAATCCTGCCCACTTCAATTCACAGGAGTTCGTTAAGAGCTTTTCTTTCTCCCGATGGTATCAGATGATACACCACCATCATTTGACATTCACTTTTTAATCTTATCTGTCCAACTAAGCAGCAAAATGAGTTGAGGAAGCTTAGGCTCCTGCTTTCCAAAATCAGCCATCTGTCCCGAGATGTGAACATTAGGATTGCTGGAAGGTTTTTGTTTCAAAAACAAACAAACACATGCCTTTGAGAGATCTGGCAGAACAAAGAGTGCCAACTTTTTCCCGCATTAACCAGTGACATTGTAGTGAAGCCATCTGTACAGGAGTGGAGAGGAGGAGGCCCTTTCTTCTCTCCTGAGTCTAGGGCTGAGGGTGGCAGGCTTCACCCTGCTGTTCAGCCTCTGAGCCCCCAGGCCTCTCCAGCTCGGAAAAGTCAAAGTAAAGGCTCACACCTGGGGCTGTTTTCTAATGAGGGAAGGGGGAGAAGAAGAGTTGCTGGATGGAAGTGCCTGCCCTGTGCGGGTTTCATTTGCATAGTTGAACCTTTCAAGCAGAGCCAATGGGACACACAGTGAGCGTCTAGGTGGGGGAGGCCCAGCGCTCTCTATTGTGACTTACTGTGTGCCACCCACACCAGAGGGGACCTCCAGCACACAGTGGTCAGGAGCCTGGCAGACATTCCACAGCTCCAGGAAGGGGAAGAAATGAAATAAGATGCTTCATGCCTCGACCCAATCTAATTCTCCAATGATACTGTTCTTAGGATGAACTATATGTGCATATTTTAGTTATTAATAACTGAGTTAAATTACATATTTGGGGGTTCTTGGGACTCTGCAGATATGTGCAAGGGCTTACTATACTCTTAATATCAAAAATGTCGGGTTCTTGGGACTTTTCTTTTTAACTTGCTATAAAGAGGTTTTTTTTTTTTTTCTCTTAAGTACCTTTTCAAGAAACAGGTTTTATTTGTTTGTTTGCTATTTTAATGAATAATGTTTTCTTTTTAAGATAGTGTTTAGGGCTTTATCCTTATCCATACAAAAATGATTTATGCTTAACCCAGGAAATTATCTTTGATTTCTACATCCTTGATTTATACACTAAGTGTAATTCATAAGCAAAGGTAGAACTTTAAAATGTAAGTCCAGGCTAAATATACATTTATTAGCTTTCCAATGTTCATTTCTCCTTTAACTTCCTCAACATTTATACATTCATTTAGTATCTACTTGCCAGCCAATCTTAATTTTTCAATTATCACCAACCATCTGTCCTATTTGCACACACACAATATATTAAAAATGATTGCGGTGGATGACTTGTGTGATGACCACATTTTACCCTATTGATAATATCATCTATGATTATTTTAATCATCAAAGCGGTTATTTTCAGTATTTATATTTAGTATTATTAACATGTTGATCTTATAGAGAAAGTGTTTTTATAAAGGTGAGTTAACTAACAACTAAGAAAGATGGAAATTTCCAACTGGCTATAAACATTGGAAGAAAAAGACCTATTTCAGGATGATTAGCATAGAATTCGACAGAATGGTTTATGATTGCTTATCATTTCTTTCCACCACCTCTATCTCATTTCTGTATTATTATTTACAACTTGAACATAGTACTTCAGAATTGGAGAACATCTTTGTTTCATGAAGATGTTTATATTGATGGAATTAATAAAATGGGAAAAGTAGCTTCAGAGTCTTTTTGGATTTACAAATGGACTTTTATTCATTTATAGAAAGTTGACATTTTTAAGAAATTGAAGAGAAAATTATTCCCTTCCTATCAGGACAAAACAGGCAGGACTGCTAAGAACTAGTTTCAAACCACTAGTCTTTTTACCAGCCTTGGATTACTAAATCCTAGCATGGCAAGTATGCTGACAGTCATCCAGGATGGAAGACACGATGGTCCTTGATGCATTTGTCCATTAACTGAAAAGTAAAATGAAATCTGAGTAGATCTTAAGTTTGGTCAGAAACATGGCTTAACAGTCCTAGGCATCTGTTGCTCAAATCTGGGTGCTTGCATTTATAACCTGACTTTCTCTGGAACGTAAGGATGAGTAAGTGAGCAAATTAAGACAACCAAACCCCACATTGAAGTGAAAGTCACTAATTCCCCAATGGTGAACAAATCTCAAAAAGAAAAACTGCTTTCATACTGCAAGAGAAAAGGTTAAAGTTAAAAAATGAATGGTAATTAGAATGAGACTAGAAATCCTGGGGTTGCCTGATGGGAAGAAGTTAGGATATTCATCCTGACTTTATGTTGTTATACAAGTTGGCATACAGCACATTGGTTGGCCCTTTATTCTATCTTCACTTGAGCTCCACATCAAATAGGAAGGTGTATACCATGTGGTGTCAATTGCCTGCAAGGGTTACAGTAGTTTGACAAGTACCCCCTTTCAAATTTACATCTTGACTTATTATGTGCTGGTGTCATTTTTGCAAGCGCATCTAATAGCAAATAACTTAGGATTTCATCACAAAAGCCTAAACTAAACTTTCCTGCCTCTCTTAATTTACCTTCTCCATACCGGTCATTCTGTCAAGATAAATGTAGGCTATAATACGGAGAAATATCCAGTTTAAAATGGACTTACCTTAAGGAAGTCTAAGCTATCTCTTCCATTGTCCTCAGTTTTCTGTTGGACATCTCTGTCCAGCGTGACACTGGGCCAAGCTGGCCCGCAGAGGGGGCTCAGTGGCTTGGAAGAGGTGGCATAGAAGCAGGGTTCCAGCTGGGAAAGAGTCCACAGGAGCCAGCGCCAGGAAGGCAAGAGCTAAGCCACAGGTGTCTGATACCACCCAGGCACCTCTGCTCCAACGGCTGCCCTGATTAGCTCAGCACAGAAGGCAGTTCGGATTACTGCCCTCCTCCCAGCCAATGGCAGCGGGCCTGCCTGACAGCAGCAGGGCCCTGCGGGAAGGGGAAGTACACAGGGCCAGAACTGGAGAACCGGTTTCTACAGTTGTGGCTGGCAGCCTGGCCCCCGCCCTGCCCCCCTGCACTCCTGCCCCCCTGCACTCCTGCCCCACGTGCACTCCTGTCCCTTACACTGGGGTGGCAACTGGCCAGGCTGTTGCAAGGAGAGCAGTGTAATGGGTAAGCCCTGTCCTGCTCTTCTCCAAAGAGTCGCTCTAGGTCCTTTGACTCCTAAGCAGCACGATGCACTTTGATGACCACTGAGTGAAGGTAAGAAAGAATGAATAGCCTCGGCAGCTTTCACTGTCGAGTGCCCCTGTCTGCTCTCCCACCTGCCCCTGGCCGGTCTCCACTCAGTCTTCTATGCAGCTGAATAACTTCAGGTTTTCATTAGCTATGGTTTTTGCAAGCAATAGTTTTTCATGGACACTAGAGGAAAGAGAGGGAGAATCACATAAAAAAGAGAAATCTTGCTCCAGTCATTGTTTCCAGCAATAAAATCAAAATTGTAAAGATCACCTCAGACAGCAAAATGTACTGCTTGTAAAACAACATCAACAACACACCTCATGCTAAAGTCCACCGCAGCAGAGTGCCTGGCAGCTCACCTTTGCTGATGGAATCGGAACAGGTATCCTACACTGACACCAGCTACAGGGGTTTTCCTTAACTCTATCATCTGGGCCCCTGACACTGCAGCCCTTTGCAGCTTCACGGATAAGCGGTGCTTGGTTCAAGTTTTGGTATTTGCCCCAGGCCAAATGCATAGGGGTCAGCTTAACAGTAACCATAGACACAAAGAGAGAAAACAGGAATAGTGCACACAGGAAAAAAATAGGGACTCTGCGTGTGTCTGAGTTCATGGGTATGTAAATGCATTTTCATTATTTTATAGCTGCTGTGGAGGGGAAAAACAAGTCTAAAGATCTACAGATCATTTGTAAACCTCCTTGCTAAAGCCTCTTTTAGAGACTTGCACACATTATATTTTAGATGAGGAAAGAAAGGATAGGGGAAAGGAACACACACACACACACACACACACACACACACACGGCTAATTTCTGAAGTCACAGGGGGCAAAATACTCTAAATACCCTAGTGGCTTCTCCAGACACCAAGGAGGGCTAAACCATCCTCGAAAATGGCATTGCATTTCATTTTAGTTTTGAGACGACTGTTTTATTTCAAGACTGTTCCTGTATTAACTAGAAAGGCTGTCTCTCCCGGATGCTCCACTTGAATTCCAGAGCTATTTATATTCCTATAATGTGAAATCTAAGGAAACAGAAATGGGCACGTGTGAGGTGGGAACAGGAACTAGGGTGGGGCAGAGACCCATCTTTTAGAAGAGAAGCCTCCCACTAGATCTTGCACCATAAGGACATTCTTTCAAAAGTAGCCTTCTTTCCTTTTAGGAAAGCAAAATTCTTAGCCCTGGTTTTTGTTCTCCTCCCTCTGTCCTTACAACCTCCTCAAACATGACTGAGCTACTTGTGCTTTCATCATGGGCTACTCCCACTGAGCAGCCAGGCCATGACATTAATTTTGACTGTGTCAAATGTAACCTCCTCTCACTGGCCAGGGGCTCCTGTCCACAGGGCAAAATGACAACTGGTGATGCCCGACAGCTGTTTATTATGATTAGCTGTCTAGTCTGGGAGTGCCATCCGCTCACACAGCAGAACATTCACAGTGGTTTAAAGGAGCCAGGACAACACCAGGAATTTCCTCCTGGTCCAGCTCTGTCCAATAAAAGCTTACTTCAAACCTCATCTCCACCAAGTTCCCTGTGACAACAGCCTCAACCAATTGGAGGCTCCGGGAACTGTCCTCCTGGACGCTATGTCACGTTAGAAGAGAGGATATCTCCATGTGATTTTCTAGAAAAGCTAAAGCACGTAGGAAAGTAAAGAAAAAAAAATATATTGAAGCAATGAAATCACCTGCCCTTTCACAAATTAGGAGATGATTAACAGAACCACTGTTATATTTACAAAGAATAGATGCCAATATAGCATTAGGTGGAACCATGTGAAATTGTCTATATGTGACAACTTGGGGTCTATTACAATAGCAATTTCATGTGACTCAACTTGTAGCTGAACTCTAGTTAACAATCACACAACTAGTAATTAACTGTGTGTCAGCAGTTACTATATTACACTCTCTAATTATTACCACAATTCTATAAAGTGACTGCTATAATTATTGCTGTAACTTTACAGAGGAGGAAAGGGAGACCTGGGGAGGTTAAGTAAGGTGTTGACCACTTTACAGCTAGGCGTCCACACCCTGGCCATCTGGCTCCAGAGCCCACACTTGGAACCACCACCTTCTGTGAAAGAGAATCTGAATTCTGACTTCGACATTCACTACCTTTGTAACCCTAATAGGGCCAATTATTAAACTTCTCTAAGCCCCAGTTTTCCTTCTTCCTAAAACAGGACTGATGATAGAACCTACCTACTATCAGGATGAATGTAATGGTGTAAGTTAATCACTTAGCACAGTGTCTGGCCTGCAGGGAGATCTCCGATGTTACCAAACAGCAGTGGTGTGGCCAGCATGAGTACTCTCCCACCTTCCCCAGGATCTGTAGTGAGACAGCACACTGTGACCCCTCTACCCTGCGGGGCCTGGAAGCCCCTCAGGGATTGAATGTCAGTGGAGTCTGGAATCCCCAAGTCTGTGCACATGGCTTTGGTGTGTAGGAAGGTCTTCACATTGGAGAGGTGCACGAGCTGCCTTTCATCCACACACACTGCCTCTCCAACCCCCAGAAAGGCTGCCCATGCCCCATCTTCCATTTCCTGCTTACTCTGCTTGAGATTTCTGTGAGAACCCATGCCTGCACAAACATCTTAGGTTTCTCATCTGTTACCTGCCTAGCAAGCTTCTTTGGCCATCAGCTGTAGAGGGTTGCACAGTCCATACTTAAGGAAGCATTGATGATCTAATCTGGAAGCAGTGTTGTGGAACCCACCATGCACTGGCTCTGCCACTGCCCTGCTTAGTGACCCTGAGCAAGTCACTGTCATCTCTGGGTTCTGGTCCTCATACTAATCTGGAACACCACTAAATTTCTCTCCAGTCCTAATACCTGTAGTGAAGAGAAATAAAAGCATATACTAGATGAGTTTCTGAAAAAATAAGTTAAAAAAATTTTTTTCCCTCTTCTCAAAAGGCTGGTAGCTCATTCATTCAGGCACTGACTATTTTCTTCTGATTACATTTTAAAAAACAAACCCACAGGCAGGAAAGGTTTATGGTGTTCTGTTGACAAACTGCAGACCAAGATAGATGGCCTTGACTTTAGAACACCAGATTTCCACTGGTATTTTCCCCCTAATGACTTGCAGATGTCCTGGCCGGGCACTTGTCTGTGAGTAGAGATGGGGGAGGGTCTATGGAGAGAAAGCCTCACAAAAAATGAAGAGAATTTTTAATTTCTTTGTGCGTGTGCTGTGCATAACATTTACACTGTTCTCTAGCAGCTTCAAATGGATTTATTCACTACGTAAGGTAGATTTGAAGGCCTCCACAGTACTTACTTGCCTTGCATGTTGATGATATGCTCCAGAAGCTCAAAGGACTTTCACAAAAAATATTTTTTTAAATTATAAAATTCTGTCCTCAATACTCCCAGGAGAAATCAAGCTTTATGAGTGGAGGAGATAAAAACAGCTTACTGGCCTCTAGTCTGCTTTCTTGCCATAGAGTGCCCACCACCTTCTAACACACTGTATGTATAATGGACATATCTGCTGTGTTTATTGTTCATTCCTCCTCTCAGAAGAATGTCAACATGAGGACATTCTTCTGAGCAGATGTGTTTGTTTTGATCCTGGCCGAGTCCCAAGCACCTAGAGCAATGACTGGCATATACTAGATTCTCAAAAAATAAATTAAGATTTGTAAAATCATGTTTATAAACAATTCAGGTAGAACCGGTATCCTGCACATGTCACTTGCAGAAATCACACTGTGTCTTTAGGAGGAAGAGACAATATAGAACAGATGGCACTGGTGGGGATACCAACAATGACCAAGGTGATGATGATGTGTAAGGCAAAAAAAAGTGAACAAGTTTTTGTGGGGTTCAGAATTAGTTTAGCCTAACTCTGCAAATTTTCATGTAGAGGTTCCATGAACTGGGTAGTGATCCTAGAGAGAAACTTAATAAACTCAGTTTCTTTTTTCAAGTCTCTTTTAAAAAAATTTTTTTTAATTTAATTTTTTTTTTTAAATTAATTTCATGGGAAATTGTATTTGTTGCAGAACTCTTGAGTGTTTCTGAAGGAGTCAGGTCCTTGACGATATTAAGGAACGGGACAGGCAGCAGTTGAGCTACGTTCACTTTGCACTCAGGTGACCATTTTTCATCCCAGTCTGACCACTTACTGACATCAAGATTGATGAGTTATGCCTGCAGCTTTGTAAGAGATGTCAGCTAAGTCCAAAGTGTTATTATATGATACCTTGCCTGGATAATAACTCATAGGACAGAAACCACTGATGGTACAGAAATCAGAAGGCATGACATTTTTTCGTTGCTGGTGCTACTGACGAAAGTCACACTTTTTAATTTAAATTATGCTTCTTGTGCTGTCTGAGACTAACAGGTCTAAAGTAATCACACGTGTCTTTTTTCTCCCTTCACGTTCTTTCATTTTGGGGTAGGGGGACCAAGGTATTTCTGCACAAGATCATTAGTGGCCAGAAGGTAGCAAATAAAGACACGGAGCTCAGTCATTCCTTCAAAGTCCCAACATCCCCAAAGGGGAACCCCCACATACTATTGAGCACTAAGAATATCAGGTATAGGGAAATTACATTGGGGTTCACATTTTACCCTTGAGGTGAAATAAAACTAGAGAAAGAACATTGAAGAACACAAATTACAACATTGTTAATGATTCATTTCAACCTCTAGGAAAATTACACAGCTAATATAAAAAATAAATATGGTGTAAAGGTAACAGCCTATGTCAGTTAAACTTACATATATACTTATTACTTAGTAGGGAGTTTAGTATACATATCAGGCAGGATATTGAATACTTTAAATGTATATGCTGTTTTAATTCTCCCAACAGCCCTGCCAGGGAGCTGCTGTTATTATAGCCACTTTACTGCTAAAGAATCTCAGGCACAGACATACTAAAATTTTGCCCAGGATCACAAAACTAGCAAGTGCCAATAACAGGACTTGAACCCAGGCCTCCTGATTTCAAAGTGTCTGCTTTTAAACACTATATTGTGTTTGTTAGATTTGTTACGGCTTAGAAAAGGGATGTGCATGGTATGTTCCGTATTTAAGAGCTTGGGGATTTTTTTGGCTAGCAGATTCCTCCTTAGGGAGAATATACCAGCCACCCCCAGCCAGATATCAGCAGAGGCGATCAGTTGAATGGCGCCAGCCAGCAGTAACGAGAGAGGCTGTCAAGCAATTAGCCTGATGATAATTTGGTATGATAAAACCTGCTTCAAATCATAATTCAAACGGACAATGTAAAGAGCATTCTTCCTTTTGCTTTCCAAAGCCCCTAGCTTGTACTATGGTACAAAAAGGCAGTTTGGATCACAGCAAGAGGTATCACAAGCAGACACATTATGTGGGGTTTTCCATTCATTCCGCAAGCAGTTCATGATGACTGGCCGTGGTGGGCAATGGAGACATCAAAAAGAAGACACATTGATTCCCAGCCCCAATTTTGTAGAAGAAACTGTCAACCATCCTTCTGTTGGAAAAGCCTCAGTCTGGGCAATTGGCTGGAGATGAAAACGTGGCAGGTGTAAGATCACAGGAAGCAGTGGGGCCCCAAAGCAAACTACAGAAAGAACATGTCACCTGACACCTGACACCTGACACCTGACGTGAGGACACATTGCCCCAAGCCTTTGCTGCCAGATTGTCTGATTTTTTCAGAAGCCAGGAAACCAGATTCATATGTAAAACACCCAGATTTTCAATGTGGATTAAACAAATGTTTACAGGCCAAATATTTCAAAATCAAACAAACGTCTTCACGTCAAATGCTTATGTAAGATGTAGTTTACAAATTCTGCAAATCAAAGATCTTGATTAAATTCACTGACTTGGCTTTCTAAAAGTAAAATTGTCTAGCTTTTGTAATGAATTTTGCTTTGAAAAATTTTCCATTACAATTGACATTAAATACTATTTTATATTATAGTTTCAGGTGTATAGCATGGTGATCAGACATTTATGTAATTTATAGTGTTCTGCCTTTTCAGTCTAATACCCACCTGACACCATCCATAGTTATTACAATATTATTGGCTATATTCCCTATGCTGTACTTGAAATCCCAATGACTATTTTGTAACTCCCAATCTGCACTTCTTGGTCCCGTCATCTAACAGTGGATTTGATATGTGGAGACTTCTGATCCTTATGTATACCTAATTCAAGTCATTTTTTAATGTTTTTTCCTTTTCTTCTTCTTCTTCTTTTTTTTTTTTGTATTAAGGTTTAACACACAGAGTGTGTAAGGTGCACTAATCTTATGTAAACAGTATAAATGATATAGACTAGTTTCAGCATCTGTGTAAGATTCCTTCCAGATGTTTCCAGCCTCCTTAACACTCAGGAATCCCACTTTTGACCTCCATATGAATGAGCTTTGCCTGTTGTTGCCTAGTTCAAATCTTAATCACGAGAAATTGATGACAGATTTAGTTGCTTCAGGTCTGAAAGAAATAAAACTGGGCTTATATTTATTAATAAAGGCACAACTGAAGAGAGCCATGGTAAACCCCCCAGTATGATGGCATCCACAAACTCAGCCAACCGCTTCTCCACGTTCTGTTCTTGTTACTCTCACACATCTCCGATAATTATCATTTCCTGGGTGAATACTACACACCAAGTATGTACTCTTCATTCTGCATAGAGTATCTCCTTTAAACATTAAAAAAAATCCTCTGAGATACAAATTTAGATAAAATTTATTCCAACTGTATAGTTAAAAACGACTGGCTCTGTGGTTGGTTACCATCCACACAGCCAATATGTGAAAAGTCTAGGTGCAAAGGCCAGGCTCTTACAAAGCCCAGGGATTTTCCACTGGACTCCAAGGCCCTCCTGTAATATTAGTAAATGGTATGTTTTTCTAACTCTTCCACAAGAACATAATAAACTTTATTTATTAACCAGGAACATAATGAACCTTATTCAATGTAGGGCAGAGATGTTAAACTCATTTTCACTGGGGGCCACATTAGCCTTGCAGGTGCTTTCAAAGGTCTGCATGCAATTTTAGGACTGGATAAATTAACCACTCCTTAACAGTGAAGCAAGCCAGGTAGAAACAAGGTGTTGGGCTGGATTCAGCCCATGGGCCTTGTGTTTGCCACTTGTGATGTAGAGTTAGACTGGGAGTTCACACCTCACATTATAGCATATTAGTAGTGTTGTTGGAAGGTATTGAAAGCTTATGTTTATTATCTAGGTACTTTTTATTTCTCAAACAATATGAACACAATTAAAATAAATATCTGACTATTTTTTCCTGGGGCTTATGAGAACATTGTCTTATATGAATAGAGTTTTGAGACAGGAGATAGATTTGGTGTCCAAAGATTTTTCTCTGGAGATATAAAGTGCAGTACAGGGTATATAGTCAATAATACGGGTGGGGGTGGGGCAGCAAAAAACCAGAATTATCTTTCAGAGAGAGGACTCCTTGTAGTATAGGCTTGCCTTGCTAGGTGAGTGTTCTAAAAATCCATCTGCATCAGTGTACCAGCTGGTGTTATTGTGAGAGGCTACGTTTGGCTTCAGTAAATTTTTTTGAAGACTTTTTCAACATATTTGTCTTTTTCGCAATGGGTGATTTATGAGCATACTTGTCCACACCATGCTGAGTGTTCAGCAGTTTTTGACCAAAAATGGCATGAACCCCATGCCCCCTCCTTCCTATTCGCTTGATCTTGCCTTGAGTGACTTTTGTTTCCCCAGATGAAAAAAATGTCCTCAAAGGGAAATATTTTGCTGATGGGAAAGAGATGAAACAAAACAACAGCAAAAAGCACAAAAAGGCATCAAAATCAACAAATTCAGAAACTGTTGGAAGGTGACTGAAGTTTAAACATGTAAGAGTAACTATATAACTTTTTATATAACTTTTTCTGGGGTCCTCCTTATAATATAATAACTATGATTATATTAGATGAGTATTAGACTTACCAGAGGATCGCTTCATAAGTTATATAAAAGTCCACCTGAAACTAATACAATACTGTATGTCAACTGTAATTGAAATATAAACAATTATTTTAAAAAACAACAAAAAGAAAGAAAATGTTTCTATTACCTACTTGACAACTTACAGGTTTTCCAGAAAAGTCAGCATTTCAGGCATGTAGTCCTTAACATTTTTCATGCTGACATGTCGTGATTATGGAAACAAACATTTTGCAAAATACAAAGTTCTGTAATAAAAATCTTTTTTCTCTCTCCCAGGCCACTTGGTGCAGCATGGAAATAGGATTAGGACAGTGGTGCAGAATTTCCAGTAGGAGGGGCTTCCTGGAGGCAAGTGGATTGGGAAGGCGTTGCAGGACACTTGTCCTGAAGCCGTGTTCTGCACAGTTAAGTCCACTGGCTTTGATTAGCCCAGAGCAGTTTTCTAAAAATGCTTTTATTCATTCTTTAACAAGATTGAGAACACATGAAGTGTTTATATTAAGAACATTATTTTATTGGGAGGGCAACCGGTGCATATTATTCGGAGGGAGAGGGAGTTCTAGGGCTCTGCCACATGGCAAACCACGACAACCAGTGACTGGCAGAGCAGTGCAACAAAGAGATGGAGAAGACTTCCTATGCGGCCGATGGACTGACTACACCGCCAGGCCCTCCCCGGTGGCCCATCCTTTCAGCAGATGGGGAGAAGCTGATGACTTGCCAATATGTTTATGTAGAAGGATCACTAGATGTTCACTTATGCCTAAGGCCTTCTAGCCTGAGCTATGCAAAAATTTCATGTATATATGCCTTTTTATCTCAATAGCTAGCTACACTGAGACCAACTGTCCTATTTGAATTCTAGAGCCCGATCTATTTGATCATCTTGTTCTTACACTTCAGGTAGCTCAGAAACTCAACTAATGTATCGTGAAATACCCACACTTACTAGAAGCATCTGTTCAGATCTGAACTCTAACTAACATCCAGGATTATATTCCACAGACATCCAGCTGAGTTAGCCATGTGACCTTTCCTCAAATCAATACCTGTTGCTTAAGAACTTAAGCCATTTTTAACTCGCATATTTAATCTTTACTTAGTTGCCAAATTCCTTATTTTATTTTTAATTAAGGAAATTTTAATGTGATAAAGTACATATTATATAAAATGTACTGCTTAACCACTTTTAATTGAGCAGTTCAGTTGCATTAAGTACATTCACATTGTTGTGCAAACATCACCACCATCCATCTCCAGAACTCCTCTTACAAAATGGAAACTCTGTACCCATAAAACAATGAACTCCCCAGTCACCTGCTCCCCTTGACTTTGGCAACCACCATTCTACTTTCCATGTCTATGAAGTTGACTACTGTAGGTACCTCACACACATGGATTTATACAGTATTTTTTTGAGCATGTGTCAGAATTTCCTTCCTTTATTTTAAATTTAAAGATTTTTATTTATTATTTTTAGAGAGAGGGGGAAGGGAGGGAGGATGAGAGAGAGAGAGAGAGAGAGAGAGAAACATCAATGTATGGTTGCCTTTCACCTGCCTCCAGCTACAGACCTGGCTGGAGACCTGGTTTGCAACCTGGTTATGTGCCCTGGCTGGGAATCAAACCAGTGACCTTCGGGGTTTGCAGGCTGGTGCCAATCCACTGAGCCACCAGCCAGAACTCCTTCCTTTCTTAAGGCTGCAAATTTCTCCTTCATCCTCCTCTTTCTCCTCCTCTCCCTCCTCCACCTTCTCTTTCTTCCTCTCTTTCTTCTTTTTTTTTTACCAAAAAATGTTTCAAGTTTATCTAGCAATGTTAATCAACTAGACTGATCAGGGGTTATTTGGTCTATTTGATAAGACATGAGGCCTGGAACCCATAAGAAGGAGTAAAAGAATGTGCCACATCTTCAAAGCCAGCTTCTTCAGAGTGCATCAGAATTACCTGGCTAGTCCAAAGCCCCAGGGTTTCTGATTCAGTGGTTCCAGAGAGGAGAATTTGCATTTCATATGCATTCCTGGCCAGTGACCGCACTTTTGAGAACCACTACAACCTACCCAGTGTTAAGCCTCTAGGATTTCAATCACCAAATTTTTCCCATGGTGCAAAGAAATACTTGTCCATCTAAGATGGTAGGCTTGCAGTTATAGAAGAAAGAAAGCATAGAGCAGAGTAAATAATAGTGAGAAAGTCCAGCCCTTACTATGCCTAGCATTGTGGGAATGAGGGAACGAATGGTGGCCAGTCAGACTGTCAGGACCAGGTTCTAATTTCACTTCTCTGGCCCCAGGTAGGAGGCTTCAAGCACGTGAGGTAAGTGAGGAGAATGTCCAGGACATTGGAAAACCTTGACTCTACTGCTCCATCGAGACTCTCAAAGAAGCTCGCTGTGGGAACGGCTTGGCCCAGATCAATTTAGACAGATGTCAGATGCCAGCCAGTAGGCTTGGAATGGGGCAGCTGTGATGGGGTGAGGTGATCCTGAGGTGAACCCCTAGGCTAGGAGTTGCTAGGATAGAAAACTTGGCAGCCACTAAGGTGTCTGAAGCTAATGGGAGTTGCACAGAGGTCTGCCTGCCAGTTGAGGTCGCCAGGCATCCTGGAGGGTATCACCCAGGCCAGAACGGACCAAGGATTCAACAGCTGCAGAATTCAGGTGGAGGGTAGCTGTGATGGGGGAGATCACAGGCAGAGCCTAGAGACCAAGGGGCACTGTGCCCTATGACCTGCACTCACCTCTGCACCAAAGTTCCTGACACTATTTTGGCAAAGCAACTGGACAGTAGAGATGGTGTGAATAGGGCAGTGTGAGCAGGGAGCATTTTATATTACTTCCAAGGACTATTCAAACAATTAGACCAGGCTAGCTTTCAACTTGGCTCTGGCTAAAAGTTTGTGTCCCTGTTAACCAGCAAATACGGGTTTCTGTGGAAGACAGGCTAAGTTTAGACAGTAAAGAATTCATATTTTTTTCCTGTACGTATAGGTTGTTAGGCGATTAGGATTGTTAGATAAAATCAGGGATATAATTTTACTAAAAAACTAGTCGTCATTTATCTGAAATTCAAATACTACCTGGGCAACCTATATTTTGAATTGCTGAATCTGGCAACCCTACATGTGACTTTCTGTGGCCCATTTACATGTGGTGATAAGGTGACTAGAGTATCCCTTTGTCACACTGTCTACCTCAGCCCCATACATCTCAATCATTCTTGTACCAAGTGAGAGCGATTGACGGAGCTTAACGCCAACTGTGCATACTGGATTTCAAGCTCGTATTCATCTTTCAGTTGGGTGGCAGAGGAAAACTAGCCTGGGATAAATCCTGACTGCAGGTAGTCTTCAAAGGGGTGAGTCCATACCTGAAACATACCAATCAGTTTCTTTTCACTGTATTTAAGACATGGATATTCACATTTGATTCATCACAATACGCCTGTAAGATAATTTCCAAAAGTGCGAAGTGAGCATTTTCACTTTATTTTCAGGACATCTTATGTATCCTCTAACCTTGTCTCCTCGACTTCCAATGACAAGACCCACTTGTCTATCCACAGATGGCTCCAACCAATTGGTCACTGAGGTAACACCTCTGGGAAGACATTCCTTTATGGTAAGATACCGATACCTTGCAAAATTGCTTTTAAAAATACGAATAATAGCTTTACTGCTGCCATTTTACATCAATGTAACAGTGTATTGTTCTCAAAGGAGTCCAGCTGTTCTTAGCCATGTCTTAGCCATGGAGCTTAGCAAGCCTTTGCCCAACAAGGTTTCCCCTTTAGCAGTTGCTTTAGATCTCAGCCAAGCCCACCCGGCAACAGATGAAGAGCCTGCCAGGGTTTAGGGGTAGTACTCACAGGGCTGACACTTAAACTCAACAACATTATCAAGCATCTGCTATTTGGGAGAGCAGTGATAAAATCTCCAATGTTCTCTTACAAAAACAATGAAACGTTCCCATATTTCCACATTAATCAGGTATAGCAACCATTTAAAAATTACAGAACAAACTGTGATTAGAATCAAGCTGTGGGGCTTTTTTTGTTTTGTTTTGAGGGAGAGTAGAAAGTGATGAGTTTGTACTCTGTTGCTTCTCCCTTCTTGCTGCATTGTTTCTCCCATTTCTATTTTCATTGGCATGTGGACTTGCTCCCATCAATTGAGTTAGACAAGATGGGAAGGTTAATTTATTTAAGGGACTTTGAGTCAACATTGCTGGGGAGACAAAAGGCATCAGTGTGTACTGTTTTGAAAGCAAAACAAATGAAAGCACTGGCAGAACACAAACTGTGGTTGCCCACAGGCAAAGGAACCACACTGGTTCTGGGGTTTGAGTAATGGCAGAAAACTAGCTTGTCTGAACACCTACCACCAGCCCAAAAGCTTGGGTTTTGTGTCAGAGAGACTGGAGTTTAAACCCATACTTCCTACAGGTGTTCCTAGTCCACATTGCCCTATGGAAGGTCTGTGTCCTCTTCTGTAAGACAGAGAAACAATCATACCTATTTAATCAGGTTGTTGTAAAAACTAAGTAAGAGAAAGAAGTGCTCAAAATACCCAAAACAAAGAGGTGAGAGCACACTAGAATTGTTTATTAAAGGTGACAGGCTAACTCATACATCAAAAATGATTCCTAGATAGGCTAGTCTACATTTGATCCAAAATAATCCACTGCCTACTATGAATCCTACGAAAGTGAAAGCCTGGTGGTCCAGTTCAATCATCTCCTGTACATTCAATGCCAAGTACCTTCATCCTTTTATCCCATTTCCTTAATTTTAGAATGTTAATCCTAAGAAATTTGAATTCTGATACCACCCATATCATCTGCATTTAGGGGCCAGGACAGGAGTATCCATGAATTATTACCCAAGACGAAAAGAACTCTCACTATTGGAGGGCTATTCCAAAAGTGTCAAAGAGAGGTGAGCCTGTTCTGGACATTTTATTGGAAGGGGTCAAAATTACATTTGCAACTATAGGATGCCTCGTACTCTCACATGTTTGCAGAGGGGAAAAATGCAAGGTACGAGAGTTGAAACAAAACACCGTTCAGGAGTCTTAAATTCCTGAACATGAGCTTATTTTTTCTGCTCATTAGATTTGGTGAAGTGACTCGGAGTTTTTGACCTCTGCCCCTGACTTTGAGACAGTGATGGAAAAGGGGCCACGGAATCACGAAGCAAAGGTTGAAAGGGCTCTTAATCCAAACAGCATGGGTCTCAGTCAGATGCTGCTCAATGTTCACCTCCATGAGCTGCAGCCCAGGTTGCACTTTCCCAGGAATTCCCACAGACCACGTCAGTCCCCATGCCTCATCATGCCAGCATTGTTGTTATAAAGGTATCAGATGTGAAACAGTGTAAACAGAGTGGCATGGAGGCCATTCCTGCCTAGTGACCTGGACCGAAAAGGTCTATTTTTAGAAACTGGTGCAAGCTGCTAGGTCCTTGGAAAGCAGGTCAGCCACACACTGTTGCTATTTCTGAACATTGCTGTGCATTTGGATTGTATCCTAACATGTTTGTGAGGGAGTTCAGAGAGGGTGAGAATGATTTCTGATCTTGATTTAAAATTAAAAAGCTGAATTCTGAATTTAACATACACATCGTGGCCAAGAAGCATGAAGCTAGTCTTTCATTTCAAGGGATAACCATGGAGCTGCCCAAATTGGCATGGTTACCATGCTTTGGGTCTTATATGGACCAAGGAGACAGGGAAAGATCCAAAGGCAGGACCTCATCCAGCCTGAGGTAGGCTGACCGCTTAGTGCTACAGGCTGCCTGCCTCAGCGGGCATTAGAATTTGTTAAAAACCAGGCTTCTCCTAGATTTAGCAAGGAGTACAGAGATTTGCATGTAGAACGGGCACCACAGCTGATTTTGATGCAAATTGTCTAGAGTTCACATTTTGAGGAAAAACTGTTATAGGTAAAAGACAAAAATCATGAAAGATGCTGAAGAATGAGAAAGGTAAGTTGTCAAATAAAGCACATACATACCGAATGATCAGTCCCTGCCATCATAAGAGAGGGAAAGCTGTCATGTTGAAGCTAAGAAGAGCTCTGGCCTCAGAGTCAAGCTGGACGCCCTGACACCCTGGCTCGCTGTTAAAACATCCGGCTCCTCTTTCTAAGTCTGTGCTTTTAGCCCTGTAACCTAAGCTAAGTTCATTTCTGCGGGCTTCAACTTTTACAGAGCAGACAGCATTTTCTCAGAATACTCCTCCGGAGGTCAAAAGAGAGGCTTTGCCCATGAACTCTGACCCCTTACCCACCACAGTACAAAAGCTCTTTTGTATCTATAGTCATTAGCAAGTCACCTTTTCTCATTGCCCATCCTCCCCCTCCCCCAGCCCCAGTCCTTGACATATTTGATCATTGTCCAGTTTGGGTGTGACTTTCATTGGCAGGAGACACCAGCCCCATCCACCTTGAATCCTGCCTCACCAGCATCTTTTAGGCTTTGCTGCAGGAAAACCCAGTTACAAGTGGGGACGAACCCACCTTCTCTTAGTTAGGGGTGGAAATGCCTCCACTCAGTATCTGCTGGATTCTGGTACCAGCAGCGGCCGTAGCTATTCACTGATTGAACAAAAGCACATCAAACCCAGGGCTGAGGTTTTTTCTTTACATATACTGTCTTCTTGTTACAGCCTTTATACAAAGTAGGGATGATTGCCTTGAACTTCCAGAGGTGGGGAAAAGAGAAAATTCAGAGATGAAGTCAGTTGGCTGAGGCCTCACAGTAAGAGTTGGGACTCAAACTAATTTCCATCAGATTCCAAGCCAGTGGTCCTGCCCACGGCACACACAGCATTGTCGCTGGAGGGGAGGGGTGGCACTGGAAATGACAAGGTGACTGCAAAGGCCCTTACTCCAGGGAGGCTTGCAAAAGCTGGGGCACAGAGGAGGGTGAACCCTGCCCCAGGCAGCATCCTGAAATCCAGGCTCTTGGGACCTAGCTCCCCAGCAGGGCTGGAGAGGGCTATCTTAGCAAGGCGAGGCACCTGGCCAAAAAGCCAGGGAATAGGCATATTTTATTCACAGGAGGGAGAAAGGCCTTCAAATATCGTTTTTGTTTGTTTGTTTGTGTTTTTTTTTTTTTTTGTGAAGGATACAGGTGATAAGTGTGGTGACTCTTGATCCTATGGAAACAGAGGGGACAGTGAGGACGAGGCCAGCCTGACCGTTCCCGTGAAATCTTAATACAGGAAAACATTTCTATAGCAATTCACTCTACCAATGAGGGCGATCTGATTATACCCATTTTTTTCAGATGATGAAGTTATTGCAGAGGGTAAAGCCCTTGACGAGTAAATGATAAAGCTGGGATTCAAAGTCAGGTAACCTGGCTCAGAGCCTGTGCTTCTAACCATCAGACCACACAGCTGCTATAGGGTATAGTTTTGTTTTCATTTCACAAACATTCATTGAACACACATTAGGTGCTCGTTCCATTCCAGGCACCAGGGACACCACATTGAACAAAAACCTAGGAGTCTGTGTTCTAATGAGAAGGACACAATGAATAGCTTTGTGAGTATGTGTCTCACAGGTGAAAAAATAAAAGAACATTGGGAGTGTGATAGGAAAGAGCTACAGTTTTTAACTGACTGTACAGAGAAAGCTGACATTTGAGCAAATGCCTGAAGGAAGTGAGGGAACGAGTCACAAGGGTATCGAAAAATTACTTTTTTAAACCTTAAGTAACATGCAGCCATGACTTAAAAAACGATGCTTCTCCTTCATTGTTTGCTCCTTTAAGTTTTCAGGGTGCAAGATGAAAAGTTATGAAAATATTTCACTCCGATGACAATTCCGTGAGACTAATTTAGGTGTTAGGGGCTTGGGGCCTGTTTATTCACCCTCAATAGATAACAATGGCTGATTTCCTAAGCAACACCTGCAAAGAAACATTCCAAAGGATCTTTTCAAAATGCTCCTTAGAAAGAATCAGGCTTCATGAAAAACCGTGCTACATAAACAACAAACACACCAACCAAGCAACCAGGAAGGATAGCTTTACACCTCCCACCCACTAAACAAAGACAGCGTTAGACAGGGGTTGAACAGCAGAATCAGGGGGAGTGGAAAAACTGGCATTTTTCAAATGCTCTGACAAACTACGAAGCAATCCAGCCCCTAGTGGAGAGAGAGTGACGTGGGCCTCTAGACCAGAGAGGCCATTGAACATTTTAGTTACAGAGGCAAAGTCATAAAGAGGCTGGTCTTAGAGGTATAATTTTACCAAGGGCTACTTAGGCTCTTCAACACTGCCACATGCTAGGACACCAGAAGGACCACCATCACGAGGAAACAGGTGGTAACAAATACATTTTTGAGGCTGACACTTTAATTACAATGGTCAAAGGGAAAAAAAAAATCCTTAGGGGCCACCTGAAGTCAGAAGGACCCAGGGGTTTCTCTGTCTTTTGAAGGCAAAATATCTGTGTAGGGTTCTTGATGCTCCCAAAGCTATACTTGAAGCCTTCCGCAGCACCTTATTAGGATACCTGTGATCTTGGAGCCGTTGAAATTAAAACATAAAAACACAGTGTCCAAAAGGAAAGTAAAACAGTGGTGTTATCAGAACAGGACAAACTGCTAGGACCCTTAGAGCTGTGACTTCCTGTTAAGAATTCTGGAAACCCCACCTCCAATACCAGGAAACGAAGAGACTTGTGCTACGGCTATCTATACACAGGGTGCTTTTTAAAATTGGGGACTGACAAAGTAAATAAAAATTCCATAAGGATACATAGATGCTCCCGTGCTCATTTCGCTATGGTACCTCTTGACATTGTCTTCATGTAGTATGTCCCGTTAAATTTAATACATTCAAAGGCATTAAGCCATCTTTCTTTCATAGTATATTCCATGGGGGCACCATCCATAAGTGACATGTAAAGTGGACATGGCACCTGCAGTATGATGGGTGTGGTTTTAGCCCCTCAAAATGGCTGGAAGGCCGAAAAATCTGCTGGTAAACATGAACTCCCTGATAGCAGCTTAAGTTACAGGTGTTCAGCTGCCCACCGACAACACACATCTCCCATGCCCATTCCCATTTATCAATAGTAATTTCACTTAAAAAAAAATCACACCTCTACATAGCAGTAATGAGAAACAGAACTATACAAATGCAAGGGCCAGCCTCTGCCCTTTGAGAGCAGCCCTCTGGATCTCAGACAATCCTGAAACCCAGCAGCAAGGGTCTTTGGTTTTGCACCTGGTTCCCACTTTAATAAGGCTCTGTTGTACTTCCCACCTCTCTGTCAGCTTTCCTGTTTCTCCTGCTACTTGTCTTCAATCATCTTACACTCTAGGCATCTCTTCTACCTTTGTCTCTCTACATAACTTAGTTTCTCGTTATCACTTCAATTTACAACTTAAACCAGTGGTTCTGTCACTTTTCTGCACATTAGAATCATTTGGTAAACTTTGAAAATGTCCAATGCCAGGGTATACTTCATGCCAATTAAATTAGAATTCTGGGGGCTGGGACCCAGGTGTTTGTTTATATTTTTATTAACTCCCTGCATAATTCCAACATGTAGCCAAGTTTGAGGAGCGGCTTAAAGCCATTTTGATCCGAGGATGCAGAATTACAAATGTTTGATTCATATTTTAAATCACCATCATCCAAACGTATTTGTTTTAGCTGATGCCCCACATTTGGAATTGGGGAAAGGATTCCATCATAATTCTTGTGTGATCTCTGAACTCAGATTTCAACTCCTAAAGGCTCAGACAGCTATCTGAGTGCCATTCTTTCATGGTGGGCATGGAGGGGTGGGTCCTGCTTGGAATACATTTGTCTGCAGTAAAACCATGTTATCCCAGGAATGAAACCAGGTCCTTTTATCATCAAACCTCCCTCGTTGGGAAACAATACAGCATTCCTTTGTCTGTGGCTAGTGTTCAGTGCATAGCCAGTGAGCATATGTAACCCAGTGAGTAAAAATAGCGGTTATCGTTATGTGCCCCAGCAAAAAATGTCCCTTTTCCCATTACAGTAAGGGAGTCTTATTGCATACCTCTCAGGAAACCCAATAATGTGTTACATGAATTTTCCATGGGAAGGAACAACTGGTTAGGAAATCAAATACTATACTTCTAGACGGTGACATTCAAACCTTGGACTCCAGGGAAGCCCAAAACTGCTCTTGTATGGTCCCAGCAGGATTGAAATACCTCCTCAAAGCATACTGAGCAAATTCCCATGATGCCAGGCCTCTTGGAAACGTTTCTGGGGGTCAAAGGCCACTGCAGCTGCCTCCTTCCCCTCCTCTCAACCATTTGCTCAAGTGGAAAAAAAAAATGTTTAAAGAGTAAGTTACCACAGTTCTCAGTTATACTAATTTCCCCTCTGGGGAAGTCTGATCCTGGGTCCTAAGATGCAGTGTCAACTGTACTGCAATTGGAATCTGTACTCACGTCCCAGGTATTTGCTGGTCCTTTGCTCTAATTAAGAAATGCAAAGGGCAGGAGAACAAAAGGATATAAAGTAATGGTGGGGGCCACAAGAAGATGAGAGAGGGTCATCACAAGTGTGAAGGAGGCACGTGAAGGCAGGGTATCATACAAGACGTGGAAAGCCCCCAACAGGGTCACAAGAGCTACATGGCCACCACGTGGGCTGTCATGGGGGCTTGACTCTCCTCTGAAGGCGCAAGTATAACACACCCGCTTCCTGCCCATCCATGAAGGACTCAGCCACAGAGGACAGCACAAGGACCTTTCAAATATCTTGACACAGGCAATGCTTGGATCTTACACTGGGCAAGAATCATTCTCATTTGGTTTCTGTGTGCAGGTGAGGTGGAGGAGGCCACATTGTTACCCACATAGGTGAGTGCCTGGAGTTTCAAGGACAGTTTTCCCATTGCCAGTATGTAAATTGTGACCGTTCCTTTCCTATCTGTCCTCAACTCTTCCTGCTTGCCCACCTGAGAGTTATCTTTTGACATCATGATTTTCCCAAAGGCCATATATTGCGCTGTCTGGAGAACGTTACATTTTCAAGTTGCTCAGCCTGTGCCACGTGGGACTATATAACCTAACCCTTTCATTTAATAGAACAAAGGTGCCCCCCCAAAATGAAAGACAGCTGCCTAGAGTGCCCCTTGTGCAGCCTGAGGGTCCTTTTCTGTCACTCAGCCTCCCACCAATGAGCTCTGACTTGTTTCAGAATCAGAACTTCCTACTTCAGTTGTCCAAAGAACATGGTCTTTAAAAAAAAAATCCCCATTATTATCTTGGGCCTAGTTGGTACTGTCTCTTAAAACTACATTTCCCCTCAGCAAAAAGGTTATGGTCAGAAAGTTTACAACCTGTATGTTTTAGAAAGTTTACAACCTGTATGTTTTCACTTGCACAAGACAGTCAAATCATAAGAGAATGCGATCAGGTAAATTTGGACTAATGATTTAATATTTTATTAAAATGAAGCATTTTCAAATACACTTCCTTCTTTCATCCTTTGAGGTACTCAGTAGGGAAGATATTACTGCTCTTCATTTTAAAAAGAAACATATTCTCAGAGAGATCGGATTGTGCGCATAACGCAAGGGCCCAAGCACAGCAGAACTGAGGCTGGAATCCAAACAAGATGGGCTTCTCTTCCGCATGCTGTTTACCATTTCATATCTGAGAGCTGGCAGCTTGAAGCTGGCATTACCTTGCTTAGAGATTGTTAATTTATAAGGAAAAACAGATGCTTTTTATGTTCTGGAAAAGTTCAACCCCCCTTCAAACTTTGTTGTCTTAAAAATAGGAAGTTCTGCCCTGGCTGGTGGCACAGTAAATAAGGTGCCAGCCTGCAAACCCAGGGGTCACTGGTTCTATTCCCCAGTTAGGGCACAAGACCAGGCTGCAAACCAGGTCTCCAGCCAGGTCTGTAGCTGGAGGTAGGTGAAAGACAACCATACATTGATGTCTCTCTCCCTCTCTACCTCTTTCCCTTCTCCTTTCTCTAAAAATAATAAATAAACTCTTTTAAAAAGTAGGAAGTTCTGTTCAATTTTCTTTTTAAAGCTCTTAATGAATTATTTAAACTACTTTAAAATAGATCAAAGGAGACATGTGGTTAATAAACAAAGTTTCTTTAAGACTTGGAGGCCTTTTTAAAGGGATTGAGTCAGGCAACCTGGGGTTGCAGTAAGAGAGGTGGCAAAATAGTGGGAGGAATGTGGGGAGGGGAGAGTGATAATATTCCAGGAAATTCTTTTCTATTATAAACTGTAACCATGAGTTGGGAAAGGAAGTGATTTGCACCATCCTTTTTTTTTTAATGACCAGTTGTGTTAATTTTGTATTCTTTAAGAGGGCCTTAAAAAGCATTCCATTCATTACCAGGTACTTCTTTCAAGATCACTGACTTGCAAATCCTGGGTGAGTTACAGTCTCACAAGTCAATCTAGATGCCAAAAAAAAAAAAAAAGGCACAGAAATCTGACACAGAGGTAGCAAGTGTGTGAACCACCCATCCCATTCCATTCCAACAATGTCATCTCACCCATTTATAAAAGGAACTATTTTGCTAACCCTCAGAAATGTGGGATGGTTTATTCCAGGGAGTGTGGGCCTGAGGGTTGTGGTAAAATTAATATCATCACCATGTTTGTTAGGAGGGAGGAATCAGCTGTAACAAATAGTTTTATTTCCAGCAGCTGATGGAGAACCTCAAGTCAGCCTGGTGATGAAGAGTTGAAGTGCATTGCCTTTGAACACCTGTAGGAAGAAGTTCAAGGTCCCTGGGAATAACCTCTTCATTGAACAGTTTTCCCTATATGAACTAAAAGTCAATTTATTGGGGTTTTCTGTTTTGTTTTTGCCTTTTGTCTGTTTGTTTTTTAAGCATCACAAACATTTCTAATAGATGGAGAAAGCAGTGGAGTGGAAAGCATTAATTGGTTCACTGCTTGAGGTGCTAAGAGGCACCAAGACCTGTTTTCTCAGAGACCAAGAGTCTCATTTTGGTACTAGCATGTGGCCTGGGGCATGTCACTAGTACACATCTTTGGGTAGAATTCTTTCATTTTTTTGCCTCTTTTAACCATTGGCTGAAAGTGATAAGACCTAGATTCTCACTCTGTCCCCACTGCACAGGATAAGTCACAGAGCCTGGGAGAACACATATTTTAGACAGGCACTTATTATTTTTTACTAATGTAGCTCTACTTCTCCTCAATCTATTTTGCCAGTAAAATGTGATCTATTCTTAACACACACACACACACACGCTCATACTCAGCCAAAAAAAAAAAAAAAAAGTTACCTTCCAACATATCAACTCATAGTATTAATGAATGGGAAGGGGGAAAGCTATATCAAATTTGCTGATTTGATGGGAAGGCCTAGGAGTAAGGTTCCATCTTGAAAAGGGACTCCCATTTCCCCACCCTCTGCTTATGGTTCAGAATTAGGCACACTGCCTCCTACACCCAGAACACCAATTCCTCACCACAGTCATCCTGTTAACAGGGACCCGCAACCATATGAAATGTTCTAGAGATTAGATTCCTCCAAGGAGGTCGCTTTCTTAGCAATATTCATTTTTTTTGAAGATTTTATTTATTATTTTTAAAGAAGGGGGAAGGGAAAGAAGCAGAGAGAGGGAAAGAAACTTCAATGTATGTTTGCCTTTCACCTGCCTCCAGCTACGGACCTGGCTGGAGACCTGGCTTGCAACCTGGTTACATGCCCTGGCTGGGAATTGAACCAGCGACCTTCGGGTTTACAGGACAGCACCTTATCCATTGTGCCACCAGCCAGGGCTGCAATATTCATTTTTATTTCCAGGACAGTTCATGCTTTAATCATTATACAATATACTATATATATATATGTATTTCTCATTTAATCCTCTTGATCCTGTAAGGCAAGAATCAGAGACATTAAATGACTCATTCACAGTCACAGAACTAGTGCCTAAAGCCATAAGAGGTCAAGTCCAGGCTGTGTCAGACTTGCATCACCATTTCATAGGTTCTCTGTCCTAGAAAGAACAAATCAACTTTCACATGGCTTCCAAAAATAAGTACAAAACAATTACCATGAAATATAACCAAAAGCTTTTCTCTGCCACACAAACCAACAAACCATTAATTAAATGAACAAACAAACAAACAAAAAACCTTATGTATAGGATGGTATTTGGCAAAAATAGCACCTTGATACAGAATGTTGGGAGATTAGCTTTGCCCAGAAAAATGGAGGTTGCACTGACTATCAACATTGGGATTACAGAGCCATGGGTTACAATGCCATTCTGATTATTCTATTCGAGGCAGGACTCTGAGTCCCAACTCTTGGTAAAAATTTGATTTTAGATGAACATGCAGCAATTAATCCCAATAGTCTGTTCTGAAGGAAACTTGTAGCCTCGTATTTTTTAAGTTTAAATTTTGGATGATCAGCCAACAGCAATGAGTATTACCTGTACTAAAAACATCTTGTCTCACCTTCAGGAATATTAAATTACACTATTTCTTTTGTTGGTTTGCATTTTAAATGCTAGCTGGTTCTAAGCCGTATTTTATGCATGTCTGCCATATAAAACCTCTGTTGATTTAGAGAGGGTTTGGATTATTGGCTCTTACTAGTGTGCATGTCTGTGTTCCTAATTTACTCATACATCCTTTATACTATCCTTGCAGTCCATGAAGGTTTTCCGTCTTCAATTTTCCTTCAGCTGGGAGATGTTTGCTTTCCTTTAGCCAGGTCTTTTCTTTGGCCCACTTGTTACTTTTCTCATTTCTTCTCCATTTATCCACCACTGGCTGCCGGCCTGCCCCCTCTGTGTACCCAGCAGCAGCTGACACATTGTTCTTGCCACACCTACACCACCCCTTTGCCCCTCCTCCCAGGGGACTCAACTCTGCCCTCTTTCTGGGTCAGCAGATCTTCAAAGGTCTTTGACCCTCAACTCGCTTGAGAATTTGCATTTTTCTTGTCATTGTAGCCTTTTAAGGTGTTTCTACTTTTGATTGTTTTCGGTGACTGGGTAAAACACCCTTGAAACTTACATAAACACCATGACTCTACTATGCATTCTTGGCATTTTTATGATAGCTGTGGAAGCTAACCCAAAACTTGGAGAGAAAATGAAGCAGGTACAGACGGAGCTGCTATGTAATTGTCATACCGTTAAATATATTTTTCTGGGAAACAGGATGTCCAACTATGTTTCCAGGAAGCCATTTTAATCTTTTCTTTCAAGTCTAGAGATCAGCCCTGCCTGGTGGCTCAGTGGATAAGGTGTGGGCCTGCAAACCCAAAAGTCACTGGTTCGATTCCCAGCCAGGGCACATAACCAGTTCTCCAGCCAGGTTCGTAGCTGGAGGCAGGTGAAAGGCAACCATACATTGATGTCTCTCTCCCTCTCTGCCTCTCTCCCTTCCCCTCTGTCTGGAAATAATGAAATCTTAAAAACAAACAAAAAAAAAACTATAGAGATCACATCGGAAAAGAAGGAAAACTGTAAGTGGCAGATCCCAAATCACCCTGCCATGTAATAACTAGAAGAAAATGAAAACCTCAGGGCATGACATGTACCAACGTAAAAAGGTAAGACTTTTCAGGAAAGTGACAGCTGTACTAAATACAAAGCCAGATTAACCCAGAGCAAAGGGCCTTCTCCCAGCTCTCTCAAAGGTTGGGGAGGAATGTCCGTCCACATCTACCAAGGCACTCTCCTACTCCCCATCTCTAAGTAAGTGAGAAGTAAAGCCAGCCTGCTCTCCTAAACTCTGAGCATTCACCTACAAAAATCAACACATAATAGATGAGACATATTCAAAAGGCATCTTAGACACAAAATGCTTCCCACCCCAGAAGCAGAGTACAAGGATTCTTCAGGAACCTTATTGATCAATATTAGCATATCTAAAGAAAGAATGTGTCAATCAGAAAGGGGATTTGGTGTGAACAGCCCAAAAGAAATGAGATTGGAGAGAAGCACTTGGCAGCTTGAGGGGAAATTGCCCTGACTAACCAGTGAGAGCATCTGGGCCACCTGGTAGAAGTGTCACTAATGGGGAGACAGCCCATCTGGCTGGCAGGACAGATGCCAGCAACACTGGTGCCTCAGACCCACTTTCTTCACACTGAGTCTGTGGTCACCACATACTGAGGGTCCAGTTTCCCAATTAGCCTTCCTGGGGAGATGAAGTATCCTGATCCTTGTTCCACTTAGAATTCTTTTTTCAAAATGAGTTAATGCACTGACATGCTGGCTTGTAATAGTAACTTTAAAAAATTAATTATGCCGGTCTGTGAACCCAAAGGTCACTGGTTCGATTCCCCAGCCAGGGCACATAACCAGGTTGCAAGCCAGGTCTCCAGCCAGGTCCGTAGCTGGAGGCAGGTGAAAGGTAACCACACATTGATGTCACTCTCCTTCTCTGCCTCTCTTCTTCCCCCTCTCTCTGAAAATAATAAAATCTTTAAAAAATTAATTAAAAATTCCCCTTTCTATAATTAATTCCCTCCACTAAGAAGGTATTAGTTTTCTGGGAATAGGAAACTTCTTATTCTAAGGTATTAAAACCTTTTCCAGCAAAAGAACTGCCACCATTGCAAACAGAAAACCAAAACAAAAGAAGGAATTTGCTTGCTTTCATGGCCGCTGTGATGTAGGTAAATCCAGTGGAATGTCACTTGAAGCTCCAAGGCAATTCTTTCTCTAGTCCCACAATGCTTCATAAAGTTCGGAACACACCTGGGTTTGGGGTCACTTTTCATCAAGCCCAGAAATTTAGGAGGACGGTGAGGAAGGACTCTATCAAGCCATTAACTGCTGGGAAGTCAGTGTTTTGAAAGAAGTGTCTTAAATGTCTTCACCCAAGTTCCTTCTCATATGCCACGAAATAGGCAAGAGAAAAGAAAAAAGGGGTGGGTCATAATGTTCTCTGTAGTGAGGTTTAAACAGCCAGCTACCAGCCAGGGGGCTGGAGCTGTGGGGAGGTGTGGACAGTACAGTGAGCACCAGCCTAGCCCTACCTGCGGACCACCAGCCGGAGGGTCTTGTAGGATCCTTTCACCAGGGACACGGCCTCTCGTCTGGAGCTGCTCAGAACGACCTCATTGATGTGCACCACCTCGTCCCCAGCCCGTAGTTTGGAGCTCACCAAGTCCGCTTTGCCCCCTTCTTCAATCTGCTCAGAGAGGGGAACAAACCAGGAGTTAGCTTCCCTGGGCACTGCCCGAGCTCCTTGGACCACAAACACCTGCTACCAGGACCCACTGGCAGGGCGAGCTTCCTGCCAGCAGGCCTACCCCCTGGTTCCACGCCTGCCTGCCTTAAGAGGAGGCTCAGGCCAGGGTCACATGCCAGTGGGATGGCAAAAACCATGAAAGGGAATTAAAAAATAGCACCTGAGCCATATTTTCTCTTTTCTCAACTATTTCTGGAATTGCCCACCTGTTCAAAAACCTTCAATAGATCCTAAGACATGTAAAATGGACCGAATTTGAATTCCTATAGTGATTTTATGTTTGACCCTTGGTAGCTTTTAATTATTACAATAATATATGCTAAAGTCAATACTTCAATTTTTCCACTAACATTTATTAATTTGTTAATAAGTCATTACATAGTCACTAATTTATTACAAAGAATAAAAGTGATATAGAAAGTGTGTAAGGGAAGGGGGTGGTGCCGCCCAGCTCAGGTTATTCTCTAAAGGTAACTGCTGTTTAAGTTTCACTCATGACTTTCATATATAAGTGTTTCTTCTTTTTACAAAAATGCTATCACCCTATACATACCTCCTCAATCGTCATTTGCATTTAACAGAGAGGCATTCAAGTGAAGTGGTCAAGAGCTTGAGGGAACGAACAGATCACCTATGTAGGAGGAACTCACTTCTGCTCTCTAAGCTGCAGACTCATCTGTAAAGATCGCTCTGGCCTCACAGAGTGACAATGAGATGTAATGGGGCTGGTCACGTGAATGGGTAAATCCTTGGTGGCTGGTAGTAAGATCTCAAAAGTGGTAGCTATTGTTTTCATTAAACATGTATCGTAAAGATATTTCCATTCATATAATATTCTACTGTAACTTCTTGGTATGACTATAGACAGGTGTATTTATCCATCTCTATTGATGGTTATTTTCTCCTGCCTTTCTATCCTTTTGTCTGACTACACCTCCCTGCCAACCTTCTGTACATTTACCTTTTCCCCTCAACACTGGACGTGCTCTAACCTCAAGGCTGCTCAGGTTTGCCTTCTACCTGGGTTGCTCCCCACCACCTGTGACATTCTTAAGCCACCTGTGAAAACTGCAATGAAGAGCTGGTGCTCTGAAACTAGGCTGCATGGCTCTGCAGCTTAGTAGCTGGGGGACTCTGAGCAGATCATTTCACTTTATTGTGCCTCAGTTAACTCTTCTGTAAAATGATAAGGCCTTACTACCAGGGTTGTTGGGAGGATTAAGTGAGTTCATGCAAATAAAATGTTTAAACAGTGTCTGGCACAGAGTAGTATTCAATCTAATTACTACATACCCTTTGAGGCCAAGTTCAAATACCTTGTTCTCTAAGCCTTTCCAGGCCTCTCATTGATACCTACCTCACCCCCCGCCCCACTCAATCTGTCCTTTAAGAAGTAACTCCCTTTTTCCCCATTTTCAAAGAATCTAATAAATACAATAATATATAAACTGGGGAGTGACAGCTAAAGAACTTTATTTTATTTTTCATAATACTTTAATACGCTGCTTGTGGTTATCAGAGCTCTTTTTTTTTTTTTTTAATTTTAAATCCTCACCTGAGGACATTTTTAAAATTGCTTTTAGAGGAAGAAGAAGGGAGAGAGAGAATGTCAAAGTGAGAAGGAAACATTGATTGGTTGCCTCTTGTGTACAACCAGACTGGGGCACGAACCAGCAACCTTTCAGTTATAGGGCAATACTCCAAACAACTGAGCCACACCGGCAGGGCCACATTCTGTTTCTCCAGAGAGCTATTTATGCCTGTTCTCAGCTTCCAGTCCCACCCTATTCCCTGTCTGAGCTGTGAACTCTTTGAATATAGAAATCATGACTCCCTGTTTACTGAACCCAGAATGCCTCCCCAGAGTTTTGCACAAAGGACTTCCTCAAAAAGTATTGTTTTTTTTTTTTCATTCAACCAACATTTATTGAATATCTACTATGCACCAGTTATGGAGCTAAAAGATGGGAATACAATGATGAACATGACAGACCAGGTCCTGCTCAAGTGCAGTTTGTGAAATTGAATACCCTCTGTTGCTATCATTTGTCAACATTTTCTATAAAATGAGAATGAAGTGGGACCTAGAGAATGATCAATTTCTTATATAAAAAAGGAAGTCAAGAAAGTTCATTTGTATATCTTATATTATGTCCTTCTTATGACTGATTTAATGTGAAAGCAAACATTGTGAGGAAAAATGCCATTAAGGATTTTATTGTTGTTCATTGTTCTCATAAACCATTTGTATAACCCTTTGTATTTATAGTTTCCCATAATCTCTTCACTTTGCACAGAACTTTTAGGTTTAAAAAACTTACCTTTAAGGTATCATCAATATAATCATTTATGAAATTAAAAAATTGCAGGCTGGGTGATTTTTTTTTAACTTTTATTTTTTTTAAAGATTTTATTTATTATTTTTTTAGAGAGAGGGGTAAGGAGAGAGACAGAGAGAAGGAGAAAGAGAGACATCAATGTATGGTTGTCTTTCACCTGCCTCCAGCTACAGACCTGGCTGGAGACCTGGCTGGCAACCTGGTTATGTGCCCTGGCTGGGGAATCGAACCAGCAACCTTTGGGTTCTCAGGCCGGCGCCTTATCCACTGTGCCACCAGCCAGGGTGGGTGATTTTTGAAGTGGTATTTATTTATCAAACATTGGGTACCTACTGTACGAGGGCTGTCTGGAAAGTCCAGCCAATGTTAATGTAACAAGAATAGTATCGCTATAATCTGGCATTGGAGGAGAGTGGACTGAATGTGCATGTGTGAAAATTGATGACTAGTCAGTGGGGGCAGTAGATGCCATTGAGTGCATATGTGTACTGTGTGGCTGTTGTATTCAAAATTCTGAGAGTAGAGCAAGGAATCTATTTCAAATTTTGCATTAAGCTTGAACATTTCTTCACAGAAACTATTTGAATGATTCAGAAGGCCGCAGCTATGGTCAACCAGCGATTGGCAGCTTCATCGTGACAATGGGCCAGTTGGTCCTGAAATGTAGACCCCTGATCTAACTGTGTATGGCTTACCAGATAAAAGGCTGCTGCGTCAGTTTGTGGGTATTTAGCACCCCACGTCCCCTCCTCCCTTGTTGCTGACTCCCTGTCACTGACTTTCTATTTGATAGTATCAGCGTCAGTGGATAGTTCTTTGTTGGCCAATCAGGTAATGAGCTTTGTTGCCAAGAAAGCTGAAGCTTGCTGTTGTCTCCACGTATTATCATCAATGATAGACCGAGACACGGAGGTGCTTTTGCTGATGCGCTGGTGACAAAATCAGTTTCAATATACCAAGCTAGCTAAATGCATACCTCTTTAGTTGATGTTAATTATTCACACAATCTATATAGAATCGTTAGCATGACTTTAAAAATATTTACAAAAGTTTTAATGACCATTTGTTTTGAACTGTTCATCAAAGAGGATTATGCTGCTTCTAACCCCAAGCCCTGCTGATACTGTCTGTCAACAAGACCCAGTGAAAAATGAAGCTTATTATTTTAAACCTTTGGACCAATACTTCAGCAGCTAAAGAGGTCAATGGCATTGTTTGTCCAATTTCACCTGCATAGAGTTTACTTATTCCAAGAATGTGATTGTCAACAGGTGAAATGACTTCAGATAATACACCAGGTACAACTGGGTGGGAAATCCCTAAGACAACAAACTAGTTGAGTGTACAGCTAGAAAATTAGCATACCTGTTTCTTTCTCAAATGCTAAATGTATCCACACCTATACGATTAAATTAATTTTTGCTTTGATGACTGTGTGGGAGGAGTTGGTTTTTGAATCATTTACAGTAATTCAGTGCTGTAAATTTAGCACCTAACATAGTGCCTGCACAAAATAAACATCTGTTGAATATATCTGGAGAAGTAGACTTTAAAGAAATAAATACAGTACTGGGTGAAATATGCTATGATAGAAACACATTCAAAATAGTATACGTACAATGGTAGATGTGTGTGCATGCATATGTGTACGCACACTCATGTCAGCAGCCGGACATGGTGCGTGGAAGGGCAGGAAGCCAGGCCCATCTCCTTTCCCTCTTTCTGAATCCTTCTAGCCCAATCTAGAGGAGGAAGAGTAAAGCTTCCATTTGAGGACTATGTTCTGCTTCTCCAGGGCATGTGCCCTCCAAATTCAAATGCCTTGACTTTCTGCCTCCATGGTCCTATTCTTCATCTTCTTGCACCAGCTGCAGCATTACCATGATCATAAGCGTGTCATTAGGCAGCAACCTAGAGACCCTGTTACAACTTCAATTAGATCAAGTCTCACCCTCTGCATGACCCTCCTCTTCACATACAGTAGAAACCAAAGTCCTCCTTAGGTGTGAATGTGCCAGATATACCGAGGTCTCAGTCCCTCATAACTGCTGTTCCCCCAGGATATCATTGGCCTGTCTCCCTCATCTTTCATCATCCTTGCTACCAGTTGTCGAGTCCTTCTGTGCTCTGATAACTTGACTGGATTATCTTAAAAGTCACAAAGGTGCTGTATGGTATTACAATCTCCTTTTTATATAAAGGCAAACACCAAGGCTCAGAGGAGACCAATGACTTGCTCAAGGTTGCAAAATCAGTAAAACAGACCCAAGTCTGGAATTCACAACTTTCATGTCAGAGCCCACACCCCAGCCTGCTGCCTCAGAGAGTCACCCGGAACTCTGCCCCCAAATTAACACTTCACTGGTCTGCCTAATCTTTTAGTGCCCAGGAAACCTGACACCCAATACTTTCTAAGAATTCTGAAGGTATTCTATGTACCCTCAGTTGAACAGACTCTCCAGCTTACACATGAGGAAGAGTTGGTCTGGGGATGGCCTTGCTGCGTAAAACTGAACAAGCGATGACTTCCATTTGTGTGCCCTTCGATCTGGAGGTTTTTCTTTCTTTTTTTCTTAGGAGATGGGAAGGGAAGCAGTGGGTAGGAGAAACATCCATTCAAGAGAGAAACATTAATCAGTTGCCTCCCATACAGCCCCAACTGGGAATCAAACACATAACTCCAGCATGTGCCCTGACCAGGAATCGAACTGGTGATCTTTCAGTTTATGGGATGGGGATGGTGCTCCAACCCACTGAGCCCCGCTGGCTAGGGCTATCTGGAGTTTTGATAAAAAATGCGCTCATTCCTCAGAAGTCCACCACACTAAATTTCACTTGCATTCTAATGTGTAAACTCATGAATAATCCCCCAGCCTTCCTGGTTACTTTCATTCTCGGATGATGGCAAAGTAGGAGCATGGAACGGGAGGGTAATTCAGTAATGCAATTTGTGTGCTGGTTTGTGCAGTTGGTGATTCGAGGAGAAATATGTTCTTCCTAAGTGCAAAAACTATATTAGAACAGCAAAATGCAGAAAGATAAAAAGATAAGTGGATAAAGGAATATATTAGGAATCTCTCAAAGTTTTAGAGTGTTGCTTTTTATTCACTGGAGGTTATCATTAGTCACAGTCTGGGCATTCTTGTTTTAAACTATATATAAAGCAGGGACAACAAAATAGGGTAGAATAAATAAAAGCTCCTCCCAGGAATTATTTCTGGCTCTCAGGTCCTATGAAATTAGTAAGCATTTTTGGAAACCAGGATTAATTGCTGGGCTTTAAACAAAACAGAAGCCTCCTCATGAGTTGCACAGAGCACATGAGGGAACAGATGTAATGTCCCCATTCTCCCCACTGCTTCCCATCTAACTGGGTGTCTACTGTTGAAAACAATTTTTATTTTTGGCTCAGAAAACCAAGTGTATTGTAGGAGATGAAAGAACACTAGGTTAGGAGTCAGGAACCCTGTGCTCTAATCCTGATTCTGGCCCTTTTTACCTGCAGGGCCTAGGTGAGGTTCTTATTTATAAAATACAGGTAATATTATTTGCTATGCATGATGATGAGTCAGTTCCTTAGAGGTGGGAGTGTGTGTTTCTCACACTTAAAATAACCAACAGGGAAAATTCCTTAGTGTCTTTTTTTTTTTTTTTTAATTTGAATACATATATGACAGTGACTAGTAAAAATGATGTAAGCAATTTATTACTTTATAAATAGGAAATATATTATTTTATTTCTAAAATTCATAACCTGGATGGAAAGCACAGGCACAGAGGAGTCAAAACTGGGAGCTCTGGAGTCAGACCCACATGGGTGTGACTCTCACTGCCAATATTGCATGATGCTGGGCAAAATATGCATCCTCTATGGACACCCATTTCTTTAGCCTAAATCTGGGAGCAAGAACGCGCTAATCACCAAGAGCTGGAGTGGGAATTATACCAACTAATACACAGAAGTTTCCTTACATAGAGAAATAGCTCCATAAAGGTGTATTTTATGAATTGTAGGGTTTCGAGGTTTTGATACTTTTCTGACTGTTTCCATCACTAGAATTTGTGTTAGCTACTGCAAAGACCAAGGGGCAAGTTTATTGGGAAGAGATGAGAGGTCAGTTTCTTGAAGTCAAAATAGGAGTTAACTTGATTTATAAGTGAAATAGGAGACAGTCTCTCCTTTGGAGGGAAGTTTTTATTTCAGAGTGGTCTTGGCAGGAAGTTACCGGGTGACATCCTATGGACCTTCCAAATGAGTGGCAGTCCCAGAAAACAGAGATGTGATTTACTGCTCATTGTCTTGACTTACTGCTGACTTGGGGGAAGGAACTGAAACATAGAATAAAAGTCACCTTCACTGAGGCTACCTCAGCTACTCAACTCCTCACTGCTGGAAGGAAACCCCAGCTTCCCCAAGGTAACTGATTTCAAAAAACCAAGTTTGGGGTAATTCAAAAGTTGAGTAGTATGTATTCATTTCCATTTGTATGTGTGTATGTATGTGTGTGTGTGTGTGTGTGTGTGTGTGTGTGTGTATGTTTGTGTGTATAGGTCCCAAGGCCCTTTAAAGGGGACTGAGGTGTCATTGTCCTACGTAAAATGTTTCTTGTATCTTGTGTCTTCTTCAATAAATGTCCCTATTGTTCATATTACATGGCTGGATATTTTTTGAACAGGCCATATAATACAAGTATGTTTCATTTGACAAAAGATTTGAGGCGGCTCTTTGCAAATACACAAGAATAAAGGAAGAATTGAGGGAATCTGAACAAAAGGAAAAAAAGCAATAAAATAAAAACCAAGGGTAAGATTAACTGCAAGAAATGACTGGGATAGGTCTCCCCAGTTTTTCATAGGGAGGCATAATCTTCATAATTCAAAATCACTCACTAGTGGGGAGACCAGGGTTAAATAAGGCCTCACTCCAACCGCCCTGCACTTGGCTACCAGCTCCATCTCCTGCTATTGCACCCAAGTCTTTGTCAGCCTACTTGGATGTGGGGTTGCAGAAAACCAATACAACAAGCAAATACAATGCAAATCCACTGCATAGTTGATTTACCTATCTTTCAAAAGAGGCAGGACAGCAAATAAAACGCAAATCAATTGTATAGCTGATTTGAATAGCTTTAAATAAAAAAGAAAAAGACATTAAACTACCTTAAAAGTGTGTAAGCAAATTGAAACCAAAAATGTAAATGTAATTAATTTTTCATTCTGAGGATAAGCACATGGTTGCACTTGTCACATTTGTATAAGAGTAAGGTTGAATGAACTTATTTTCATAGTCATTTGTCTTGTTTCTCAACTATATGTAATCCAAAGTCATATTTGGTCCCTGTATTAAAGTGGATTCTGTTAGGCTGATTTTTTCTGGTACAATTGTTTGCAGGTGACAAGAGCCATCTGGAGTGGGGGTAGAGCAGTTTTGGACCTCAGCTTCTTGGTGGCAAAAGCAAAAAAGAAAATATGCTTAGTTAGAAAAGTCATAGCGGCATAATATCAAAAAAGAAAACCATTGTGGAGCATTGGGATGATAGTATTGAAATCTATTGCTGGAGAAGATCTGTTATTGGCTAGCAAAAAGTCTAAGAAAGTAGAGACCAGTCTTTCTGAATTGTTTTGTGTTTGGCTTAACAGTGTCAGATGCTAAATGCCTAATGAACACAGTGGTGGTCTTTAATGCTGTTTGTAAGTATTCCTGGCTCCCTACCTTGGCTGCAGAGGAAATGCTCCTCTTTCTCTGAGACACAGGCTAGGACTCTTGCAGCTGGATGGAGCTGTGTAACTATTTCTGATCACTGGGTTTTGAGCAGGAGAAACATGTGTCATCTCCAAGCCTCCAGAGTTCCTTTCCCTTCGGCATGGTGACTACCAATGTTTGAGATGATGACTGCATTTGGCTAGGACCCCTGAATACTTAAAGTGAGCTGCCACCTTAAAGACACACTGTGAGGATATAGATTGAGCAAGAAATAAACCTATGGTTTGAGACTTGGGGGTAGGGTGTTTATCACTGCATCATGTAATAACTTCTGACTGATGCTAATATCATCTCGCTGGTGATAGAAAATATAAAGCAAATGAGTTATGTAGAGACAAGCGGCATATGCTAAATAAAGATCCTAGCTAGCAATTACAACATTCTGGATAATTTAGGCAAAGATAGGCCCAGGAACCAACTTGGATCTCTGGTGCATGTTCCAGTCTTGTTTCCTCCCTTCATTTTGGGACCCAAAGATATACTCAAATATATACAGACCTGGAAGTCTCTACTTCTTGTATATGTAGTGAATAATTTTAATGCAGAATGAGCTTTAGGGATAGGAATGTTGTACTGGGGTGGGCCAAAAGATTATTATCAACAAGTGGAAGACAACTTTGGTAAAAGTTTATTAATCACAAAAGAGAATACAGAAGTAGAGATAAAAGAAAGAGGGCCTGTTTTGTAGAAACTACAGTTAACAAAAGTAAGATTGGCTGCAAAGAATGGACACTAGAAGAAAAGTAAAGCAAAAGAGAAGGGAATTAATATGCATGAAGAAGAAAGTATACACTGACTCCAAGAGCCTGTGGCCTAGGCAGCGAAATTCTGAGGTCTGAATCCATGGGTAGGCTTCACTCCAGGTCAGGGATTGAAAAAGCAACATGAGAGTTCACTCCTTTTGAATTGAGGGGTGAACCTGGGGCTAGGGCCCTATGCAGAGGGGCATGAGTTCTAGCCAGACCCAGGGGAGGCACAAGTATGTGCATGAGGGCTAGGCTGAGATGCCAACCCTAGAAAAAGTTAAGAGTTCCAGGCTTTCAGAGTCTTATTATTTAGGTTTATTTAAATAGAGAGATTCTGAGTCAATATTCAGTGAGGTCTTTTCACGAACCTCAGTGAGGCTATTTTTGCAGTATATACAGCTGCCTGTTGGGGAAAAAGAGGATGCCCTGAGGTCCCGCAGAAACTTCTTGGCTGCTCTTTCTGATGGTGACCTAGTTCTCACCCCACCACTGGCCCCACTGTTGGTCCTCCACCAGCCACTGGAGAGGCTCACCTGCAGCAAGTCTGACTACAGCACTTGCAGATGTAAAATCCTCTGTGACTACATTTTTCATAGGATGGTCCAAATTCCCGAACTTCACATCTAAGCTCCTCACTTTTTGGTCCCTGCCTGCATCTCCTGTCTCATTTTTTTGTTTTGTTTTAAGATTTTTATTCATTATTTTCAGACAGAAGGGCAGGGAGGGAGGAAGAAAGAAAGAGAAGAATCAATGTATGGTTGCTTTTCACCTGCCTCCAGCTAAGAACCCCGGTGGGGACCCGGCTTGCAACCAGGCCATGTGCCCTGACTGAGGAACCGAACCAGCGACCCTTGGGTTCACAGGCCAGTGCTTATCCACTGAGCCACACCAGCCAGGGCTCTCCTGTCTCATTCTTGCCCACTCTTTCCCCTTCAGCCACATCAAATCTATGGGCAAACTTAGGGAAAGCCACATTTTCATATGCCTCCAGTACTTTCCACACACAGCTATCTTCTCTCCAACCCTCAGCCCCTCACATTGTTCAAACTCATCTTTTAAGATTTAGTGCAATGATTACCTTCCCTAGGGAGCCATCCCTGAACCCCTGAGACTGGTCACGTGCCTGTTCTATGCTTTCCCATATACTAGATCACAGCACTACCCTACTGGAAGGTAATGGTTTACTTGACTATGTCCCTGCTAGATTGTTCCTTGAAAGACCAGATAAAATGTCCTTGCTTTGGTATCCTCTGCACCTGACATAGTGCCTGACTCAGAGCACGTGTTCAACATCGAAGAATAAATGTGGTAAATAAGAAAATATCCTGTTCTAAGGGTTCACTGTCTGGGGAACTTGTACAAATACAGAGAATGCATATAGAAACCATTTTACAAATAAGAAACAGAAAACTTCTTTTCAATAATACCTCAGTGGAGAGCTTAGATATTTGGAAAATAAAATCTACAAATTACATTTTTATTTCATAAATATATAGAATAAGCCTACTTCTTATTAAGAATCAATAAGAACAGAACTCATATAGGACAAGAGTTAAATGTATATTCATTCACACATACATAAAATATACATCTTCTTTCAGAAAACAATTTTCAATTCTTCCTTCATCAAGTTTATATTAAAGTTTCTGACATATTAAAATGACAAAGCTTTGGTTTCAGCTTCTTTTATTTTCCCTACTCTTGGTCTTGGTTAAATTCTAGTGATCAAAAACTAAAATCAGTGGCTGCAAAAAGGAAAATGATAAACCTCTAGATATTTTGAATGTTTGCTCATCTACTCCTTAGAAAAATGGCTTAGTTGTCAGATTTTTAGCACTTAGCAAAAACACGCTAGTTCTGTTTTCTAAGATAAGCTTTCTGAGTGCCCAACATTCAATCTTAGGTCAAATATTTTCTGCTTCCTAAGGAAAAGTCCACTTGAGCCAAAGAATCATTATGAAATTTATTTGAACACCATGAACTGCAGGTGATTCTTGAATAACACAGGTTTGAACTGCGCAGATCCACTTTTACGCAGATTTTTTTCTATAAATCCACATGCTAGTTTTGATTCACATTTAGGAGTACAAGGATGCAAAGAGCTTACAGAATGAATATATCAATCTATGCCATTTTATACAGAAGACTTGAGAATCTGTGGATTTTAGTACCCTCAGGGATCCTGAACCAATCACATGTGGTTACGGAGAGACAACTTAAGTTTTGGGGGAGTTGAATGTTACATGTACATTTTCCACTATGCGGGGGTCAACATCCCTAATGCCCACATTGTTCAAGGGTCACTTGTATTTTTCCTAGGTTTTAGATTTATGATATGAGATAGCTTTGGCTTGCAACAAGTAAAACTGTGATGTGACAAGGGTCACTGTTCTTATTGCTATTGTCTTAGAGGGAACTGCCTTTTTGTCTTTGCAACAGAATCTCAGTGGTGGCTGAGCTAGAAGGAAGTTGGGTAAGCAAACTCACACACACTCCCTCCAGTACAAGACAACAATAGTATTCTGTCAGTCCAGCATGAACTACCAACATTTCAAGCTTCATGATGTTCCAGACGCCAGAAATCCACCAGAGCAGCAACCACCAAAAGGATTTCTTCATTCAGGAGTCCTGAGCAATGATTTATTTCCTTTCATTCTATCAGAACCACATGGTGGTTAAGCTTTGGAATGAAACTGCCTGTATTCAAATCCTGCCCCCACGCTTAGGAGATATGTGACCTTCAACAAGTTATTTGACCTCTCTGTGCCTGTTTCCCTTTCTGTGAGATAAGGATAATGATGTCCTACATAGGATTATTATGAGGATTAAGTTAATGCTTGCAAAGTGTTTAGAAAAATGCCATTTAGTAACTACTCAGTAAACGTTAGTTACTCTCAGTACCTTATATTCACTTCCATAAATTAGGAATACACCTCTTTTATGTACCTTACAAGTTCTTTTAAAGGTTAAATTAGAAAAATTATATAAAACTTTGAGAAGCCCAATATAGTACTCTCAAGGAAAGTATTAGGTGATTCTATGACAGTCTGGAAGTCAGCTTGATAATTTCAACTATCTCCAGAGGAAGACTTCAGATTAGAAGACAGATGCTGGACCTGCTGAAAGCTAGAAAGAAAACAGTAGAAGCAATCTCAGCATAAAAGCAAAGGAAGAAAAAAATGGAGAGAAAAGACATGTCTGGTACAACTACTATCTGTTAAAAGCTTGACACGCACGTCATATAATTTTTACCAGTGCTTATGAAGTAGGTATGTTGTTGGCAACAGCTCAATTAAGTTGCCCTAAGTCACAGAATTATGAAGAGTAGACCCCAAACCCAAACCCAGACCTCTCCAAAGCCAAAGTACATCACACATCCTCCTACCCGACTATAAAGCAGGCAAGCACCCTATCCCTTCAAAAAAATAAAATCATTCACCGTGTTAGCGTAACCTAAGTCACAGAGATGGCCAGTGTGCTGAGAGCAGTCAAGGAGAGGCCACAGCCTGACCCGTACAGCCCTTTGCTAGTGGGAAGACCCCCTGCACGGGGTTCATCACACAGCAGCTGGGCCGCTGTAGCCGCCCTGAGTCCGCTGTACCACACTCGGCTGCATCCACAGAGGTGGCCAAATGAGCAGATAACGGTTCCAGAAAAAAAAAGAAATGTGTGTTGCACGAACGAATAAATGAATAAAGAGAAAGTATAGGAGGCCCCTAATTCTTAAGGGCATTTTAAGTCCTTCACAAACAGCCAAATTCCGGAACAGTCTCTCTAACCTCACCCCAGCTTTGCACTGCCTACTACCAGGATCTCACCTGCTGTGACACTTCCTTATTGCAGTCACCTGCAAACCCTCAGGTCACTCCCCATTCCCTGAAGATTTTTACCCCTAGCTCACTGGCAGACCTCTGGCCAACATTATTCCAGCCCACACACTTAGGGCCCATAACCTTATAGATGATCCTCCCGTATTCGGGCCTCTGTTTTCCTTGCCCCGCTCCTTCGTGCCATCTCAGGTACTTGCTTCCAAGGTCAGACCCTAGCGCTCAGTCCTCACAATGTGTGAAGCCTCCATGATCCCAGCTTCAAGCAAACCACTCGTTTTTTTGATAATAGCTTTATTGAGATGTAATTCACATGCCATAACATTCACCATTTTAAAGTATACAGTTCAGTTGTTTTAGTGTATGCGCAGAGCTGTACAACCATGACCATAATTAACATGAAAATAGTTTAATCACCCCTCCCCCTCAAACCTTCACCATCCTTCGCAGTCCTCCCCTTGCTCCCAAGCCTAACCGTTAAACTATTTTGCCCACCTCAAATAAACACTTCCAATCCTACATATTCATCCAGCTGTATTCCCTTTTCTCTCCGTAGCTTGTATTTCATCTGAACTCCAGGCTCATAGATTCAATTGCTTCCTTGTTGAATGTTCGTTTGGCACCCAAAATTTTACAAGATTAAAGTTAAATTCCTGGGGTTTTCCTGACCCTTCTTTAATGGCAAATAAAATCACTCCAATTTCTCAGACCAAAAACTTTAAAGACGGCTCTCTCACATGGCACGTTGAACCCATCAGCAAAGCCTAAATTGTTACCTTCAGTATACAAGGTCTGTCCCAAAAGTATCCACCCAACACCAGGCTTTAATTAAGACAGTTTGCACTCAATACTTTCAGGACAGACCTCATAGGGTCACAATCTCACTACTCTCTCACCACCTACACTGTTATTGACTGGCTCTAACCTGCTACCATCTATTGCCTGGATTTTCTAGTGGGATCCTACCTGGTGTTCCCACTTCAGCCCATGTGCCCTTCTAGTCACTCCACATCTCTACCCCATAATATATTTTCTTTCCTTCTTTCTTTTTATTTTTTTCCAGCTTTATTGAGATATTGACATGTAACACATGTCAGTTTAAGGTGTACAACATGATGATTTAATACACATTCCATAATGTATTTCAATATAGCAGCCTCTTAAAACTAAAACTAAGTCAAACACATCACTCCTCAGCTTAGAACCATCACGTGCCTTCCCAACCCACTTAGAGGAAAAACTCAAGCCCTCTTAATGGCCTCCAAGGCCCTATACAATCACACAATTTCTGTATCTCCTTGACCTTTTCTTCTGTCACTCTCTTTTGGGTTTACTTTATGTTAGACACCCTGGCTACCCTGAACTGTCCAAGTACACATCTGCTTCATGGCTTTTACACTTGATGGGCTTTTTATGTTTGGAATACCTTCATCCATGTAATCACATGGCTCACTCCCTCTCCTCCTGCAGGTCTCCTGCATTATTCATAAGTTTAGCAAAAGTTGCTTAAAAAAAGAAATTGTTGGAGCAGGATTGGAAGGAAGTTAAAATAAAAAAGAAAAGACATGGATGGAACTGGAGAGTTTTATGCTTACTGAAATAAGCCAGTCAGTGAAGGACAAATATCATATGATCTCACCCATTACAGGACAATAATGAACAAAACTAACAACAAGCAAAACAGAACCAAATATATGAATACAGTGAATAGGCCTTCAGTGGTCAGGGGGAAAGGGGTTGGGGGTAGGGGGGAGGAAGAGGCAAGGAAGGGAAGCAGTTTAGACAAGAACCTAGTATAAAGGAACCATGGACATGGACAACAGGTGGGATTGACTTTGGGGGAAATGGGTGGGTGGGGAGGGGGACAGAGGGGAGCAAAAAGGGGATGGATGTAATACAACAACAATAAAATTAAAAAATAAAATAAAATAAAATAAAATGAATATTTAAACTCTGAAGTTCTTTTAAGACCAGGGTCTACATGCTTTGTTATTTAGTACAATTGTGGAATGAGGATGGTTATATATCAGTTTTATAGATAAGATAACCTAAACTGGAGGGATTAAGTCCTAATCTCTAATAAATCTCTAGTAAATAGTGGAGCTATGTGTTCAATCAGAAGTCTGACTTCAAAACCTATCCTTGGCCCCACAGCATCACTGGTTTCCAACTTCCTATATACTTGAGAGCAAGCTGGGAATGGATGCCTATTACAGAGTTTAAATATTTGCAAAAGAAAAGAGATTGATTTAGCTTATAAGTCCTTCACCTTGACTCTACCCTAACATGAAACTTCTGTGTGTTCAACTGAGGGCTGATGAGATTCCAGAGATTCCTGGCAATCTTTCAACTAATCATTCGGGATCATTGTTGCATGATAAAAATCCCATCACGTGGCCCATGGCACATTGATGCTTGTCAGCAAATTTACTCCTTTTAGTTGCTACCAAGGAGACATAAACAGAGGGTTTGGCCAGTGAAGGAAAGGAAAGGAAAGGAAAGCAATTTGTTAACAGCTTTATTCAACAACATCATTCCCCAAAATTCCACGCTGGTGGCCCAAATATTTAGAAACTCATGCTCCCTAGACTTTCTTTTAAGACGGGTTGAAACTGTGGGCCTTGAGCAGATGCCTGAAAAAGCCCTGGTGTCTGGCTTCACGTTTTTTATGCCCACATCCATTATCTTTCAATTATCAGCTCGGCATTTCTGCCCCTGCTCTGGTTGATTCTTCTCTCCTGACCTCTGACTTATGTATTTGCCTTTCCCTGTCTGGAATCTTTGCCCAAACTCACTTCAATCAGTCAAAAGCTCCGTGCTGTAAGGAGAGCGATGGATGTGGGGAGAAGCGATAACCAAGTGACTCACATGAACTTGTTTGCAGCCTGCCTTCTGGCCAACCTCTCCCCACTTACTTTATGGTGATGGGTTATTCATTAAATGAGAGGCTGGTTTCTATTGAGGGGTGGCATTCTATAAATATTCTATCAGCTCAATAAAATATCTACTTTAAAATGTCTTACCAGGCAGGCCCTGGCTAGTAACACAGTGGATTAGGCTCCAGCCTGTGAACCCAAAGTTGAATGGTTTGATTCTCCAGCCAGGGCACATAACCAGATTGCAGGCCAGGTCTTCAGCCAGGTCTATAGCTGGAGGCAGGTGAAAGGCAACCATATGTTGATGTCTCTCTCCCTCTCTGCCTCTCTCCCTTACTCTCTCTCCGGAAATAACAAATCAAATCTTTAAAAAATAAATTAATTAAATAAAATGTCTTACCAAATTTGGTTTCTACTTCCTGCAGTTGAAGTTTGGAAATAAAATGGTGGTAAGGATATTATGGTGCAGTGCCTTAAGTCCTATTAATTGCCATCAGTATAACTTTCATTTCCTGATGGGGATGTTTCTCAGGTGCTAACTTGTCTAAAGTTAATCAATTGAATCCAAATAACAACCCTGAGAGGTCAATTAGTATTATATGTATATATTTACAAAAGAGGAATGTGAGCAGACTTGCCCCCAAGTCTAATATAAAATACAGGGCAGGCCCTGGCTGGTAGCACAGTGGTTAAGGCACCGGCCTGCAAACCCAAAGGTCGCAGGTTTGATTCCCCAGCCAGGGCACATAACCAGGTTGCAAACCAGGTCTCCAGTCAGGTCTGTGGCTGGAGGCAGGTGAAAGGCAACCATACATTGATGTCTCGCTCCCTCTCCGCCTCTCTCCCTTTCCCTCTTTCTGAAAAATAATGAAATAAAATCTTTAAAAAAAAATAAAATAAAATAAAATAAAATACAGGGCAGAATTGGGGATACCCAAATCCAAACATGCCCAAGTCTTTTATATAAAGAGACAAGGAATAATGCGCACAGTCAGACCCTCCACATCCATGGACTCCCAAGCATGAAAGGAAAATAGTATTTGAAAACTGGGAGTCACTGCTTCAGAATAATTTAATGTATCCCAGAGCAATCTGGGAAAGCTAGTATATTCCTTGGCACTTTTTCCTTTTTATGCATCTGAGGTCACTGAGAAGTTGGTTAAGAGGATATTCCTTCAAAGGCCAGCTTAGTCGGTACCTAGCCTGCCATGTGTGACCAGCCTTGTCTATAGGGAGCAGATGCAGAATCTGAGAAGGGCTTTTCATCCAACATCACTTGTTAATCTGGTCTTCTCTGCTCAGGTAAATCTGGTCAAGTTCTTTTTAGGTAAAGCTTGTATGGGTGTGAGAGTTAAAGACCTCATTTGCTCTATCCCGCTACCTGAAGACAAAAATCTTTATCTGGGTTTTTCTCATCCAAGGTATGTTTTTGATCTTGTGTTGATTGCTCACTCATTTAGGATGTTAGCTTCAATGCATACTGAGAAAAGAGAAAAGGCAATTAAATATACTGAAGATAACTGAACTGCACACAAGTTTTAATCCTAAGGAAACCTCCATGCATTTCAGGGATATGTACTCTCAGTCAAGTATTGAAGGAACTGAGAGGTGTGTATCTATCAATGAGACCCAGGAGGGTGAAGAGTCAAGCTGTGGCATGAGCTGGTTATCAGAGTGGCTCATCTTGTTCTAGATGAACCTAGACTTCGTGGGTGCCTCTTCCTGAAGGAACTTCCCCACAGGAAAAGGAAAGGGACGGAAAGTTGCAATACCACGTGCTAAACATACTCAACCGGACTTTCCCTCATGATTATGTAATACTGTGTTAATCCATGCCTTGTATAAACAACCTATTACTGACCCAGCAGAATCAGTTGCCATTTCCTCCTAAATGCTTTTTCATTTGCCTTCTCAGCAATGGCTTTTTCAGATCAGAGCCCCCTTTCAATGTAGAAATGAGAATCTCTGAAGGAAAAAGTGACTATCAGGTTTCTACATATCATGGCTCACCTAAAGAGAATTGGACCAGGAGCCCCAGCAGAGAGGAAATTGTACCAAGTGTGTTTCTAAGAGCAAAATCAATAAGAATCAAAGCTTAAGCATACCATACTATTCAATTTGTGAGAAAGTTCTATTGTATTTCTTTTTCTTTTCTTTTTTTAAGATTTTATTCATTATTTTCAGACAGAAGGGTAGAGAGGGAGGAATAAAGGGAGAGAAGCACCAATGTATAGTTGCCCGTCACCTGCCTCCAGCTACAGGCTTGAATGGAGATCTGGCTTGCAACCTGGTTATGTTGTCCTGGCTGGGGAATCAAACCCGTGACCTTTGGGTTTGCAGGCTGGCACCTTATCCACTCTGCCACCAGCCAGAAGACTATTATATTTCTAAAGCTGATAAAGATAGTTCCAAATTGCATGACTGCTGTCAATGTCTAAGCCTAGAGTTAAACTATTAAGTTGCAGGGTTTATGTCATAACCAAGAGATAAAAAAAAGAAAGAAAGAAAATTATGTAAACCTTATCCCACTTCCCTTTCTATGAGACAAAGAAATGATTTTAAAAGAAAATGTTGCCGGGCTGGAGGAAAAGCAAAAAAGAGAGCAAGAGTATAAGTCATTGATCAGGGTGGCTAATGAAATCATCTGTACTCTGGGGCCAAGGGTGATGGGACACTTAAGAAGGTTTTGAGAGTCCTGGGGCAGGAGGATGGTGTCCCCACCCCTCTTAAGAATTCTACATGGAAATATTGTCACAGAGAGCCCTGTATCAACCAGAGGGGCCATGGCCACAGGGCACGGCAAGCTGAGTTAGAGCCATCACGCCACCTACCCAGCCTGCAGCATCAGAGCAGCACAGAGGAGCTGAGACAGGGCAAGAGTTTGCTGAGAGGAAGCCGATGGGACTGGGAATGCCCAGCCCTGATGGTGTGAGAGCCTGGAAGACAAAGGACAGGGCCAGCCCAAGGATAGCAGCAGTAGATGGCAATGATGACAGATGCCAAAGCCTGCTTGCAGAAACCTCTTCACAAGGAGCTCACCGTGGCCCACTCCTTCAAAGTCAAGGTTGTACACGAGAACACCAAAGACTGAGATCATCCTTAGGGAGATGCAGGGCAAAGAGGAGAAAAATCTTAAATTGGCTAAAAATTTACTCAAGGAGAACTGGGTTTCCCGAAACTAGTCACACCCTGACATTGCTTTTGTCCTGGTGTGCTCCAAATCTTCAGAAAGAATCTGCTGGCCCTGATTCACCAGCAAGGGTAACCAGTGCCTCCAGCAGTGCCAGGTCAGAAACATGCCCTTGCCGGATCCTGGATGGACAGGATTGGCATGTTTCCTCATACCACCAGGGAAGTGTATAAACCCTTTCCTCTGTTCTCCTAGGGCTACAACAGAGTCCTGGGAAAGACCAAATTCTTTAGCGGAAGAGCTGAGAAGATCAGGTGTGTGGAGAGGCTTAGGGGTAATGTCCTGGTGGCTTGAAGTCACATGGAAGAAGGTTCATTAAATAAAACAAGTACTTTTCAAAACAAACAAACAATAAAAAAAACTGGGTTTTAAACCGGAAGTAATTACATTTGTCTTGCATTTGAAAGATTGTTTCCTATTACCAAACAGAAATGGGCAGCAAGGGAGAGGGGGTGGGGTGGGGATTATGAGTCAATTTAATTCAATTGTAGAGAAATAAAATCACTTCTTAGCTCACTTGACATGTGCAGTTGTAAAATTTACTCCCTCAACACGTTTTAATGTAAATTCACTGTCACAACTTCAATTTTATTTCAAATTTCAGAATGAGAGGCTCCAAGGCCTCTTAAAGGAGTTTTACTCTTCTGTGCAGGAATTTGAAGGAACTTGCTAGGAGATGTAGCAGTGGGCATTGTGGTCTGCACCCAGTCTCTGCCCCACCCTCTCTTCACTGTGCACGTGGTGACGGAATCTCTGGGGGAGCCCACCTCTGCTGGGCCAGGACTGGTTCAGGAAAGTCAAGCCTCAGCTAATCCAGCACGTGGTATTGCCCAGACCACAGGGGATGGTTGTGGGTGACCCAGCCGGCACTAAGGACAGGCCTCCTCTCTCCGGAGATGAAACATGGAGCCAGCCTTAGTGTGAAATTGACACCATAGAAAGTGAAGACATCTGATGAGTTACTAAATCAAAGGACACAGAAACCACTGCCCCTGAACTTGCTGGTGCCAAGTCATATCAGTCTCTTACAGTTTAACACACTTTGAGTTAGGCTTTGTATTCCGTGCAACCAAAACACCCTGAAATGTTGGTTTGAGAAGAGAGCTTTTTTTTTTTCTTTTTTAAAAATATTTTATTCATCACTTTTAGAGGGGGAGGAAGAAAGGGAGAGAAACATCAATGTATGGTTGCTTTTCACCTGCCTCCAGCTAAAGACCTGGGTGGAGACCTGGCTTGCAACCTGGTTATGTGCCCTGGCTGGGAATCAACCCGCAACCCTTGGGTTCGCAGGCTGGTGCTCAATCCACTGAGCCACACCAGCCAGGGGGAAAAGGGGACTTTCTCAGCTCCTAAATCTCACTGTGTGAGTAAGGTAGTGCCTCACTCATACAGAGTTACCTCATACTTGAGTACCGTTTTTCTAGAAGATTATTCAAAGAAATAAAAACATGTTCTATGAAGTCAAAAACCAAGACTATCCTTATTTCTCATATTTCATATTTATCTTCCCTTCTGTGATGTCATTCTTCTGGTGATTTCTGCACAATGGATGATCTACCTTTCTTTTCCTTTCCTCCCTCCAACTCTGTGTTTTTCTTCCTTAAATACAAGAGGAGAGGGCAGGAGGAGGAGGATAAGGAGAAAGAGAGAAAAGCCAGGAAGGTATCAATGATGGCCTCTGCTTCTGATCAGATGGATGGGACATTCCTTAGTAGCTCTTATATAAAACTAAGACTGTGTGCTACCATTGTTCAGAAGTACTGGGTGACTCCAAGAGAACAATGCATTCCACAAATTCCCCTGACAACTCCTGACCAGATGATGCAAGCAGCAGAACACAATGCCCATCGACTGCTTGATCTGTCACAGACACCAGGCTGGCGGCTACAGGGTCATTATATTTCCCTCACCCCACTTCTCTCTCACATACCACCCCTGGGCTCTTACAGTAACCTCCCAGGTTAGAGTTCAGAATGAGCCATTGGGCAGGACAATTATCAAAGTACAAACATTGACTTTACAAGTGACAGTTAAAAATAACCTGCCAGAGACTGCGAGTGAGTCAGGGAAGGCTATTGTCCTGGGTGGTGTGTGTACCCAGCACCTCCCCTCGGAGGTCTTCTCTCCCACTTGCTTTCACTTCCTTCCTGAGGCTGCAGATTGATGGTGTTCAAAGGGGCCATTGTCTTTAAGATATCTTATTTTTCCAATTCCTGCCCTCTTGTCCAATTCTCCTTGGTCTCCTTTTCTGGGCCTTCTCCTTTTTTCTCTGCTTTTCAGGGTTTCATACCTGCATCCTTCTTCTCTCTGCACTCTAGTTGGGAAAGTTCATAATCCATGATGTCACTCAACGCCACATATTGCCAGAGTCCTCAGGCCTGGCCTATTTCCTGGGCTTCAGCTCACCTCACTGAGGCCCTCCACCTGACCCCTCAAGTTCAGCACTTCCCAACAGGGCACAGCCTGTACCCGGCTCTACCAGCTCTGCCAGCAGCCTGCCTTCTCTCCCTCCTGTGCCCTGCAGGAAAGGCCACACCCAGGCCACCCCCTCCTCTCTTGTCCACATTTCTCTTTTCATTTAGCAGCCTGGTGTGGCCTTCCCTGCAGGGCACAGGAGGAGTAGGTGCATGAGAGCAGTGAAGGGACTAAGACCTACTCCTCCTCTGATGCCTCTTCTCTGATAGCTGAAGTGTCCCTCCAGTTTCCCAGCTGATTTGGCCCCAGGCTTCTCCATATCCTTAGCTCTCAAACAAAACATTACTCAGGTTATACCTTGCCTAAAGTCCCACCCTGGCTCCTCATGGCCTTCATGGAAAAAGCCAGTTCTCTTGAAGCAGCATCCTTGATGACATGGTTCTGGCCTCTCGCCAGGTTCTGCTCCCACCATTTTTACACACACACCCTTTGCTCTAACCCTCTGTCTCTGGCAGCTCCTCAAGCATGCTTTGACCATGTGGCTGGCTCCTACACTGTCCTTCAACTCTCTGTTCAGCGGGTGTCACTTCTCATGGAGACTCTGCCTAATGTGCACAACCTGAGTTAACATTGTTGTCTCTGTACCTATCACATGCAAACTGAGACCATCATGACACATGTCCCCCTACTGTGTCTTCATAACATGGAGATAGCATTATGGACAAGGACAATGTCCCCCCACCCTTTTTTATATAGCATTTTCCCCCAATTTTATTTTATTTGGAAACATTTCAAACCTTTAGAAAATTTGAAAGAGTGGTAAAATAAATACAGGGTGTGTGCAATCAAGTGGCAAAACAATATATCACAAAAGTGTTCTATTTTGAAATAAATTTATTCTTATATGTAAATACATAAGCATAGTCATTATTTTTTAAATTGTTCAAAAAGTCTCCATTTGCTGCAATAAGAGACTCAATTCGACTTGGGAATCTTGAGCACAATTTCATTAACTTTTCTTTATCCACGGACATCATCATCTTTTCAATCGTAGCTTTAACAGCCTCTTTATTGGAATGAGGTTATTTATTAACTTCTCTCTCACAGATGCTAATACATAATAGTCCAAAGGATTTGCATCTGGTAAACTAGGCAGCCAGATTTCTTTCACCAGAATTCAGGAACATTGACACCGAGACATTCTTGCGCCTTTTTGGCATTATGTGCTGGTGCACCATCTTGTTGGAAGATAAAATGACATCCATTTGGGACTTGCTTCATCCACGGTACAACTACTTCTCTCAAAACATCAAGGTCAACATCAGCAGTCACCTTCAAGCCTTGTGGAAACAAATGTGGGGTCATGATATCTCCTTCATTGCTGGCAACACCCAACACCATCCCTGTAGCAGGAAATTTCATTTTCATGACAATTGGGACTTCCTTAAGATTTTTACAGAGCCAACAGGTGTGTCTTCTGTTGACTGTTTGGTCCTGCTGAAAATCCTTTTCATCAGAGAAGAAAATCACAGGGTTTTTTCCTTTGGGATTTTTCCATTTTGTTAGCAGTTCCCTTGCTTTTTCAAGGTACCTTTCCTTTGTCTGCTATGTCATAAACTGGCCTCTTCTAAGAACATATGATCTGTATCTGATATGTTCAGTAATAATCTTGGGAACTGTTGCATCTAACGTTTGCAGTTCTCTTGCTATGGAGCACATTGACTTTCCTGGATCTTTATTGATGATCTCCTGGATGCTGTGTACAAAATCTGGACTTCTGCGATCCTTGCGTACCTTATGTGTTTTCCTTGTTGGTGTGGCAATATCAGGGTCAGCATCAGACACCTTCTTCATGTTGTCAACTGTATGTAAAGGGATACTATTGAAGTCCGCAATTTCCTTAGCAGTTGGCCCTGCAGGCAGTCCAGAAATTATGGTTGCTCTCAGAATTTAACACTTTATATCTGAAACAGTGATGTTAAATCATAACCTTAGAAACATAGTTTTTCAAAATTAATAAGAGGCATGTGAAATAAGGAAGTACAAAGTTATTGCCAATTGATTGTGCCCACCCTATACATGCTTTTCACCAGAATTCACTATTTGTTAATGTTTTGCTATATTATGCACTCTTCTGTCCTCTCTCCTCACTACCTCCCTCTATAAAATCTTTATATATTGCACTAGTTGAGTAATGTCTTCCCAAAATTCATGTCTATCTAGTACCTGTGAATATGAACTTATCAGAAACAGGGTTTTTGCAGATATAATTAAGATAAAATATGGACATGCTGAATTGGGACGGGCCCTAAACCCATAACTAGTGTCCTTACAAGAAAAGGGACATTTGGACAAAGATGCACAGAGAGAAGAATGTCATGTGAAGACAGAGGCAATGATTGGAGTGAAGTAGCTGCAAATTAAAGAATGCCAAGGACTTCTGGCAATCACCAGAAGCTGGGAGAGGCAAGGAAGGATCCTTCCCTGCAGGTTGCAGGGGGAGCATGGTCCTGCCACCACCCTGATGTCATACTTCTTGCTTCCAAAATGGTGAGAAAATGAATTTTTGATGTTTTAAGCTCCCCAGTTTGTGGTAATTTGCTACAGCATCCCTAGGAAACTAATAAAATAACCACTCATATATATGTGTGTGTATGTATACATATACATATATTATACACACACATATATATACAGTATAGCTAGTAGTAGAAAATATAAAATCAACTTAATATAAAATAGTTTAAAATATCTATTAGTATAAACATTTTAAAAAGTTTATTGAATGAATGATAAATTATGAAGTGTAGTGGTCTATACTAAAACTAAAAATTTGAAAATTTGGCAATATATCCAACTTCTTATTAATCATGGGCACCACTGGGCACATTGGCTATGTCATCTGCACTCCTACATGTTAATGTTCTGCACTGATGTGAAATCTATTGTGCAGACAGAGTGCTACTGGCTTACATAGAGTTCAAATGAGAGCTTAGAAGTATTAGAACATAGCCGGCAGGATGGCTGTACATAACACTCAGAAAAAAAGCAAATTATGTCTTATTGACATGAGCAGCATTATTTTCTTCCAAGATACTGAATTTAGGTCCCAGCAATTTAGGCCATTTTCAGCATTAGCTGATAGGTTTGTAATTGCATCAGTATAAAATGTGAATTCTAAAAACTGTGCATTTACCTATCTTTCAATACATACAGCCTTCAGGTCACTTAAAACCCTAGGGCTTATTGCTGGCACATCAGTTTCTATCCACCATATTTAATCATTATCGGTCAATATTTGTACAAAGATGCTCAACTTTAATCAAATCCTAAAAGGGGATGTTAGAGATTAGATCATAAATAATATAAAAAGAATAAAAGGCTTTTGTCATAGAATCAAATACCAATGAAGCCATACGACTTAGCCAACTCTCCAAAGTGTAACAGAAGCTACAGAAAGCTACCTGAGATGCAAAAATGGAAATAATGTTCCTGATTTTTATATCATAAGTTGTTGATTATCACACACAGTGAGAACTCACTTCTATGATGTGTGGTCCCTAGGGTCTAGCTGCCCAAATATTGGGAAAAAGCTGTGGTGATTTTCAAATTGGGCTAGTTTGAGTTAACATCACACATGGAATGAGGCACGGGTATAATGAAGGTGATGAGCTCCCCTTGACTATGTTTATGTGGTACAGCATATAGCTAATGGAATTTGGGTGGCGGAAATAGAAATTCACTAAGTAGAAAAATGCAGTCCATAGATAGCACCTATATAGCACTGTATCCACTTCTGGATGCCATTCCAATGGAGATGGTGACATCCTGCATCATATCAGAGGACTGTCATGTAGGAATGGTGTTAAGAGGGAAGTCTTAGGAGCCAAACTACCTGGATCCAAAGTTAGGCTCTCTTACATACTAGCTGTATACCTTTGGGCACATTACTTAACCCCTGTGCTTCAGTTTACTCATTTATAACATGGGGTTATTATGAGATTTATATGAATTAACATATATAAAAAGTGCTTAAAACACATAATGTGTAACCAATAAATATTGGTTATTCTTACTAGTGTCACCAGCACCATCATTATCACAACAACTGGTGAAAGTAAAGCAAGGGGAAGATAAGAAAAAGACTTTTAGGGACATACACGGTCTCTTCAAAGGCTTGAAATACTGCCAAGAGGCAGAGAGCTTAGCTGGTTTCCATGTAACCCTGGGACCATACGGGCATCAAAGGGTATAAATTACATAAATTCAGAACTGGACTCACTAGATAGGGCCCATTGTTTTAATGATCAGAATTATGTGAAGATCAAAGGCTTGCTCTAAATAAGGTGTGACTTATTCAGGTACTCAGTTACACCCCAGACGATCCTTTGGGTTTTAAGACTTAAATAGAAGACAGAATGAAATAATCCAAAAGAACCTAGCCTTTTGAGTCTACTATAATCAATTATACCCATTAAAGATGAAACAGAATTTGCAGGAATGATTAAAATGTAACAAGCTCTACATGAATAAAAATGCCTTTGATGCAAATACTGTCACACCTCCCACCTCCCAAAGCAACCACTCATCCATTTCTAACTGATACCCACATGAATAGGAAAGAGGTAGAGGAAAGAGATGACGTTGGAATAATACATTTAGATGCACATACAAAAACATAAGCAGCACCTCATCTTAGGAATTTAATTTCTAAAATTGATCAATTTATGTGGTAAAAATCATATCGAATCAAAATCGCCCTGAGAAATCTAGGAAGGCACCAACATGGCAATTGCCTCTTTGTAAGGAAAACTCAATTTTCCTCCAGCATTGGAATAAATTTCTGCTTTTTCTGATCCAGCTCTAAAAAAGGAATTGGTTTGAATTTAGATGACAAGTTCTATGAAAAATACATATATCTAAACAGCATGCTCAGTCACAGGAAGAGATATTTGTTCTGTGGGGAGAGGAGACCAAATGAAACCATGAGATTTATGTTACCCACTTCTTCTCACTTTAGGACACATACTCAGTGAGTGATGTGTCAAGATGAACAGGTTGCACCATTTAATTTGCTTTTTTTTTTTTTTTTTGTCTATTTATTTTATTTTTTTCTCTTATGCAAGTGCACAGAGTTGAAATCACTGACATTAAATTGCACTCCACTGAAAATTTAGGAGCAAACCAGGCCTCTAGGTTAACAATCACTCTCTTTTCACCCATAGTTTCTATGACTATTCCCTGGCTTCTAGAGGTGCACTGGATTGTTTTTCCAAAACCCTCTTTTCTTCCAGAAACAGCACCCCTTCTTTGGGGGAACTTTCCCTTCCCCACTGCAGTCATTGTTTCTAGGGTGTCACCAACCATAGTGCCTCACTGGCTACATGGGTGGGCATGTGACCTAAGTAGGGCCAATCAGAAGCCTCCCCTGGGGCTTTTGCACGTGCAACCAGATAGTAGTCCTCAGCCTGTGGGCTGAAGGAAGACAACAATAGAGTTGAGAGATGGAGGCAGGGTTCCTGGTTCCATTTTTGTCCCAGTTCTAATAATCTCTAGGGCCCAACATGCCCCCCACCCACCTTTCCTGTGGTGATTCAATAAATATCTTCTTTTTGCTTAGTTGGGTTTTTGTCACTTTGAATGAAAGGAATTTTAACACAGCCCTCAAGAGTTTGATTCTCTGACCTACACCAATCTCAACATTCTCTAGGCAAGTACACAGAAATAGGCTTGGATGCCTGGCCACACACTTGCTACAACACAAGTTTGGAAGTATATTCATTTTCAGGAAGGCTCCATAGAGCCCTACCAACTATGAAGAGTAAATCCTTTCAAATCATTCCAATTATGTAATGAGAAGTGAGAGTGAGAGAGAGAGGAAAAAGGAAGGAAGGAAGGAAGGAAAGACAGAAGAAAGAAAAGAAGGAAGGAAGGAAGGAAGGAAGGAAGGAAGGAAAATAAAGTCCTGTGTCTTACTGAGAGCTCACTCTGCCTTTGTGTCTCTTTCAAAGCCATTGGCAAAGGATCTCATTTAACCACAACAAACATTGACTGAGTGCTAGTTATGTGCCAGATGCTGATATGGGATAGAATAGACTATACAAATGAATACATGTAGTCCCTGTCTTGAGGTTTGCACCTTCTTAAAATATTTCTAGTAGGTTCATTGGTTCTTTTTTAAAAACCTATTTATCAGAAATTGAGGTAATTTGATAGTTGATATTATTCTTAAGTATCTAGCTCTTACTCTTCACTGGGAACACATACACACACACAATCAAAATGATCATCTTGTAATTTCTGAAAATTACTTGAGTAGACATTTTATTATAACAAATAAATCTCTCATTTTAAAAGCTGTCCTTTTGGATTTAAGAAAATTAACTGACTTGAGGAATTTTGCTATAAACAATTTATAGCATTTACTTTAAAGTAAAAAGTCTTCATGTCCCACTCCTCCATGTACCATTGTTCTTTGATAGCCAAAATGTCCCAGTGAGGCAGCTAGTAAATCATTCAGCCCACATCATTTTACAGCTGGTACAGCTAGGCAGCTAGGGTTCAATGACTAGTCCAAGGTCACATGGTGAGAGTTCTGGCCCAGGTCCTACTCAACAGATGCTTGTCTTTTCCTCTTTCTGTTAGCATTCATTGACATTCATTGATCTGGGAATTAGCAGAACAGATCCTATAGTTTTTAAGAATTTCCAAGATATCCTCCCCCACTTACTGAAACCATAATGCCCCCCAAAAAAGCACGAAGAATTCTTTTCTTTATTGTTGTATTACATCCATCCCCTTTTTGCTCCCCTCTGTCCCCCTCCCCACCCATCCATTCCCCCCAAAGTCAATCCCACCTGTTGTCCATGTCCATGGTTCCTTTATACTAGGTTCTTGTCTAAACTGTTCCCCAAGAATTTTTTGGTAAATCAGAAACTCAACCAAGAGAAATGCTTTAAATTTCATTTGTATGGACAAGAATCCTAAACCTTATTGCTCTACTTAGCACATTATCTGAAAAATTGATAAGTCAGCTAGACAGGAATTGTAAGAAATTACCCAAGCAGAGCTGAGAACAGTCCACAGGGCCTGAGGGGTTAGGATTGCTCTGTACTTGGGATGCAGATGTATTGCTAGGAATGGGGAGGGGTGGGAGTGGGCCTCTAGGGACATTCTGTCTTTAATAGTGCAGGCAACTTGCCTACACCCATTCAGTGCCCACTTTGAGTAAACTGGGCTGACTCGTTAGTTCCTGGATAACAAAGGGTGTGGTCCAGGATGGGCAAATACTGAGATTCTTTCCCACCAGTGCCCAGAGCAGGCGGTTTCTGCTTATCAAAATCAAACTCCTTTTTATAACAGAGCAGACCAGGCAGTTGCCATGTAGAAGAAGCCATACTGCTACCCTTGGGATGGATCTGTGGGCACTAAAATCTACTCCTTTCGTAAGATTGGGAGTGAGAAACTTATCAAGCCTGTTGTGTAGCACAAGCGAACCTACTAGAAGCTTTAATAATAATGAAATGAACAGACATTTCACGAGGTAGAACAGGATTTCCTCAAGTGGGAACATAAAATCTTGTCATTGAATTCTGGGTATGATTGCAAGTTTGGCTAGAAATAGAACTCTCTGTGTTCCCTAGCTCCGAAGAGGTTCCTAAGCCTCCTATGGAACTTGTTCACAGATTTCCCTTGTGCTCATGGGACTGGGGTGGGACCTGGAGGTAGCAGCTGTAATTCATTAAGAAATTCAGGACCGGAAACTTAGAACCAGAACCAGAGACCAAACTCACATGGGCTTATAGACTAGACTTTTCTCAGGGACTGGCATTGGTAATGTGCATACACTGAGATTTTGTATGTCTGTGATGTGCTTAGTGAAAATATCTATTACTGATAATTTTTGTTTTCTTTTTGTTAAATATTTTATTTACTTATCTTTAGACAGAGGGGAAGGGGGGTAAAGAAAGAGAGAAATTCATGTGTGGTTGCCTATCACATGCCCCCAACTGGGGACCTGGTCCTCAACGGAGGCATGTGCCTTGACTAGGAGTTAAACCCAGTGATCCTTTGGTTCTCATGCTGGCTCTCAATCCACTGAGCCACACCAGCCAGGGCTGGTTTCTTTTATTAAAAAAAAAAATTCCTTTTTTTAATATAAAAAAATTCCTTTTTAAAAATATAATGCTCAAAGGGCTATTATGGGATAGTGTCAACTGACAGACCATTCAGTGCAGGTCTGACAGACCATTCAGCAACCAGGTCCCCAGGTTGAGGATCAGGTAAGACAAAGTCAGATGATCTTGAAAGGGAATCCCAGTCCTTACACCATAAATACCTCTGCTTATAGCATCATCTCTCAGCGCAGTTATCTAATGGGGCAAAAATATAGTATGGTTTGAGTGTTAGAAATACCACTTCCAAAATGTGAAGGATGAATTTTGGGAGGTAGGGGTAAGATTAGAAACTAGGGGATTCGTTACAAAGCTATTGGATTGATTAGGCTAGAGATGAAAAGATACTGAAAGAGAGAAAAGGTGAAGAAAAGGAAATAAATTTGAGTAATAGTAGGAGGTAAATCAGCAGCCTTGGTGATTGATTGACCATAGAGGTTGAAGAGGAGGGAAGTCTTCTAAGTCACAATAGAACCCGCACCCCCTCTTATTCTATTGCTGGTTTCCATACTTTCCACTAACCTTTTCCCCAGCCTGTGTTTTGTGTTTTTTTTTTTTTTCCCATTATGAAGTAAGGTATCTGATTATTGAAAATGACTTACATGTAATCATAGTTCATGCCAGGACCTATGTTAATAAGCTGAGGTTTCTATCCATCTGGTATTTGAGAATAAATCAAGACCAATTCCAATGTCCAAGACCTTAAGTTTTTCACCTCAGAAAATTTTAACAGTTGGGAGAAATTGAAAAGTCTATCCTAGGTCAGGAGAAAGACCAGATATTAGGGATCTTAATATGACCATGAATAATGGACTTAAATGTGGCAGTGGGGAACATTTGTACAGACAAGTCTCAGCTTGAGTTTACATCTTTTTTAGATGTAGTATCTAACTCTGGTCATTGACTGATATTGCAAACTAAGACAAATGCCACATCCTCAGTTCATTAATTCCTTTGGAATGACAATCAAACCACTGAGGCGTTTAAGGGCAAAGAGCAATAAAATCTGGAAACAATGGTCAATTTGTTAATTTGAAGTTCAAAAGGCAGTGATAAATGGATAATAACAATCTGAAGACAACAACCCAAAGGACCCTCAGAGAATAATGAGAGTTTCTATTATACCAAAAATCATGGAATCTGCCACCCTTTTTCTTTTTTTGTTGTCATTTTCTTTCTTGTGACAAGTGTTTTCTCTTTCACCTTTCTCCATTGTCTTTATTTCTTTCCCATACTTCACTTTTAATTATAATTATATTTTAAATGTTTAATATAGATATAATAAAGTTTCATGATTCATATTTTATTGTAATATAGTTCAATACTGTAAAAGTCACCCTTTTTAATTGTACAATTCAGTGGTTTTGAGGATATTTAGATTGCTGTGCAACCATCACCACTGTCTAATTTCAGAACATTTTCATGACCCAAAAGAGACCCTCATATTCATTAGTAGTCACCCCCAACTCTCCCCCACACCCTGGCAGCTGGTAATCCACAGTACCTTTTACTTCTATGAATTTGCCTATTCTGTACATTTCATATAACTAAAGCCACAATGTGTGGCTTTTTGTGTATGGCTTTTTTTGTTTGTTTCATTTTTTTCAAGTTTTTTTTATGTTGTAGCATGTATAATTTTTTATGGCTGAATAATATTTAGTTTTATGGATATACCACATGTAGCTTCTCCATTATCAGTTAATAGATATCTGGGTTTCCCCACTTTTTAAATAGTATGATTAATATTATGATTATGATTAATATTATGATTATTCATACAAACATTTATGTGTCTTCATTTTTCTTGGGTATACATCTCTGGGTAGAATTTCTGATTGTACAGTCATGTTATGTTTTACTTTTTGAGGAACTTCCAAGCTATTTTTCCAAAGTGGATGTAAATGTTACCATGGTTCATATTTTTCACTTAACTATTTAACCAGCTTTTAGAAATTTTTTAAAAGTTAATTAAGTTGCTTCTTGCTTTCCATTCACCTTTGATTGATTTTTAATGTGGTTCATTGGTCCTTAATAATCTCAAGGGTTCTGCTCCTACTCCAGGAACTGTAGCAGTAGAACATTTTAAAGAAGTTAATGATTGACTATATGGTGGTGTAGCATTTGTTTTTTTAAAGATCAATGTCTGACCCAGGTGAAAAAAAGCAAAGTGCCAAGTCCTCCAAATTTCCCCCTTATCAGCATTTTCTTAGTGCTACCAGGCAAGGACAAAGATTTGCCTCTGTGGGTGTTTCCTAATGATAATGAAGTCATTTTCTTTTAAAGGCTTTCCATCAGCAATTACCCAGCTCTCTTTTCCGTCCTTAAAGCAACTGCCTGTAAATGTGATCAATCAGATACAAGTATTGCTTTTCCAACATGGAAGCTTGAACGGCTTTTTCTTGTGTTTACCAGGGGTTCTCTCTCTTTCAGGGGTTACATTTGCATGTAACACATACATGCAAATGGCTACTTGGGAGTCATGAAAGACCCAACAGTACAACAATTCTATGGAAGGTCCTCTGAAGTCAAGGGAAAGCCACGATGAGTCTGCCCACTTTGGCTAAGGCAACTCAGTGCCAGGCTGGCCTGAAGGGGTGGCATGCCTTCATGCACCCAAACATTTTATAGGACCCATTCATGTAGATGTGGGTGTGCTCAATGGTTTGGGGTACTTTATGAAACTGCCAAGAAAGTCAGTTATGACACAATCTATCTTCTTCTTTAATTTTAACAAAAGATTAACCATGTTCCATCTTAGCACTCCCATAAAGCTCTCCCTAATTAGTTATAATTCAGGTCTTGATAAGGCCTTACAAAGAATTACTAATTCTCCCTCTCTGGGCACACATCAGCAAGCTGTCAGAGTGAAGTATAACTCAATGTGTGCTGTGGCTCCTCCCACCCTAAGCTCCTTAGGGACACCTTAGCTTCGTTTTTCTCTCCCATTCCCCACTCATTTTGGAGGCAATTTGGGTAGCGGCTTCCAGAAAGGCCACCAGATTCAAAGGTTAAGCATTTCCCCCCTTAGTGTAGTGTCACCATCCTCAAGCACCCTGCAAAAGGTATGAGGGTGGAAAGCAAGAGAATTTTGAAAAGATGGCCCACATTCCAAAATTTACCAGTTTCCTGCTGCTGCTTCCCTTGACCATTCTGCTCTGACCACTCAGCAGGAAGAAAAGGAAAGAGGGAAGATTTCCTCTGAAAGCCAAGACTCAGTTCATGGCCTGTTCTCCTTTCTCTGCTCTGGAGATGCCCCTCTGCCCCAGTCAGGTCAGGAGCATCCCAAAAATCTGTATAAGTTCACAGCCAACCATTCTTTACTGCTACGGTAGCAAATCTCAGGTAATGAGCTGAACGCCATGGAAGGGGATTATAAGCACAGTCCCATGTTGCTGGAGCCCTACTGCTGTTTAAAACATTAAACAACTTCTTCTTGGTATTTATGTGTGAAGTTCCTTCCAGCCTATGTGAACATTTTAACTAGGCCCTTGACCCTACCTTTTCAGCTCCTGCATTCTGCTTCCAGCTGCATGCGTCTGTCTTGAAGTCCTCAAAGTCCCTGGAGAGGGGTGATCTTCCTATTTTGGCCTCACACCTACTCCCTGTGGCCTTAGGTCCTTGGCCTCTGTGCTTAGGAATTCCCAGAAGGACCTTTTCTAGATTGTGAAAACAGGACTCTTAACAGGGTTGCCCATCTCACTTGGTTTGCCTCCTGCCTTTTCCCTGGCCACTCCCAGCCCTCCAGGCCAGGGGCCATCATCCAGCCAAGGATCACAATCAATGTCCCAGCCCACAGCTCTGCTTCTCCTTACCGCCATTTGTAACTGGGAGACATTTGAATAGCACAACAACACAAGGGTGTTTTATTTGAAATCTATTTCCATGGATGACAACTACCAGCCACACCTTAAATCTTCCCAGGTACTAGAATAAAGAAGTTGTTGTCACTATGTAAAACACACAGGTGCCACCTACCATGTAGCTCCCAACTTATCACAGGTGAGAACTTGGCAGGTATTTCTCTGAGAAGCAGTAGCTAGAATGGAAAAGGCCTTGAGGAAGGGTGGGAAGTATGTGTGTTGTGTGTGTGTGGGTGGGTGGTGTGGTGGGTGCTGAGTGATGGCTCCTTACTTCTGTGGAAATATTGGAAGAGCTGGAAAATCCTGATTTTAGTAATATAGGCGTCATTCTAGAGACGTTAAACCATGACCTCACAGAAACCACTAGGAACAGGCCATGATCTTAAGCTGTTTGCTTCCTTCATGTTATAACTTGGCGTTAAGTTGGCGAATACCAGTTTGCTACTGGGTAGAGCAAATGGTGCCAAGAGTCTTGTGTTCTGCTGCCACCTTGTGTTTAAAAGAAGAAAATCCAAATTCATAGAGTTGCTCTGACAATGAGAAACTAGCATTTCAGAGCAGGGAGATCTTAGAAGTTCTCCACTTCAGCACCTTTCAATTTGGAGGTAAGGAAACCAACACCCAGACCAGAACCAAGAACCTCACTCCCTATGCCGTGCCACAGCACTTCTTTGGAAAATTATACTCACAGAGTGTACACTTGGGTCTAGTCCTTCACACAGGGCTACAACATCTCATCCTGTGCAGACATTTCCAAAGGAATCATGTATGACAAGGCCACAAAAGCAGTAGTAAGAGCTGATCTTACAAAGCACTCACTATGGAGTCGGTACTGTGTTAAACACTGTGCCTACTACCTCAATTAATTCTTCTAGCCGCTCTATGAAACAACTATTATTATTATCCTCATGTTACAAAATGGTTATGTAACTTGCCCAGGGTCACACAGCCACATCTGGGAGAGAACATTTAAACTTGGGTCTGTACAGTACTTAGTCTGTGCCCCTAACTCTGTCATCTGTCATTACTCACCACGTTAACTTTATCCCATCTAAATTCACGTCACATTCAAACTAGGAGAGATCACTTAAGGTCTGTTCACTAACCACCTTTCTTTGTCTACATCCGTGATATTTCCACGCCTTTTGCCATCCTGGAATGTGCTCCTGAGACCAGAAGCTTGCCCACCGCCCACAAACATGTTAGAAATGCAAATCCTCAGGCAAATGATTCAGGAAGTCTAGTGTTGGGTTTGACTATAGGAGCTTTAATAAGCTCTCAGGGTATTTTGATAACACTCCAGTCCCTGATCCTCTGCTACAGAACATCGGAGTATCTCAACAATGACTTGAAGTTAAAGAATGCATAGATACAGTAAGTTATCTATTTAAAAACAGAAACAGAGAGAACATACTTAATTTAGGGGAGGTCAAATTCCACTCTTCCTTAGCTAGTGGAAAAAAGCTCCTGGAACTTTTGCAATTTCTTCCAAATTCCCTTTGACCTCCTACCTTTCAGCCTGGAGAGACAAAGTTGGGCCACCCACCAAGGTGAACTGAAAAGGAAGTGCTCCCTCTGGGCAAAGAGTGGAACCAACAGAAGAGGAGCCAACCCCCCCATTCTCAGGATGACATTCAGCACCACCTCCTAATGCACCCCCCCCCCCCCACTCCCCCAGGGGAGGAACACTGGCTAGTTGCTACTCAGCCAAGCTCCCTGGCTGTTCTGACAGTATTCTAAAATTCTCCAACTACTTTTTAATGAAACATTTTTCCTGGTGATAAAAGTAATTTATGTCAATAATTTAAAAACTTTAAAAAAATAAGAAAACCATTAAGAAAGTTAAAATCACCCATTCTTCTATTTCAGCCCACGGTCATGCATTGGAACTTAATATTGTTAAGAGAGCAAAATCCTGCAAATTTATATGTGCCCATAAACACATAAAAAGAGGCATGACATGATTAACAGGGAAATACAAGTGAAAACCACAATGACATACTATTTAATACCCATTATAATTGCTACAATCAAAAGACAAATGTAGGTGAGAATGTGGACTAATGGGAGTCCCATTCCCTGCTGGTGGGAATGTGAAATGGTACAGTGGCTTTAGAAAAGTCTTGGTAACCTAATGTAACCTAATATAAGGTCAATTTTTGTGTGTGTTACTCATTCTTGGTCACATGAGTCTATCTGGTGGCACATTTGGATTTTTCTTCATGACATTATTCAGCTCCTTCACATCCTTCTTGATTTTCCTGTTAGATCAAAGACGAACTAACAGAGGTGACTAAAACCTCCTTTTATTCTTTCTGACTGTTAAATCAAGTTATATGGAAACTATTGTCATTATAAATTGTAACCCTTTTCACTATAAATTTATCTCTTTGGCTAGTTCAGATTTAAATTCAGTCTTGTCCAACATTAATAATGTGAATCTTGGTTTTTGTTAGCATTTACTTTTTTATGCTTTTGTCCATCCTTTTAGTTATTGTGGAGAAGGAAAAATATACAAACATATAATTAGATTATTTTTACATAAATAGGATCATAAATGGGAAAAGTTATAGGAAGAGAGGTTATAGAAGGAATACTATGATAGAACTAAATTTTCATATTCTATAATAGAAAGTCAATAGACAGAACCTACACCTGAGAAAAAGCCATATAGGTATGTTGCTAAAAAGATGGTTGCCATATTTTTTTTTTTTTTAAATAGTTAAGAGTTAAGTGGTTGCTTCAGGGAATAGGGAATGAGGCAGAATGGGATGGAAGAGAAGGTACCATATCTGTAGCCAAGTTGTTTAAAGATACTGTATTCTTGCTACCTTTCCCTGTCCTCTGGATTAACTGTTAAGGTTATTGATAATATTTACAGATGCCATTTATTAAGAACCTACTATGCGTAGGGCTAAATTATTATATTTATCTGAAGTAGGGGTAAAACCAAGACCTGGGAAAGGGCTGTAGTATTAGGTCCTGGAGTCAAAATAAAAATGGACATCTTAAAAGATTCAGATAAAGCATTTCAACACCCATTTATACTTTTAAACAAAATCTTAGGAAACTAGAAATAGAAGGGAACTTCTTTAAAGCTCCTTTAATATTTTTGAGAACCATATTATGGTGAGTATCATTATATTGGCATTGGTTGGATAAGGAATATTAAGTTCACAGAGCTAGTGCATGGTAATGCCCTGCCCAGCTCCATGAACTGAGGTCTTTCTACTACCAGGTTCACCTCAAATCAAAGGGACCCAGGTACACAAAGTAGTCCTTACAATGAAAACTCAGTTATCTTCTTTGTGCATTCACTCATGTCCACAGGAGGGCATTAGGGCTCATTTAAATTCAGGTCCAATGTTCAAAGGCTGAAATCATTGTGTAGTATCAAACTGTATAAATATCAGTAAAATTGGAAACGTATAGTGTGTATTCTATAGGGTCCACAGGCAACTTGGGTCAGAATTGACATGCTCTCTTTATCTTTCAATAATAAAATCCCATTGCCAGTAGATTCTTCATATACTTCCTATACCAACAATCCAAGGACACTCAGGCCATATTGAGGATAAGGTTGTATAACCAGCTAGTTGGCACCTCCCCCATGTAGTGGTATTTTTATGGATGCTAGTTCACTGATTTCCAACTAGGAAAGAGTAATAAGGAGTATTCTAGGTATACTAGACTTGGGTAAGGGGAAATATAGGTTATGAAATTTGAAAAAAAAAAGCATAATCACTATTAAATTTTATATTTGGAAATTGGTTATTGTTTCTATAATATGAATATTAAATAAGGTGTGCCATTCTTATCATGTTTATTAAAAGAAGGCAGAAATTAAAAAAAAATTGAGAAGTCCAGTTGTCTCATTTAAACACATTGGTGACTGTACAAAATATTTTATATTACAGACCATTGAGATCGCTCCCATTTATCCCTTTGTCCCTGGTTCCAGCCCTTGTTTGTCTAGTTCCTATTCATGCAAAAGTGGGGTAGAGCCAAGCCCAGGGGAAGGGCTGTAGCCCTGGCTTCTAGAGCTGAGTCAAAGCAGAAGAGGACATCTTAAGAGATGCAGAAAACACATTTGGTAAAGGTCAACATCCTTTTAGTTTTAAACAAAATTTGAGGAAACTAGGAACATAAAAGTACTTCCTTAACTCAATAAAGGATATCTATATTTTAAAAAAGCCTATAAATATATGTTATTGAGCTTACAATATTACTAGTCAATATGTAAAAATCAGTTAGGTGTTTATATATTAGTAACAAATGAAAAATAACACTATTTACTATAACAAATACCTAGGAATAAATCTAATAAAATATGTATAAGACCTCCACAATGATTACTACAAATATTATAGGGCAAAACTTAAAAAGACCTAAATAAATGGAGATATCTACCATGTTTATGGATTGAAAGACTCAATAATATTAAGGTGTTAGAAAACAGCAAAGGTGGTTGTATAGTGAGGTCTGTAGCTGGTTTACTGGAATCATGGTGCTTGGAGACCCTACTATACCATAATCATGTCTATTATGTCCTACAATGGAGGGGCCATCATGACCGTGAAGGGGAAGAACTATGTTGCCAGGTGCTTCGGAATCTAGGCCCAGATGGGGACCACAGATCTTTCCCATGGGCAACTGGCTACAGGTCGGCCTGACTAGCCTAGCCACCAACATCCAGATGGTTGCCCAGTGTCTCAAGTTCCAACTAAACCTGTATGAGCTGAAGGAAGGTCAGCCAATCAAGCCTTACACCCTCATGAGCATGGTGGCCAACCTCTTGTATGAGAAACGGTTTGGCTCCTACTACATTGAGCCAGTCATTGCTTAGTTGGACCCCAAGACCTTTAAGCCTTTCATTTGTTCTCTTGGCCTCATTGGCTGCCCCATGGTGATTGATGACTTTGTGGTCGGTGGTACCTGGGCCAAACAAATGTATGGTATGTGTGAGTCCCTTTGAAACCCTGACATGAACCCAGACTACCTGTTTGAAACCATCTCACAAGCCATGCTGAATGCTGTGGACTGTGATGCAGTGCCAGGCATGGGCATCACTATCCACATCATTGAAAAGGGTAAAATCACCACCAGGATACTGAAGGCCCAAATGTACTAACCCTCTGCTCCCAGAGCCCATCTTTTTTATTTTTGTTTTTGTTTTTTTTAATATAAGTTTTTCTTCCAAAAAATATTAAAGTGTTAATTTTTCATGAATTAATGTACAGATTCATCATAATCTTAATCAATGTTTAAGCATATTTTTTGGTAAAAGTTAACAAGGAGATTCTAAAATACATGTGAAAATGCCAAGGACCAAGAATATCTGAGGCAGTCTTGAAAAAGAACAAAGTTGGAAGACTTCCACTCCCAGATGTCAAGATTCATTATAAAGTTATAATAAGCAAGATTGTGTAATATTGGCACAAGGAATCTGACCAATGGAATAAAACAGAGTCCAAAAATAAAACCACACATATATAGTCACTTATTTTATGAACAGGGTAACACTGTAGGGACCTAAGGGGAAAGGTTCTGAGTCCACCAGATAGCCATATGAGCAAAAAAAGCATTAGATTTCCAATCACATCATACACACAAATCAATTCTAGATAAATTGCAGATCCAAATGTAAAAACAGTTAGAAAAATGCATAGGGAAACATTCTATGATACTGGTAGTAAAAATCTTTAAAAAAAAAAACAACTATAAAAAGAATTAAGCATAAAGAATAAAAATTTATAAATCAGGATATATTAAAATTAAGAACATCTGTTTATTAAAAGGTACTGTAAAGAGCATGAAAATGTAAGACTCATGGTAAGAGAAAATATTTGCAGGATATATCTTTAACAAAGACTTATACCCATAATATACATATAAATACTTTTCATCAGTGGATTGAGCACCAGCCTGAGAACCCAAGTGTTGCTAGTTTGAGTCCCAGTCAGGGCACATAATGAGGTTGCAAGCCAGGTTTCCAGCCTGGTCCCCAGCTGGAGGCAGGTGAAAGTCAACCATACATTGATGTTTCTCTCCCCCCTCATTTCCTCCCCTCCTTCTCCTCTCTCTAAAATATATATATATTTCTTCATAAATGAATAAGAAAAAGATAGACAACCTAATTTCAAAATGGGCAAAAGACTTGGGTACTTCACCAAAGATGAAATCCGTATGATCAATGAAATGGTGTCCAATCTCCACAGTTATCAGAGAATGCCAAATTAAAACCACAATGAAATACCACTATATACCCACTGGAATGGCTAGAATGAAAAACACAGAGAATACCAAGAGTTAAAAAAGAAGTGTGTAGAGCAACTGGAACCCTCATACACTGCTACTAGGAATATATAATAAATGAGTATAACCACTTTGAAAAACTATTTGGCAGTGTCTATTAAAGCTGAACATGTGATTATCCTTTGACCCCAAAATTCCACTCTTCACAAAAATGGAGACAGAGTTAAAGGAACCAATAAGAAACTGTAAAGCACTTTCAGGTCAGCACTAGTTGGAAAGGGAATGGTTCAGAAACACAGCAGAGCCTGTAGCTACAGGCAAGGTTGCTTACAGGAGTTATGGCCTTCTATAAAGCAATGTGACCAGGGAAACCTGAAGCCCGCTATCCAATCTTTTTCTGTTATTTCCCCTGGAACAGCAAGGGGGCCTGTTGATAGAATCTACACAGCTCAGCCCCCGGGGGCCCAGAGCAGTGGGGAGGGCAGAGCATGGATCCGGTGCAGGAGAAGGAGAAAACTGAGCACACTGATGTCAGAGCTGGAGTATGCACTCTGGAGTCAGATGACCTGTGTCCACGTTTGGTTCTGCCATATACCAGCTGTAAGGCCTTTAGGCAATACATTCAACCCCTCTATGCCTCAATTTCCTCATCTGTAAGATGGAAATGATAATAATCTACCTCATGGAGCTGTATAATACGCAAAAGAATAAACACATAAGTATTTAGCATGTAACAAGTATTCCACAAGTGGTAAATACTATTATTATTTTAAGCATTGTCCTTTACATATTTTATGCTCATTTATCCAGAATTTGTTAAATCTAAATACATATTGTATTGTGCCTATGCTTAAGACAGGAATATTTACTAATCTCTTTTCTAGAATCTTCAAAGAAGCCTCTCAAGTGTGACTCACTATGCAAAGACTTCCCTGGGCCCCTCTTCTGTTCATCAAAAGATCTGTGTCCATATGCCCCTATTGGCATTTACTATAGTCCTCACAAAATACATGTATATATAGACATATATACATGTCTATTCTCATTCCTTAAAAGCAGAAACCATATCTCACTCTTATTTATTTTTTAACTAACTATAAAGCCTAACACTACACTTTAATACAAATGTTTGTTAATCTACCCTGAATTATGTTGGAATTTCAGTGTATTAATATTGCTTGAAAAAAGTTCACCATTGGCTGACATTTCAAAATCCTGTAGTTATACTATTTGTTGAGAAAGTTTTTCTATATCATCGCTGGCAGCAAAAGGGAGCTACTCATAATGACTAGTTATGGATCATCTACTCTGTGCACGGACTTTACACATTATGTTGTGAAATTCTCTCAACTAGCCCAAGGTATGGACAAATGGAGGAAAGCTCAAAGAGAAATATGTAATTTGCAGCTAATAAGTGCTGTAATTCCCACTCAGACCTCCACAAAGTTTATGCTATTTCTATGATGCCACAGGGCTTCCCCTAATCAGTACAGACTAATGTCAGGTGTGAATAGGTACTTCTGAGCTTATTTTCTTCAGTTGTACAATGAGAGAGGATTGGATGCTTTCTTAGATTGCTTCCAGTTCTGAAATGAAATGTATGATTTCAAGGAAGTAGCTTTGTCTATTCATATTATGTGTCTGTGCTGATTACTGCTGGGGACGCTTCCTTCAGAAAATATAGGTGTTCTTTTCTGTCACACAAATACATGAGGCAGGTTTGGTGAAATTGTTTCCCATTGGACTCAAATTTCCCCTTCTTCAGTTTCATAGGTTGCAGTGAAGTCAACAAGAGTGTAATCTGTGTTTGCATAAAACCAGAACACAAAAGGAAAGATCCAGGCATTATTGAATATTCCCACACTGAAAGGGCAGAGTTCAATTTTGTTTGCTACTCTCATTATCCAGCAACTACACCTCTCACTTGTTGGTAATATCCCAGTACCAAATCTCCATAGTGTTTCCACTGCCTTTGGAAGATAAGTAGAAAGCCACTTACTATTTTGTTAAACTAGAATATATTTGATGATTAAAGGGTAGAATTAAGGTAACATTAATTCAACCATGCAACTTATGAACTTCATATAATTCACAAAGAAAAAGTAAACCAGTCCTTACATGCTGCCTAAAACAGAAAGATCTCTCCTTCACCCTTTTCTTCTCTATTCTCTATCTATCTATCTATCTTCCTTGAGTATCCATCTAAGCCTCAGTCTAGCTCAAGTAAGGCAGGCATACCTTCAAAGCAGGTAAATTGGAATTAGAACAAAGTGGTCACCCCTGTGTGAGCTCCCTGGTATCCAAAAATACAAACTCTCAATGTACAAAACTGAAATAAAAACCTGCCTCCAGAAGGAGCCTATCTTCAATCACATAAATGTAGACTGTTCTGTCTCAGGATACAGAAAAATACAAACCTGCATGACAGCAGTCAAGAAAACAAACTATAAGTCACACAAAAGGAAAGGACTGAAGACTTCAATTCATGCTACTTGTCAGGGTCCTGGGAAAGCATCGAGGGTTGGAGCCCTGCACAGGCCAGGTGAAGCCTATAAGACCTGACAGGAAAACTGGGAAGGCTGGGTGCATACATGCATCGATGCTATGGCCAGTGGGAATCAGGCCATGAGAACATACTTTAACCCCTTTGAAGTTTGGCCTATTCTCTCACCTTGTTTAATACTCTTGTATCAACAGCAGAGGTTTTTAAAATTTGAATGCACATCCTGACCTGAGTGAAATCTCAGTGCTCCTTCACTTGTTATTCCTGAACAATATCCATTTTTCTGTCATTAGCATTGTTTAGCATTGATTGATAAGCTACATGCATTCAAGTTTACTGTTTTCAATAAAAGATCTTGGGGAATGACAAACAAGGCTTTTGGCTTTGAGACACTAGCCAGCCTTCTCCTTTCTAGCTCAAGCTGCCTGGGAAGTATTCATTTTATTTGTGGCACCAGGGGATCTCTGCAGGTCAAGGGTTCCTAATAGCTACTGCTCAAAACCATCTCGTGGTTCCTCATATCACTTAGAGGAAAAGGCAAAGTCCTTGAGTTGGCCAAGGGTCTCCACATGAGTTGGCTGCCCACCACCATCCTCCTTGCCTGCTCTGCTCATGCCACTTGGGGTATTTTCCTGATCTTCTAACATGTCAAACATGCCCTGCCATAGGGCCCTTGGACCAGCAATACCCACTGCTTTGAATATTCTTTCCTCAAACATCCCCATCATCCACTGCCTGAGTTCCCTGTTTTTACTATCCATTAGCTTTCACTCTTCATAATACTTTTTCCCTTGCTTACTTTGAGATTATCATTTTTAAGTCACTAAATGCGGAAGTTATTTATTATTTAGCAGATTACTAAAACAAAGAGGAAAATAGTTTCTCTACAAATAAGCTACTTTAAGAGGTTCCAGAAGTTTTAGCCTAGATATACTTTTGGGGTTAAGAGTTATTAAGGTACTGGGGTGATTTGCTCTGAAATCAGAAATAATACAATGTTAAAATGAATAAAAACATCTTTTTGCTCAGAGATCCAAAGTGACTTGTCCAAGATCTAGGAATAGAACTGGGGCTTTTCTAACTCGCAGTTCACTATACCTTCATTTACTTGTTCCACAAATAGTCATTGAGTACTATGTTTGCATAACGCACTATGCAGTAGCTAGGAATGCAGAGATGGCCCTTCTCCTTTGAAAGGTTACATTCTATCAGGTGAGATAGATCTTAATGAATTACTTATGTTTTATTTGTAAAATTACAACTATGATAAGTGTCACAAGGGAATAGGCTACTTTGGGAATATATTTGAAGCAGGTGACAACTGTATGTTCAGTGTGAATTTCTCAGGTCACCACCACCCCTCAGTGCTGACAAGTACATGAGGATGGCCCTTCTCACCCCCAAAACTTCCCCTCCATTTGATTCAGACACCTGTGTCATGGCATATCCTAGACCTGTCACTAGGAAGAAGTGCTCTAACCCTCATTGTTAAGTTCTTACATTCCCAACTCGGAACATTCCCTTCTAGCCTCCTAATCTTGTCAAGTGTCCTGTGTTGTGCTCATCACACATATTCTTTGATCTTAACAATTACTTTGGTCCATTGACACCTCCATTATCTCTCAAAGTACTTGGTCCTTCCTGTCCTCAAGTCCCTTCTTATCATGCTTGGTCCCTTATCTTCCTATGACATCCATCTGTCAGCAATATACTTTTGTGCCATCTACCTCTGTTGTTATATCTACACTGCACGGTGCTGAAGAAAATGATACCACAGTATATACTGGTGCCACAAAAATGTAGTCTCTCATGTAAGCTGACAATCATCACTGCCCCTATTCCCCATGTTAGCCACATACTCCCCCCCATCAGATGTTCACTTGTCTTCTTAACCACCATGTCTACTGTCTTACACAGCAGAGGAAGAACCTGCAGCACCAGAATCACATCACCTTCCTGCTCCTCTACCATCAGACAGGGCTTCATGCACAAGTGATTGGATGAGAGGTGTTCTCAGGAGAAACCTGTAAAGAAGTGAGGGAGGCAGGAAGGCAGAGAAGAAGTAGCTCCAGCTGAAGTTGATTCTCTGGCTGATCCCACAGGATCTCCTGAGCATAATCAGCACCAGAGTTGTCCACTTTGAGGCAAGCAGGTCAGATTTTTGGACCCTCTTATCAATCATTCATTGGCTATAGGCCATGGGTGGCAAACCCAAGGCCTGTGGGCCCAATCCAGCCTTCTACCTTGTTTTACCCAACCCAACACCTTTGGCCTGGCACTTTGTTTCTACCCGGCTCGCATAACTGTTAAGGAGTAGTTATATTTATACAGTCCTAAAATTACATTCGGCCCTTTGAAGGCAACTGCAGGGCTGATGTGTCCCCCCGGTGAAATTGAGTTTGACATCCTTGCTATAGGCCATCCCTGAGGAATGGTCCATAGCAGCAGAGGGCAATTGTCCATGGGATAGTGCAGAGGGGAGACTTGCAGCCAATACTCACAGCAGCTCAGAGATGAGGACACCAGACCAGTCAAGGGGACCTGAGCCTGGCATCAAAAGCAGCTCTTACAGCTCCCAAGCCCACAATCTTACCTACATCCACAGTCCTCCTCTCATTGCTGAACCCCTCAGTATTGCCCCCCCCCACACCCTTCTAACTTAGTGTGAATTCTCACCCCATCACTCATTACACTGTAGTTTAATTATCAGCTTAATTTATTTCAGCATCTCCCAGATTCTTCTCAGTATCTCTGGTTCCGGCTGCATAAAGGAAAGCTGTTCTAAATAAGTATTTGGGGCTCATTAGTGGCTTATTAGGAATTTCAAGTCAGGTAGGCAAGAGGGTTTTTTTAGTTTGTTTGGTTTGGTTTTTGAAAGAGTCTTCCCCTTTGAATTAGATTGAATAAGTGATAAACTTAAGCAGCATCTTTAGAAATGGCCTTGGTCAATGACCTCCAAATTCTATACCTGGTATGTTAGGCACCAAGGGCTACAACAAAGGACCATTGAAAGTACCATACAGAGAGCACCACAGCCAGCCAGCCCCTCCTGCTATACAATCTCAGGATAAAGAACTAAAAAGCCAGGTTATTCCAGCCAGGTGGCTCAGTTAGTTGGAGCATCATCCCATACACCGAAAGGTTGCATCTCGATACCAGTCAGGGCACATACCGAGGCTGAAGGTTTGCTCCCTGTGTCAGGGCTCATACAGGAGACGACCAACTGATGTTTCTCTTTCACATCAATGTTTCCCTCTCTTTCTCTTTCTCACCCTCTCCCCCCACCCCTCTCTCCTCAATAAAAAAATATCCTTGGATTAAAAAATAAACTAGTTAATTTAAAATATATAATAAAATTAAAAAGCCAGGATTTGCGGATGCTCTTGAGCTACAAATATTTGGATGGGTGGGGAGTGGAAACATCCCCTTAATATTAGGCACCTACCTCAGCCATATCTTTTATCGCGTTGTGCCAGCGTTGGCATGTTCTGCCGTTCTGTCTTTTCCTTGTTCATTCTCTTGCTTCTTCCAATGTAAGGGCGTTGTGCCCTGAAATGCTTATCATCTGGGAGAGCTCTTCTCCATTCCTCCAGCTCAGCAGTCCTCTTACTTAATGGAAAAGCTCAGTTGCCCAACCCAGAGGTGTTAAGTGATCTTGTTTGACAAACTGGAACAAAGCTAGTAGTATACAATGTTGATTCTGCCTCTGAAGGGCTGCAGGCAGCTAGCCACATACCAGGTGAAAACCAACGTGCAATATTGTTCCTCTTTGCTGTCAAGACTGATGCTTTTTGCTTCCTTACAGGCATGTTACGTGGGTAAAGAGTTACCAATGACTGAATGATAAGCATAAATTAAATATGAAAAGGGCTAGAAATTTCAAAAGGAGTCTGAGAAATTTGGCAAGCATTTTTCTATTGAGAAATAGTTGATCCAGAGGGGAAAAGTCAATCTAGGGTACATACCAGCAGAAATCAATCTAATTTGGGGGAGAGAGTAGGCATGGAGAATGAGAAAAATAAACCAGGGCCAACCCCAGTCACTTCAAAATTCAGAATAAGGAACATTTTTTAAAATGCCATAACTGCAGACTTTAATAAAAAATTAATATTTTCATTTCATGTTCAAGCCAATGAAGGGTGGAAAGAAAAAGAGGGTAGAAGAGACATTCAAGGGTAAGTGAAGAACAAGAAAGGTGAGGTTTCTCATCCGGTTTCTGATCAAGACCTCAATTTTTTCACTCCCCTCACCTTGACCAAGCTCACTCAGCCCCTGCTGGGACATCAGATCTATCAAACCTACAGAAACTCCCGCCTCTCCTCCTTCACCCTTCCTCGGGCAACTCAGGCCAGTGCCATTATCACCATTTACTGCCCTAGAATTAGGATGGTCAGATTTATGAAACACAAACACAGTATTCCCAGTTAAATTTGCATTTCACGTAGGTAATGAACAGTTTTTTAGTATAAATATACCTCTTGCAATATTTGGGACACACATATAAAATTCTTGTTTACCTCAAGTTTAAATTTAGTTAGGCGTCCTGTATTTTACTTGGCATCTCCACCCCAGAACCCCATGATCAGGACCAGAGTTTGTTGAGGTTGTGCCTTCAGCAATATTCTCATTTGTCTTCAGGTGCATTCACTCAGAGAAGAGTACAGGGAAGACCCACACAAGGCCACACCTTTTATGTAGAACACTGAAATCTATGCCATAGTAGTAAAAACTCTAAGCTCATGGGGACAGGATCTTACACACAATTTAACAAAGATTTCATTGACAGATAGGGAAGCTCCAAAAGAATAAATGATTTTCCCTGAGTGGCAGTTGTTAATGCAGAATCAGGAACAGAGTCTATGTTTCATGGTGTTGTTTGTTGTTTGTTGGTGTTTTTCCTTTCTCACAACAATTTCCTTATCATAAACTTTATATGTAACAGACCAAATTTTGGCAGCCGGATGGTGAAGAGGGAACTAAATTCTAAATTAATTTTGGAAACTCAAAAAGTATAAAATGAAGAATTCAAAGAGTGAAAGAAAGTGTTGGCTTTGTAAAATCTCACTCTGAAATCCTGCAATTACTTTTCAATCCATCAGTCATTCAGACCGTCAGAAGGCATACTTGCTACAATTCAGAAGTTCCACAAAGCAGCCTAATTCTTGTTAGTGCACATCCATCACTGGGCTAAGGATGGGAGGAAGCAAATGAAAAGAGCAGCAGTTCCAAAGAAAGAAAATGCTTCCTGTGCCTTGTATGCATCTAGAAGCTGTGGGAATGCTGGAATTTACTAATGAAACCGGTCGTCATTTGAAAAGCACATTGCAACACCGCAACCTACCAGGGACTAACCCCCAAGATCAGGGACAGGTTGTTTGACCTTTAGAGACTTTGGTTAAAGAGCCCTTATTTTCTAGAGATAGTATTGAAATTATATTCCCCTTTTTAGGAACTCCTACTAGTTTGGAGGCTTCAGGGGTCAGTTCTGATGATCACTCCCCACGTGCTGTTTTTCCAAAATTAATGTCTAAAACAGAAAATCCAGCCAGGCTTGGATCCCAAGATAACCTGCGACATGTATAAAGTCCATATCAGCTTGCATATGTTGGGTTGGCCAAAAACTCTGTATGCTTTCTTTTTTCCATAAAATGAAAGACATTTTTCATTTTCATCAATCATTTTATTGATTTGGATATTTTGAGTGTACTGGCTATCTCCTATGTGGTATAAAATTAATTGTCCTAATTAATGTCTCAATTTGATCACTATCAACTTTGATCTACCCAACTGTGGAGCATCATCCAGCAAGAACTCTTCAGCACAAACTTCACAAATCACTTTTGTTTGGTATATTCAATCAGCCACAGCACCTTCTCCATACACTGCACAAATCCTTCCTTATTTTTATTTTTGCATTTCAGCTGCATTTTTACTTTCTTGAAATAATAAAGTATAACATGCCAAAAATGTTCTATAAGTCCTTCTATCTTCAATATTAAAGTGGCTACCCAAAAAACTTTCAAAAACTAATTTTGAAAGTTTTTTTTAAATGAACACTAATATGACTGACCACTGTCACAATATAATCTAACAAATTGTTTTGGATGAAGTTAAACCGATTAAGCACCACTAGAGCCATCTTATGGAAACCACCAAATGACCTTTTAGGCCAACCCAGTGTTTATAGTTCTGGCTATAAATAACAGGATATCCATCTACAAATGGCTTGAACAATGGTAGTTTGTTTGTTTGTTCCACATGAGAGGTCAAGAGATACATTGTCCCAGTGTGGTTTCAGGAGCTGCCCAATGTCAACTTCCCACCTGTTTCCTTGGCCTGTGCCTCACGACTACAAGATGGCTGCAGCAGCCCGTTTGGTAAGCTTGCATTTGAAAACCAAAGTGGAATTTTTCTTACTAGATTTCTCATCGTTAAAGAAAAATGTACATTTTAAAGTAAGAGCTATACCCTGCTGATCCATATAACTATATAATGCTTTCTTACAACTATATTCCATATAACTAACACTTCCTTTACCCTCTAAAATTATCCAAGTAGTGAAAAGCTGAGACAGCACCTCAGTTCACTAATTCATTCTGGCTAAGTGCTGGCAGGGACTGAGCCCTGTGCCCTCCCTCCTTCCTTCATCTGGCGTTCTGGCCAGAGGCAGACAGGAGCTTCTCCATGTTTCCCATCTGCCCAGGAACACTTAGTGGAACGAGACCACCTGGGTTCAAATCACGGCTTCTGCAAGTTTGTTAACTTGTGTCTTAGTTCCCTCAGCTAAATGAAGGTTGAAAACTAATTGACTTCATAGGATTGCCATGAGAATCACATGAATTAATACATATAACATGTTGATGGCACTGCCTGATGTATGATTAAGAGCTACATAAGTGTGAGCTGTTGTTAGTGCTAATACTCTTTCCCTTGGCTTGGCCACCTGTCAACAGTCTGGATGGCTTGCTGGAACACATCCTAAACATTCTCTCAAAGCTCTCTATTCAAAGCCTCAGGCCAGCCTATGAATCAACCAATTTCATTCTGCAGAAGAGTCCAAGAAGACTAAATGAGGAATGCCAATACGGTAGGGCTAATGCTTTAATCTGGACAATAAAAATGAAAACGGTTTTGTTTAAAGTGGGGGGGGGGGTCCATATTTTATTCCTCTCCAATAAAATAATGTTTTCCTTAAAAGTCAAATAGCAGCCCCTCACGTGCCCACTCTTTATAACTTCCTACTCAAATATACATACATGCCACTAAGAAAATTGCTAGGGTCAGCACAATTCAAATGGCTTTGGCTTATTAAAACTCAGGCTTTTGACAAATCTATTAGTGCTAGGATTTCAACTCTAAGGTAATGTTCACTTTGCAAAATTATCACCACAGCATTTAGGTAGAAAGTTACTCTTACGATTGAAATATGGCCAATTAAAAAAAAAATCTTTCTGGTGGTTCTCACCACTTATTGACCTCACTTTAAAAAATGAAATGATACCATTTATACACCTCAACAATTTTCCTCCAATACTGTAAGTTCTTCTTACCATCCTTGATCATGCCTCTAATAGTACAATATAGAAACTAAGAATAGGTTCCATGAAGCAGACCACAACTTCTTTATAGTTTCAAGATAAACAACGCAATTTACAAGGCACATGAAAACCAAGACGACACACATACGAAATGTTCTTTTCACCTAATGACTATAAAAATACTTCAGCTGAATTATCTGTGTTTCAGGTCTCTTAGCTTACTAAGTGGCACTAATGAAAAACAAAAGGACCAAAAGGAAGAAGGATCGCAAGAAACTAAGTGAGCAAAGGCCTTAGAATAATCTAAAATTGGCCCCATCTATCCTTTGAGAGTTGACTAATGGAAACAGGGAACCTCTGTTTCCACTCTATAGTTCCAGTTTGTAGTGAATACTGTCTGTGTTCCAAGTGTAGTAGCAAAACAATAAATCAGAGTGAATTCAATGTAAGTATGACCTCATTTGAAGAGACTAAACATTTAGTATAATTCAATTTTCTGTGGTTCACCTACTGGTTCACAACATGGCTGAGAGTGGGCCTGGAAGGTTGGTTCAGGACCAAGAATTACCAGCCAAACCAGACACACACCGTCAATAAGATAACTTTTAACATAATAGTTACTAATGGAGAGATTTCTAAATTAAAGATTGCCCTTCTCCCCAGGAATTCTACTCCTAGGTATGTAATCAAAAGAACTGAAAATAGATGTTCACATAAACGATCTAAATAAATCACATAAACAACATAAATATTCATGATAGCATTATTCATAATAGCCAAAAACAGAAATAACTCAGATATCCACTAATGAATAAATGGTTAAGTAAAAGGTGGTATATCCATATAATGGAACATAATTTGGCAATAAAAATAAATGAAGTACTGATCCATGCCACGAATGAAACCTGAAAACATTATGTTGAGTAAAAGAAGCCAATCACAAAAGGCCACACAATGTATGATTCCATTTATATGAAATGTCCAGAGCAGGCAAATCAATAGGGACAGAATGTAGATTAGTGGTTGCCAGGGGTTGGGGGAAGGAGGGAACAGTGAGTGACTGCTAATAGGTATGAGGTTTCTCAGGGAGTGTGATAAAATGTTTTAAGATTGATTGTGGTGATCACAGCACTACTCCATAAATATACTAAAAATCATTAAATTGTGCACTTTAAATTGGTGAATTTTATATGTTCAATAAAACTTGTTTTTAAAGTTGCTTTTCTCTCTTTGCTGAATAGATTATTTATTCAGTGCTCAGTATAAATTAGAGGGTTAATAGTGAAGTATATAAAATATACAGTAGACCTTTGTCCTTCGCAAGGGATACTTCTGGAAACATTTCTAAATTACCAAATAAATGATTACCACCTGAGCTGAGATACTACATTGCATAACCACAAGTGGTGTCATTCATTCTGATCTGTGTGAATGGTGTTCTCAAGGGACATGCAAAGCAAGACCTTATGGCCATGTGGCGTGGTCCTGGCACCACTAAGACACTAGCATGAAGCTTTCTTTCCTAGAATTCCCCCTCCTCCCCCCGACTACCAAAGAACCAATTCTTCTTCTTCTCCTTCTCCTCCTCCTTCTTCTTTTTTACAAGAATTATTAAATGTGTGTCAATGAACCGGGATACGGATAGTGGTCAGTCAGCCAGGCCCTATGGTTGGCATGGCCTGTACTCTACAAGAAAGAGTTCTGTGGTCAATACCACTGCCCTGACCCCATCTCATTCAAATATTTAGGGTAGAGGGTCTAATCAATCATGTAATTATAAATCACCAATCTTATTTATGTATAGGCAAATAATCCTTTTCTGCATATTTTAAACATCCATCCTTTTCAAAATATACTAATTGCCATCTATTGTTTGCTCTAGCTTTTTTTTTTTTTTTTTTTTTTTAAGATTTTATTTATTATTTTTAGAGAGAGGGGAAAGGAGAGAGGCAGAGAGGAAGAAAGACTTCAGTGTATGGTTGCCTTCACCTGCCTCCAGCTATGGACCTGGCTGGAGATCTGGCTTGCAACCTGGTTATGTGCCCTGGCTGGGAATCGAACCAGCGACCTTTGGGTTCACAGACCAGAGCCTTATCCACTGTGCCACCTGCCAGGGCCTTTTTTTTTTAATTTAAGATTTTATTTATTGTTTTTCAGAGAGAGGGGAAGGGAGAGAGAGAGAGAGAGAGAAACATCAATGTATGGCTGCCTTTCACCTGCCTCCAGCTACAGACCTGGCTGGAGACCTGGCTTGAAATCTGGTTATGTTGCCCTGGCTGGGAATCGAACCAGCAACCTTTGGGTTCACAGGCAGGCACCTTACCTACTGTGCCACCAGCCAGGGCTTGCTTTAGCTTTTTTTGAACTGTCAATTAAATATAGAACTTTCTGTGTTTCTGAAGTAAATATAGTTAGCAATGCAAATACTTATTGATCAAACTCCTTTGTGTTCACTTCCACCCTGACCAGCAGAGATAAGAACTTACTGATCTTTAAACAAGTGACAGGCATACATACATGTGTTCTTCTCTGGCAGAGAGACTGGGAAGCAACTAATCACATCTAAATATTCCAGTAGGTGTTTGCTTAAGGGGAAAGAAAGCAGAAAAAAATTAAAATGACCAAACTGAGGCCATATTAGTATCCATGTGTATCTTATAGCTATGTAGGACTAATGCCCTAAAACCATCTGTTCTCTTTAGTTATTTTAAACAAACATTTAATCATTATGATACATTTGAGACACATAGGCACAAAGAATAATAAAACATCTCTATGTCTACTACTGCTGTACCTAAGCAATAAATACTATTGAAGTCCCTGATCACATTGTTCCTTCTTTTCTGTATTTTCAAATGATTTGGGAAAGGACAAAAGATGATGACAACGCCTTTTCAGCAACTGCCGGGCAAAAACATGGGTCACAGCCAGGCCAACATTCTGTAAAGGTAGTACTGGCTTTTATAGTCTGATCTAAAGGGGTTGCCTGCCCAAGGTAAATTCCACTCCCTCCAGTCCATTCTGCCTGGATGTCTCAGATACTCACTACTAGTTCCTCTTTTATGCTAAAGCATCAAAGCCGCCTCCATACAGAGGTAAACAAACATACCTCACCCATTTATAGCAGGCCAATAGGGTCACCTCTGGATATTTATTTCTGAAACAAAAAAAATATTCCAAACAGCTAAACATATAATTCTTCTCTCATAAATGTTCTATCAATGTTTCTATTTATATTAGGGGAAAATAGTCAATTAAGAGTTTATCTGCTTTCCATTCCTTCTTACCAACTCTTGACAAAGAGAGCTTTAAGTCCTCTGTTTTACATGGGAAGAGAAAAACGGCCAAGGCCAGGCTACTTGCAGGTGGCTGGAATCAGTGAGCGGCAGAAAGGTGAGGGCATAAGGCAGGGAGGGCAAGAGATGGTGGACTGTTCATCTGACATCTCAACAGCTGAAGCCAGAGAACACACAGGATGTTGAAAGGATAGAGAAAGCTGACTATAATGGGGTTTCCTGTGCAATCTAAGGAGGCAATGGGTTCTTCTATTATTTAGCATTTACTGTGAACTCTTTTTTAAAATGGCATTGGGTTCTATCTGCTAACAGATACCTGAAGGAACAGACACAGGAAAGTTGTATTTGGGTCCTCAGAGCAGAGAAAAATGGGTCAAAGGATGCAGGGCTTTCTCAGTGTGACGGGACTGGCGGGCAGCAGGAGAGCACAGTCCCCCAGAAGGAAGTGGGGGAGGGGGAGGAGGCAGAGAGACAAAAAGGTTAGGTCTGTTTGCTTTCTCGAATGTCAGGCCCACCAGCTAGGCTCTGAATCTTAGATTGTAATCACAACCCTCTAACTTTCTGCTAACAGATGTTGGGCCTCCGAGTCACTACATCTCAACCACATTTTTGCAATCTGAGTAAAATCCCTGCTGTTAAAAAGAAAGTTGAAAGGCTGCTCCTGCTGAACCATAATCAACCCCCTCAAGACCTATTTTTTTGATTTGCCTTTTGTGTTATCTTTCTATATTTCCTTTCATAATAAGCATTAGTGTTCCCTTGAAATAAAAGAAAATGCTTATTAAAGGTAATGGATGGAAAAGAACCAGTTGGCACACTTTACCACATATTTCTATCTTGTTTGTTTCCAAAACCAATTATAGATAAATTTAGAAGAAAGATATACATATTTACATACACTAACATGTATATCAGTTTTACAAACTATATAGGCACATGTATAATAAAGTAGAAGGAAAAATTATGACGATGATTTAAAAATTTTTAATTAATACAATCACTGTAACTGAACATTAAGAATGGTTTTGAGCCTCCAGACAATTCAGAAAAAAAAACCCCAAAAAACAGAAAAAGGACAAGTTACGCATAACCTTGAAGCGAGAGCAACAGTGTGAGTTTCCCCTAAGGGAGGGCTGTCCTTTTCTCTCATCAGACACCAGATTACACTAAAATCTTATTTAGAAACATTGCTTCCAGTCTCTCTGTTTTATTTCAGCCATATGAATAAGTAAAGATAGATTTCATTAACATTTTCTTCCATGCTTCATCCTGATTTATTTCTCCAAACTCAAAGATATTGTCTCTGAGCTTATCCCAACCCACCGGAAGTCACACACATAGTAAAAGCCGATATCACATTCTCAGAAGCATTATCTTAATGCTGTAGGTTATACATGGGGGATTAGAAATGAAAGGGGAGACTACATACCCTAATTCTTAATCTTCTGCTATTTCTGCTTAAGAAAAAGAGACATTTCAGTAGGGGGAGAAAAAACCTTACACAGCAAATACCTAAGATAAGATAGGAGAAAAGGTTATAAATTCAGATCTTTTTAAAGCAAATTTGATAACCAAATGGGCCCATGGATTTATTTGCAGCTCTTCATTAACCAAGAAATAAAAATAGAAGGTCTCAACTTAAAAAAAAAAAAAAAAATCTAGTATCTAGAGATGAATTGAATTTTGTTGCCACTAAGCTGTTTTACAAGAAATGCAGTAATCTGATGCTGGAGGCCAAGTCTCTTTAATAATGAATGGATCAGCATTCAGAAAACTATAGAAAACAGATCCTAGGCCAGACCTTCAGTCTTCAGTGGAGGTCAGATAATCTAAGCAAATGGCTTTGGGAGCCTAGGTAAAGAAAGATCATCTCTCCTTGTATATGAAACACACATGCTTCTCTAATCTAACTGGTAACTGAACCCTTCAAAACAAAGAGTTTTCAAATTACTTTTAAAAACTGCTGCCTCCAGATTCAAATCCCTGAGTGCCCACCAAAGTCTTATTTTCTCCCACATGCTAGTACTCAGTATATGCCTGATTTGTAAAAATAACCTGCTGGCACAGCTGCCCTAAGATTGTTTTGCATGCCTATGCAGTTAATCAGATTTACATAAAATAAAATATAGTTGTTCTACAGACAAGACAGTTTCGTGTGATTTCTAGAATAAAAGGACTTCTTTAGAAAGGCACATGGATCCCAGGGAATAGTATAGAAACCACTAGGAGAATTCACAACTAAATGTTTTCTCAGTCACTGTAAAACTTTTTCCCACCATGGACTATTAGATTAGAGGGGAGCAAAAAGGGGATGGATGTAATACAACAACAATAAAATTTAAATAAATAAATAAAACCAATGCGTATCATACAATTTTAAAAAAGGCTGGTATAAACAATGAATTTGCAGTTAATACATTTTACTGAACATGTTCTTCTGAAGAACTGCACTGAGAAAGTTAAGTGCTACGCATGAGTTGAAGTGATTTGCTTTAGATTCCTTGACATTTTATTTCAGCTTGTAGTTTTCACTCCAAAAAGCCAACATCTGCTTTATAAGCTTTCAAAATGCCCAGTAGCCTATTCTCAAAAAGCAATGTAGCAAACAGATTTTATACATCTTCTGCATTAATACCTTATTTTATAACACATACATTAGAGCTTATATTTTCAAATATACTGTACATAGTTGACTCTTTCACTAAAGTAGAAATGGGCTGGGATAAAATACAGACCAAAAGGTCCTCTGTCTCTGACTAGGGAGTCTTGTATCTTTTACCAGCATCATTGAGACTGTGGCAGGCCAGCCTGCCAGCTTGTTAGTAGGGTAAAATCTCTGATCCTTCACACTTCTTTTATTGTAATACAAGTGTCCTGTTGAGACCTGGACTGACACATTAATATATTTTCCCCTTCCTATTTTCCAAATCAAATATGTGTATTAGTGAACATGATAAAAATGTTGCTTTCTCACCTTCCATCAACTATTTTCTTCTTTTGAAAGAAAGTTATGCCTATTTTCATAATGTTTTATACTCTTATGAAGGTTTATATAAAGTAATCAGACTAATATGATTAAGTCCATTGGAGGAAATTGTCTAAAATCATATATTCAAGCTCTGTCCAAAAAGTATTGAGCCAATGTCAATATAATTAAAACCATTTTTATGGCCGAGACTTTTGGGACAGACCTTGTACTCCCTAACACAAAACTAAACTGCTAAATACAAAATACCCTGTAGTAGAAAGCCTACATCTAAAGATGTAGAGATGGTGATGAAGTGATGCTGGACTCAATTTCCTGAACCAAAACCTATTCACATTACTTGCCTTCTCAAAAATCTTTAATGGTTCTCCACTGCCAGCTTCCCAGCAATGGAGGCCCTTTATAATTTGATCACAGTTCATATTTTCAAATTTGTTTCCTATTCTTCCTGCATATGCTTTATAATTTAATTTAGTCAAATATTATATTAAAATCATGAAACCATCCCATGCTTTATATTTTACTTATTTGGAGATATAATTCAAATACCATGATACCATATTAGAGCATATGTCAGTGTTTTAAGTATATGGTATTAATTATGTTGCTACAGTTGTCCCTATTTATTTCCCCTTTGCTCCCATCCACCCAAGATCCCACTTCCCTTCCTCAATCCCAATCCCCTTAGTTATGTCCATGGGTCATGCATATATGTTCCCTGATTTCACCCTTTCCTTTATTATTCTTAACTTCCTCCTATCTTGTACCCAGCAAGTATGTTTTCTAATCATTCCACCATTTCCTCATTTTTCCCCCTTCCCCCTCCTGGCTGATTACCCTCCCAACCATCTCTATACCTATGATTCTGATCCTATTCTTGTTGTTTAACTTGTTTTTGTTTATATATTTTTATATTTTGTTGTTGATAGTTGTGAGTTTGTCATTTTAATGGTCATACTTTTTCTTAAGTAAGTCCCTTTAACATTTCATACAACAAGGGTTTGGTGATAATGAACTCCTTAGCTTTGTCTTGTCTGGGAAGCACTTTATCTGCCCTTCTATCCTAAATGATAGGTTTACTGAATAGAGTAATCTTGGTTGTAAGTCCTTGCTTTTCATCACTTTGAATATTCTTTGCCAGCCCCATCTTGCCTGGAAAGTTGTTTTCATTTTTTTATTTTTTTGAGAAATCAGCTGATAGTCTTATGGGAATTCCTTTGCAGGTAACTATCTTCTTTTCTCTTGCTGCTTTTAAGATTCTCTCTTTATCTTTAGCCTTTGGAATTTTAATTATGTGTCTTGGTATGGTACTCCTCGGATCTAGATTGTTTGGGACTGTCTGTGCTTCCTGAAATTTTATGTCTACTTCCTTCACCAAATTTTGGAAGTTTTCCTTCATTATTTTTTCACACACATTTTCAATTTCTTGCTCTTCTTCTCCTTCTGGCACCCCTATGATTTGAATGTTGGCACATTTAAAGTTGTCCCAGAGGGTTCTTAAGCCTCTCCTAATTTTTTTTCAATTCTTGTTTCCTCACTCTGTACTGGTTGAACGTTTATTTCTTTCTTATGTTCTAAATCATTTATTTGAACCTGAGTTTCCTTCCCATTGCCATTGGTTTTGTGTGGATTTTCCATTTCACTTAGTATAGCCTTTGCTTCTTCTCTTCTACATTTGCCTTATTCAAGCTTATCTGTCAGCATCTTTATCACCAGAATTTTGAGCTCTGCATCTGTTTGGTTGCTATCTCCTTATCTGTTAGGTTGGCTATCTCCTTGTCACTTTTCCCACTGGAACCTTGACCTTTTCCCCTCTTTTAGGCCATACTCTACATCCTCAACTTGATAGGCTTCTGTGCCTTAGGTAGAACTGTCACACCTGTTAGATTGTAAGGGGTGCAGTCTTAGGAATCTATTGGTATGAGACAACCCATGTCACCATGTTGTGGCACTGTATGTGGGGGAGGGGTCTGAGAGGGAACAATGCTGCTTGCTCAGCACTCACCCCTTTTCCAGGCACTTCTCCTGCTTCCCATATGGGACTGGTGTTGCTCTAGCTGTTGCGTTGGCCATGGTTTCCAGAGTGGGTGGGTCTGCAGATGTTCTAAGATCAAGGGGGCCTCTAAACAAATGGACTCTGCTGAGAGACCAGCAGTTTTTACCCTCCACTCCAACCCTCACTGGTTTTCACAGACAGAAGTAATGAGGCTGTATTTTGCTCAGCACAGGAGCCATGGTCTGGTCTGGTGCTAGGAGTGCTTCCCCAGTGTCCCTCCTACTTTTTAAAATGTGTGACTATTCTTTCTATTGGCTGGCCACATCATGTCCTCTCCACCCCAGCTCCCCCCTCCCACCTGCCTTGATGAGTATTTCTTCTCTATATCTTTGTTTGTTGAACTTCCATGCAGCTTGACTTTCCGGATCGTCTGATTGTCTCCAGTTTTTAGGTAGTTGTATTCTTTCTTAGTTGTGGAGGAAGATGCATGTCTACCTATGCCTCCATCTTGGTCAGGAGTCAGGGCATTCTGTAATTCTACTTCTGCATGTTATTCATAACATCCATGAAGCCCATCAACAATTTAGCTTCTTCTTGAGCAGGAAGTTTCTTTTCTGCCTTCTTGTTGCAGATTTTTCTATCTTAGAGGCCACCATCCTCTGTCAGCTCGGTTTGTGCCTAGAGCTCGTTGGGCCATATGCGGGGCTGCACGCCCCAGGCATACTGGAGCTTCTGGTTAGCAAGCACCCCAGCTGGGATTGGACTGCAACACCCTGCTTCAAAGCACATGGGTGGCTGAGGTGTGGTTACTGAGGGAAAACAAAGCTTGGAGTTCCCCTCAAAAGCTCACAGGGAGGTAATGTCATGGGCTTGGCTGTATTTTCAATAGAGCACTGAATTCTCAGTGTTTCTTAATATATTCACTGAGTTCTACAACCATTACCATTATCTAAGTCCATGTACTCCATTCTTTTAAATGATTAATAATCAACTGTACAGCTATACCATGTTTTATTTGACCATCAGTTGATGAAAATATGAAATTTCTCCCCACTTTTTGACTATTCTGAATAATGCTGCTATAAACATTCATGTACAAGATTTTGTGTGGATTTACATTTTCATTTCTCTTGGGTTTATACGCAAGAGTGAAATTACTGGATCATGTAACCCTATGTTTAACTAAGAAACTACCCGATCATTTTCCAAAGTAGATATATACATCCCACCAACAATGTATGAGTGTTCCAATTTCTCCACATCCTTGCCTTCCTATTATCTCTTTTGCATTACAACCATCTTAGGGAGTATGGTACCTCATTATGCTTTTGATTTGTATTTCTCTGATGATTAATAATGTTGAGCATCTTTTCACATGCATGTTGGCCACTTGTTGGAGGAATGTCTATTCAAATATTTTGCTCTGTTTTAATGGGATTATATGTCTCTTTTCATTGTTGAGGTTTTTTAAAGTTAGTCTTCACCCAAGGATATGTCCATTGTCTTGAGAGAGAGAAGAAAAGGGAGGGAGAGAGAGAAGCATTGATATGAAAGCAAAACATCTATCAGTTGCCACTCACACGTGTCCCAACCAGGACTAAACCCATAATCTAGGATGTATCCTGGCTGGGAATTAAATCTCCACCCCTTTGGTCCATGGAATGATGCTCCAACCAACTGAGCCACACCAGCCAGGGCTTCATTGTTGAGGTAGAATTGACTAATAGTTCTTTATACATTCTAAATACTAGACCCTTGTCAGATACATGATTTGCAAATATTTCTCCCATTCTGTGTGTTGTCTTTTCACTTTCTTGATAATATCCTTTAAAGGCAAAGTTTTTAATTTTAATAAAGCCAATTTATTTATTTTCTTCTTTTGGTTTCTTGTGCTTTGGGTGCCCTACCCAAAAAACTATTCCTAATCCAAGGTCACAAATATCCCATATTTTAAAAAATATAATTCACATACCATTCTTAAAGACTTAAAAAAATACATACAACACATATACCAAAAAGTACACAGAATATAACTGCATGACTTAATTAATTATAGAACCACCATTCAGGTCAAGAAATAGAATGTTGCCACACCAAGGCTCTCTCCAATACTCCTCACCCCCACCCCTTGGCTTCCCAATTATAACACCCTGCCATCTCCATGACAAGATTGTGATCTTGAAGTTAGATCCATCTTTGTGTTCAAACAGCATTTATTACAGTACTTGATAGCAAATATCAAATGACTTAACAAATAATGGAAAACCAGTTAATTTTACTATCTAATAGCATCTTCTATAAATTTTCAATTGATAGAGAGATTTAAATTATTGCTCCAAGCTGTTTCTCAATCTGTTTTTGTTTGTTTGTTTTGTCCCAATCTACCTTCAGTGTGTGACTTATTTTGATCAATTAAGGGCCCCTTCTAGGTAGTAAAAGCAAAATAATAATATTAATAATAAAATAGCTAATAATTATTTATCCCATGCTTACCATATGCCTGAAATCATGCCACACATTATATCAACCTTCACAACACCCTTAATGAGTTATTTATTTTTATCTCCTTCTCCACTCCCTACCCCTCCCCACTTCCTTTATTTTTACCAACCCAGCACTAAGGCTCACCAAGGATAAATAATGTGCCCTAGGTCACAATACTAACAAACAGTAGAGACCTAATGCAAAACCAGGTCATCTGACTCCAGAGCCTATATGAAACAACCCTCAACTCTTCCCAGGTAATTCTGATGCCCAAAACACCTGAAAGTAGCCCTTAAAAAGATGTTTCCTGGATCCTTTGCATTTCTCACAGGCATTCTTTCCCATGTATGAAGCTATGGAACAGGAAGTATTCAATAAATGGTGTTTATTATATCACATTCTCTTATTGTTGGATGTTGGGCCCTAATGCATTCATGTGTCGCTTTCTGACTGGGATAGCATGCTCTGTGGGCATTAGGACTGAGTCAAGGCCCCTCCATCTTTGGGTGATATTCCACCATCCATGCTTTTGGGCTTGTGACATAAAGGAAAGCATGTGGCATTAAAAGAAGAAGAGGAAGAAGAAGAAGAAGAAGAAGAAGAAGAGGAAGAGGAAGAGGAAGAAGAAGAAGAAGAAGAAGAAGAAGAAGAAGAAGAAGAAGAAGGAGAAACAACTAATACTTATGAGAGATCAATATTTTCAGGTAACTTCAGAATTGCCTGAGTCCATAAAAAGGTACCCCTATCAGAGTCGGTGTCACTTGGTCAGGTCATATACATATTATTCTCTTTTTGTTATGAAGGTAAGAAGTGATTCATAACAAAAGTGGAGTTGGGCATCAAGTAGATGCAGTAGAACACACATCACTACCACCAATTACCTCTTCTTCAAAAGATACAGACACAGCATGAGATAGGAACTTGATATCCTTGGCAAATATGTAGATCAACTTTTAATAAGAATTTAGGACTTGACCAAAGAACTCTCCATCAACACCACTGCTTTCTGTTTATGGCATTTATGGTATTACCAACAGGCCGTCTCCTGATCCTAGGGTATTTGTCTCATTTATAGCACACAAAAGTGAATGTATTAGATGAATTAAATTCTGCCTGAAATGTGGCATGCTAAATTGTCCATGGTTGGCTTGGTGGCAGCACTCTAACAAAATAATGAATTCACTCTGAGCCTAGAGAACACATCCTTGGCAAAAGACTTTTTGGCATTTTCAACCTCATTCGTTAAGTGGGGATACATTTTCCAAGAGCTTCATTAGCGGTGGAACCATCTAGTAGGCCACACAATTATCCTTTTATAACCAGGGCAGTCCTGTTCCAGAGACTGTTCTATACAAAGTGGCAATGCAAGAGCAGTTTTCAGCTCTGAAAACCTCTCACCCTTTCAAAAAGGGCCACTTTTTATTACTACTTACATTGGTTGTATGCCATTTTTTTCTTTTTATCCTTGTGTTTCTCTTAATACTTATTTTGCTATCCAAAAGTGTACCTCTAATCCATGATTAATTTTTATTTAAGCTTCGACAATAACTTGTTTTCCAAGTTCTGCATAAAAGGATTGTTCCACAGAGTAGAGTGAATAACATTGCCTATCTTTTGAGAATTGGCTTTCAAGTATCTAGCATTTTGTGGTTTTCAAAATACTTTAACACATAAAAGCTCACTTGATTCTCATAGAAATCTTATGGAGTAAACAGAAGGACACAGTGAAGTGAGTAGCTCCGAGTTTAGGGTCAAATCACTTAGTCATTAAGTCTCTTTCCCAAAGGGGATGGATGTAATACAACAACAATTAAAAAAAAAAAAAAAAAAAAAAAAAAAGTCTCTTTCCCCAAATGCAAAGTGGGGTTTATAATAGGACCTACCTCATAGATGGGTTGTAAAAATTAAGAGTTCATGCACTATATTGGACACATACTGAGTTCTAATTAAGAGTTGGCTATAACTTTTGTTTTTAAATCTGCCTATCAATGAAGAGTGAAGCTTTAAATAAGATCTCAGCAGAAGTTTACCAGATAGAACTTAATGGACTCATTCTTGACAATTTTCATCTTAAACCTTGATCTTCCTTCTAATAAAGCTTCATATCTTCAACTGTCCCTTGTCTTATCTCTTCAAATTAAACCTAGCTTCATTCTCTGACCAGTTGGAATCTTTCCTGACCCCAGCCTCTCACCCATCTAGAGCCCTAAGTTAAGAGGTTAGAGAAAAAAGGGAAAGGAGATGATCAGAAATTTAAATGGGCGACCTGGGTGCCCTTGCCCCTAAAAGCTTATTACACACCCTTCCTTGGCCACCTTCCACTCTCTCCCCACCTTCTAATGACCACCTTACTCTATAGGGTTGATATCGTAAGTCCTGGAGAAAGCAAAGTGTAACCTATAGTTGCAACTAAAATTTCTTTATTAAATATTGAAATGCTTCTTATGTCTATATCCCCACAATGAATCAATGTAACAAAACACTGTACCACTTTATATTTAGAGATAGATCTAACAACATAATCTTGGTTAATACAACATGTGAATTTTATAAACACACATACATATGTATAAAGATCTGCATATATGTATAAATTATTTTGTTTTGGCATCACCATAACAACTATGAATTAAACTAGTCATTTAATAAAAAATAAAAATATTTTTAGTTATTATTTTTAGAAAGCGGGGAAGGGAGGGAGGCAGAAAGGGAGAGAAACATCAATGTATGGTTGCCTTTCACCTGCTTCCAGCTACAGACCTGGCTGGAGACCTGGCTTGCAACCTGATTATGTGCCCTGACTGGGGAACTGAATCAACAATTTTGGGGTTTGCAGGCTGGTGCCTGTCCACTGAGCCACCAGCCAGGGCTTAAACTAGTAATTTTTAAATGAACCCAAGTTTATTACAAAAAATAATAGCAAAGTGATAGCTACTAAAACCCCTAAGAGGGAATTTATAAAAACTGTGCAAAAATATACTAGATGAGACAAGAAACTCAACTATTTGTTCTGTCCAGGAATGCTACAGAAAACGTTTTTGTTACATACACATTTTGTTACGTAAGTGAGTATTTCTATCAATTTAAGCCCTAGAAGTAGTATTGCTGGCTTAAACAGAACGGAGACGCTGCCAAAATGCTCTCTGTGGATGTTGTATCTATTTACATTTCTACTAGCAAGGTATAGAAATGTCCCCTAGATGTAGAATGTTTCACTCCAGTCTTGCCGAATCTTGCAATAGGAGAGGTAAAAATTAATCCCAGCCTTGTAATTGAGAGCACACTTTTCAAGGGGGCTGAATCTTGTTCTCTAAGCTCTTTAAGTGATCTTTTGTGCCCCTTTATGTTAATTCAAATATTGTATGCTCTCTGTATTTCCCCTTGTCCCACCTTCTAGAAAAATGGACTAAGCCCAAATCAAGCCCAAATTCCTCATTTTCATTTTTATAGTTAGGTGCTGGAAAGTAGGTTACACTCCTTGGGAGTCAGCCTTACAGTCAGGTCATTCCTTTCAGTTCTGGTTGTAACCTCCTCAAGCCAGTGCCAATGAGGGTTCAGAATGTCCCAAAGCTAATCCACATAAATCAAATTATGACTAGGTTTACAAAAGGATCATTTCAAGTCTTCTTGGGCTTCCCCTTCCCCTCACTTAGTTCCTTGATGATCACCAATGCAGTTTCAGTGACTTCATTTTTAAGTTCTCAGACCCGGTTAGAATTAGCAAAGTACATGGGGACAAATCCCAAGTGCCTTGGCTTGCTCTAGACAGGAACACATTACTCAGCTGCCCCAGTTCTCATTCCTTTCACCAATATTTGTTCTGTCCTTTATAGTTCCATGACCATTATCTTTTATCTGTAAAATCAGACAGGCCTGGGTTTCAGCCCCTCAGAGATCATGATCAGGCTGTGTGAGCTTGGGTTAATTTAACCTCTCTGGGCCTCAATTTACTGCTGAATAAAATGGAAATGACATGCTTCTCTTTCTGGGTTCTGAGGAGGACCAACATATTATATACATACAATATAGTATAAATATATACGTATTCCAGAATAATAGCTGGCACAAAGCACACAGGCAATAAATAGTAATTCCTTTTATTACTTTCTTAGCAGAGAAGGAAAATACTATTTTAGTATTGTACTTTCTCTTAAGCCTATATTGTCATTGCATCTTCAGGCCCAAATCCAGGCATATTCCTTCCTTGTCTCTTATAATTGCTAAAACATAAAATTAAACAAATAAAAAAAGAGATTCTTTCATTGCCCTTAGTACTTGCTTTCTGTTGTTATTAGTTTTGTTTTGCTTATTTCTTGCAAGGTGCCTGCTGATTCTGGACTTACTGTTACTAAAACAAGGTGAATGTTTTAGAATCTCCCATGATTAAATGCACTGTTAGTATTGACTGAAAGCCCAAAGCATCCAGGAAACAGCAGGGCCTCTTCTTCTGCATTAGACAAAAAATATTATAGCGCTGGCTGTGCCCCAGTGCCCACAGTATACACACACTGCTCCCAGTTTCTGAGAAAGTCTGCCGACAAGGCAGAGGACACTTGATTCATACAACTGTTTCTGCAACCCAAATTTCTTTCACTAATAATAATACATTGCACCATCTTAAAAATTCACAAAGGCAAGTTAGAAGAGAAGATAAAAGAGGAAGAATATGAAGGAGCAGGCACCGTGGGAGAAGAGAGGAACGATTTTGCTTTTGGCTTATCTGATTAGGCTGTGATAATGCCCTCTACAGAACTGTCCATCACTGCTTCACTCAGGTCAGACAGGAGGCTGACCCGCATGCCTAGGCGACAAAGTGCAAACAATGCCAAATTCAATTTTAGCTGATCCTCGAAAGAAGGAAAAAATGTTCTTGAAGAAGCCTGTTGAGAGCACTGCATGAACCCCACATTTTTCATTTTTGACATGTTAGATCATGTGTTAACACTTTATGATATAACATAGAAAGCAAAATAAAGAGTAAGATAAAGAGAGCACAGACATGCAAACGTGTAAATGCTGCCCAGTTCCCCAGTTTTAGTTCCCAGTCCCTGCAATTTAATCTCATCTCTGGATCTACTTTAAAATTGTATTTCCCCACTTAGGGCATAAGTGTTTTTCTAGGGGAAACGCTCCATTCAGGCCTTTTATGTACAGCACATTTAATTAACTTTCCAAAATACTTTCAGTTATCAGGAAACTGTAACATTATGCTCCACCAAGGCCCAGCAATTTTATATTTGTCAACAATCTAATAATAGATTCTTTTTTTTTTTTTGCATGATTACTTGGTTTCTGGGTTAGCGCAGGTCGTCTGAGAAACAAAGGCCAAAATGCAAATGGAGTGCAAAATAGGTATTGGGTGAAGTACTTGTGCAAGATAAAGGGCAAAAGGGTCAGGTACAGGAGGGGAGAGCCTTCTGGCCACAGCGCTGGTCTGATCCAGTGAAAGGAGGGAGAAAGGGCAAGTGGACTGAATAGGCAGAGCTTCAGCCTGCAGTATAATTCCCAGAATGTCTTGGTCAGGAGGGTGGGCAGCCTCAGATCAAAGATTGCCTATCAGCAGGCATCAAGCATTAGCTATCCATACACATATAATAGCTTAGATAAACAGGTGATGTGGATCAACTTTGCTAATAAGCCTTGATCTTTTTATTGAGGGAAATTAAAGGGCCTACAGATCTTCAAATATTTCTAGATTCTGGTCCTGAATAGATGCTAATTTCTGGGGACCCCAAATGCCACTGGAGATCAGTGGTCAAAGAGAAGACCTATAGTGTTCAGGTAACAGATGAGGTTTGGGCTCAACTCTCTCTTACAGTACACACCCTATGGTTATTTTCTTAGCTCTTGAGTGTATGAATTGATGTAGACACACGTGGAAACTGATCTAACCTTCATACTGAAATGGGATAGAAGAGTTAATATTATAGGAAGGCCAAATGGAAGAATTTGGAGCTCCCTCCACTTAACTCCATCAGTAGACAAAGAGCAGTACTACATCCCTAGGAGAACTGCCAAAATTCATAGAACCACTAAAGACTTAAAAGACCCAGGTGTGCAATGTCTAACAGTCTCACTTAACTTACCTGTTTGGCCTGTGCAGCAGATGTATTCATTTTGGATAACGATTGTGGATTATTATAAGTTTAATCAGGCAATGCCAATTGAGGCTGCTGTTGAGCAAATTAACACACATATCTGACATCTGGTACACAAATATTGATCTAACTTTTCTCCTTCAAACAGCTCTCAAGGATCACAAACCTTTTGCTTTTTACTAACCTTCATTCTCTTACCTCAGGCTAAGCCAACTCTTCTGCTCTGTCATAGTCTCGTCCCCAGAAATCCTGATCATCTTGACATTCCATGGAACATCACATGTGTCTACCTCATGGATAATTTCATATTAAGCTGATCTTCATGAGCAGGTGTTAAATATCTTTATGCTTATTTTATATATTAAGTTCCTCTGCCAAAATAACAAATACAGATTTTATTTTCCTATGTGACACCACTTCAAATTTCACTTTTCAAACCTAAAATGATGGGCCAAGTGTCTAACCTAAACCAAAATTTATTGCTAAATGTCTATTATTTTCCCACAAAAGTCTGAGTTTCTCCATAAAAGTCAGATTATCTTTCATCTGATTGGTATATGTATCTCCCACATAAGACATTCAAATACATTCTATTACTAGACTCAGAATTGCCTTTGGCTCCTTTACACAATGTTAGAGTAAATTCTGGTCCTTTGGCTAATTTCTCATTGTCTATGGAGCAAAAAACATGTTATGGGCTGAATTGTATCCCCCCACCCGCAACAATTCATATGTTGAAGCCCTAACCCCCAGTATCTCAGAGTATAACTTTACAGTGGTAGCTGGGTACTCACTGTTGATTTGTTCCAGAATCGTGACAAATGCTGAAACTGATAAATACCAAACGATGAAACATTTTCTCTTGTGAGCTGGCATTCTGTGGCCCAGGCAAGTGCCAAGTGCTGAAACAATTTTTTCTTGTCAATATGCAACATGTACAGGACTTGATGAGGTCTGAAGCTGAGTACTAAAGTGTGACTGTATTTATAAATACCAGCTTTAAGGATGTGACAGAGTTAAAACTATCAGAAGCTATTAGAGTGGGTCCTAATCTAGACTGGTGCCTTATAGGTGGAGGATATAAGAATACAGAGAACCAGGGATGTGTGCACGCAGGAGGGAGACTATGTGAGAATACAATGACAAGGTGCCATTTGCAAATCAAGAGAAGGGTCTTCAGAAGAAACCAAACCTGTTGATGCTTTGATCTTAGACTTGTAGCCCCCAGAACTGTAAGACAGATTCTGTTGTTTAAGCCACCAAGTATATAGCCAGTGCTATTGTGTATGGCAGCCCTAGCAAACTAAGACATAGTGTATGGTGTAAAAATGTAATACAGCTTTTAAAACCTTCCGTAGAAAGAGACATTAAGGTCATTAAGGTGAAAGTGTCTTTATCCTTGTGTCTGTTTTGGTGCGTTGGTGCACCTGTGGCTCTACCTAGATCCTTACCTGCCCCACTATCTTTTCCTTTCTTGACAACTCTTTCCTGTTTTGTTTTGTTTGGGGAGAAGGGATTATTTATTTTATCTCTTCTTTCTCCTTTTGCCTCCTAAACTGTCTTCCAATTAACTAGATAATACTAGTAACACTATGTGTTAATCATGGTTGTAAGAGCTTTACTTCTACAAAGTTTTAAAGCTTCACAATGATTTTATGAAGTAATTACCATTCTTTAACCCAGTTTTATAAATGGGGAAATAGAGGGACAGGATGATTAAATAAATTTAGTCCAAGGCACACTGTTAGCAAGTCACAGAGATCAGGTTTGAGCCCCAAAATTCCAGCCCTAAAGGTGGTACTCTTAACCACTATTCTATGCCAAATTATACATAAAGCAGAAGAATGCCTGTGGGAATGTCTAGCCACAAATATGTTATTTTTATTTAATTAAAGACCACGGGAGGGATCCTTTTATGTCTTATACCTAAGTTAAAGTCCTTTTATATAGCTCCCAATAATTTTCCTTGGGTAAGTAACATTAAAAAGTTGTCTCTCTTGGTAATGACTGAAGTCTGTACACACATCATCCAGAAGAATCACATAAACACAACATCTAAATTCAAATATAAAAACTCTAATAATAGTATCATTAGCATGCCTTGATAATGTTACACACATGGATCAACCCTATTTGATTCTCCTAAGAACTGTGTGATTAGGAACAGGTATATTCTCCATACTTTACAGATGAAGATATTGAGGTTAGTAGAGATTAACAACAATAAGATGGTGAGATCATCAGAGGGACCCTGTGGTCCTTTCATACCACTCTTACTGTTTCTCATAGTAGAAATGAGGTAAGCTGCAATACTAATGCTAGCATTTGCTCAACTGTTGTGGCATTACTTTAGCCAAAGCGCCCAGAATATGCAATGCTATCAGAACAAGGATTTTACAATTTCCTAGACTAAGGCTCCTAGCACCCTAGAGGGGAGCCTTAGCCTAGACTGCGTCATGACTCAGCACCAATGAAAGGAAAAAGCTGGTCCATGGCACCATATCTGGCTGTGTCAGATTTTTCCTCCATTGAATTTTTCCCCCTCCCTATACTGCTCCAACTTGTTTAGTGAATGAAGCTGGGTGGCAAGCTGAAGCTTGAATAAAAAGCTCCCTGCTGAAGCGCTGTCACAGCCGCTCAACCTAGGCTCCAGGGAACTTTGGCAAGCGGAAGAATCCTTTGTCTTCAGACTATGACAAGACTGGAAAAAAATCCCAACTATTCGGTTGTGTAGCATCATTCAAGCATGCCTTAATGGGGAACGTCTAATGAGGAATGTAGTCTTTGAAAAATCTAGCTTTAAAAACTCCCAAAGCATTCTCACTGTACAATTCTACACAATTATAATTAATAGGATTCAAACTACAAACCAGAGATTATGTTACTCTTTTACCCAGTTTGATGGCCATGGATGCTTCCCCTCTCCCCCTTTATTGGTTATGTTCAAAGAGATCTTGGCCTGTTATTACAATCAAATGTATAGGAGAAAACATCCCTATTCTTCCTGGATTCTATGGGGGTAGCAGGAGTAAGAGAATAAAAGAAAAGCCAATTTTAAACTACCAAATGAACCACAGCTGCTCTACGGCCCCTTCCAATCCCCACCCCCACTCTCCCCTCATCCCCTGCTGTTGGCTTGTTAAGGGATTCCTGCTCTTGAGTTTAACACAATTTTTAGAGGGGAGCTGGCCCTAACACTTCTATTTAACACAACACTGAAAGTTTTAGCCAGAGCAATGGGCAAGAAAAAAATATATAGGTTTCCAAACTGAAAAGCAATAAGTAAAATTATCACTGCTGATGGTTTGATCTCATATGCAGTAACCCCCAAGATTCCCTCAAAACCTATTAGAACTAATAAGTGAATTAATCAGAACTGCAGGATACAAAATCAGCATACAAAAAATACTAACCATGAACAATATGAAAGGATTGTAAAAACATCAAAAGAAAAAAAAAAAACCAAAAAACTTAGGAGTAAACTTAACCAAGGAAATACAAGACACGTACACTAAAACTACAAAACATTGCCGAAAGATTAAGGAAGACAAAAATAAATGGAAAGATATCCCACATTCTTGGATTGGAAGACTTAACATTGTTAAAATGTCAATACTACCTAAAGTGATCAACAGACTCAGTGCAATTTCTATCAAAATCCCAATGACATTTATTGCAGACATAGAAAACTCCATTCTAAAATTCATGTCAAATCTCAAGAGATCCCAAATAGCTCCCCCCAAAAAACAATCTATAAGAAAAAAAAATTTATTGTATGTCTTACACTTCTTGATTTCAAAACTTACTACAAAGCTATATTATCAAAACAGTATTGTAGCAGCATACAGACAAACAAACAGACTAGTGGAATAGAACAGAGCACAGAAATGAACTATCTCATATAAGGTCAAGTGTTTTTCCTATAAGAGTGCCAAAACTATTCAGTATTGAAAAGACTCTCTTTTCAATACAGGGGTGGAAAAATAGGTTATTGTAATAATAAATAATATAAAATTAATTATGTTTTGCATACTCACAACTGTAAACCTACTTTTGCCCACCCTTGTATATGGTGTTGAGAAAACTGGATATCACATACAAAAGAATAAAGTTGGACCCTTAATTTAAACCACATATAAAAATTAGCTCAAAATGGATGAAAGACCTAATGTAAAAGCTAAAACTATAAAACCCCTAAAAGATGATACAAGGGAAAAGCTTTATTTTGGGGGGTATAAAGCAAGCACAGGCAGCAAATAAAAAATAGTGTGCTTCATTAAAAATAAAAACTGTGTGCCCCAAAGGTCACTATCAACAAAGTGAAAAGGCAGCCTACAGAACTGAAAAATTAATTTGCAAATCATGCAACTGATCAGGGATTAATATCCAGATTATAGGAAGGATTACAATAGAACAACAAACAATCCAATTTTAAAATGACATTTCTCAAAAACAAAAAACACAAAACACAGATGGCCTTTAGAAAGCACATGAAAAGATAGTCATCAGAACTAGCATGGAAGAACCATGGACATGGACAACAAGTGGGATTGACTTTGGTGGGGAGTGGATGGGTGGGGAAGGGGACAGAGGGAAGGAAAAAGGAAATGGATGTAATACAATAACAATAAAATTAAATTTAAAAAATTAAATTAAATTTTCAAAAAAGATCCTCATCATTAGGGACATAAAATCTAAACCATAGTGCGATACTAATTTACACCAGTTAGGAGGGTTATTATTTTTAAAAAGGGAGGAAAAGAGGAGGAAGAGAAATAATTCTTGGCAATGGTATGGAGAAATTGGAACCCTTTGCATATTACTGGTTGGGGTGTAAAATGGTGCAGCCACTGCAGAAAATGCTATGGCAGTTCCTCCAAAATTCAACCAAAAATTATTGAGTTGTCCAAAAGGTCCGTATAGTATTTTCCCATAAAATAAAAGACACATTTTTCACTCTCACCAATAACTTTATTGATTTGGATATTTTGAATATGCTGGCTATCTCCCACCTGTATAACACTGATTGTTCTCAATGAATATCTCAATTTGATCGCTATCAACTTCAAATAGCCTACCCAATCATAGAGCATCATCCAGCAAGAAATCTCCAGCATGAAACTTCTCAAACCACTTTGGACATGTTGGATCAGTCACAGCACCTTCTCCATACACTGCACAAATCTTTTTCTTTGCATTTCAGTTGTATTTTTACCTTTCTTTAAATAATAAAGCATCATATGCCTAAAATATTATGTATTTTCTTCAATTTTCCATATTCAAGTGGCTACATAAAAATTCATCAGTTTTGCTGTGTTTTTTTAAAATTTATTTTTATTGTTGTTGCATCACATCCATCCCCTTTTTGCTCCCCTCTGTCCTCTTCTCCACCCATCCATTCCCCGCCAAAGTCAATCCCACCTGTTGTCCATGTCCATGGTTCCTTCATACTAGGTTCTTATCTAAACTACTTCCCTTCCTTGGCTCTTCCTCCTCCTTTCCACCAACCCCTTTCCCCCTGCCCACTGAAGGACTATTCACTGTATTCATATTGTGTGTTTTTTTAATACATGCTGATATGACAGTTATCACAATACAATCAACAAAATTGTTTCAAATGGAGTTAAAGACAACTAAGTGCTATTCAGGCTATCTTACAGAAACAAGCAAACTTTTTGGACAACACAACATCCTTTGATCCAGCAATTCCACTTCTAGATATACATCAAAAAAATTAAAAAATGGAAAGCAGTATATGAATGTTTGATTCCACCTCCCTGCCAAAATTTATATGTATGGTTATATATTTTTTAAAGATTTTATTTCATTATTTTTAGAAAGAGGGGAAGGGAGAGAGGCAGAGAGGGAGAAAGACATCAATGTATGGTTGTGTTTCACCTGCCTCCAGTCACAGACCTGACTGGAGACCTGGTTTGCAACCTTGTTATGTGCCCTAGCTGGGGAATCGAACCTGCGACCTTTGGGTTTGCAGGCCAGCGCCTTATCCACTGTGCTACCAGCCAGGGCTATATTTTGACTAAAGAAGTAATTAGGATTAAATGATGTCATAGTGGTGGGGAACCAGTCTAATAGAATTTGTGTTTTTGCAAGAAGAGACACCAGAGAGCATCTCCCCAATCCCACCCTACCCCATTCTTGTCTGTAACCTAGGAAAAGAGCTTTCACCAGAAGCCAAATCAATCAGAAACTTGATCTTGGACTTCTAGTCTCCCAGAACTGTGAGAAAATAAATATGTTGTTTAAGCCACCCAGTATCTTTCTTTCTTTCCTTTTTTCTTTTTTCTTTCTTCCTTCCTTTCTTTTTTCTTTCTTTCCTTCTTTCTAAACCTAAGAACAATGTTCATTTTGTGTTGCACAAAATTTCTCAACCTGAGAGATTGTATATTCCACATTAACTAAAGCCCATCACGAATGAAAACCTCTTCGGAAGAGGGATCCATCTATCTCAAGTACGCCCAAAATCTCACACAGCTAGTTGCTTGGGGTTCTCATATCAAGGAAGCATCACCTGGCATGGGAGATTGTCCACTTCTCTTGACCAATATCTTCAGGCCACAGAGCAGCCACATAGTTTTCTGATACCAGGCCTGAGCCCCACCTCACACTGCCTTGGTGGCCCGGACCCTTTGGATCTCACGGATGATCAGTGAAAAGTCCTTCTCTGTATCTTGCTGTGTTTTAGCTGAGGTCTCCATGGAAGGGGTCCCCAGCTCTTCACAAGGCCTAGAGCAGCAGCATGAGCATCTCTGTTGGTGGTCACAAGGTGGCTCTTATTGCCCACAAGGACAAGGGGTTGGGTATAGTCAGGGCCCCTGGTGGCCCATTTGCTGCAGCTGGGTTAGAGATGATGGGTCATCAAGAGCAAAGTCACCCAGCACACCATCCTCAGCAACCAAGCACTGGTTATGCAGGGTCTTATGAGTGGCCTGCTTGGCTGTATCAGCACATTCAGAATGCATCCCCCTTGGTCCAAGGTCACCTATCTCCAGTAGGAATCCTGGATCATGGGATCATGGTTTTCCACAAAGCACTCATGGTTCAGCTGGATGGTCACTGCGCTCTTCCCCACACCACTTGCACCCACCACTACCACCTTGTACTCTGGCAGCTGCTTGCCAACAACCCTGGAACATGCCTTAGCACTGTGGCACTCCCCTTAGGCACTAGCATTCCATGCACTCAGGCCCAGATCAAACAAACTAGGCTTTGTGGGTAGCACTGTGCTCAAGGGAGAGAGGTGGGCAGCAGGCCCTGCAACCTGGTCCTGGGGGAGGAGGTTGTGCTGAGACCCAACCCACCACAGCTCTGACAGGACAGCGGGGCCACCTATTATTTTTCTTATGGTAGTTTAAGTGGACCAAGACAGAAGATACTTGAATAATATTTGTACACTTACATTCATAGCTGCATTATTTACAGTAGCCAGAAGGTAGAAACAACCCACATGTTCATGGATAAACAAAATACGAAGGAACACTATTCAGCCTTAAAAGGGAAGGAAATTCTGACATTCTACAGCACGGGTAGACCTTGGGGACATTAGACTATGTGAAATAAGCAAGTCACAGGACAAGAACTGTATGATTTCCCTGATATAAAGTACTTAGAGTAGTCAAATTTATAGAGACAGAATGTAGAACTGAAGATAGGCTTTGCCAGTGGTTGGGGGAGAGGAATGGAGAGGATTTAACTGGTACAAAGTTTCAGTTTAAGAAGATAAAAAATGCTGGAGGTGGATGGTGATACTGGTTGCAGAACAATGTGAATGTACTTAATGCCACGAAAATGTACACTGAAAAGTGTTTCAAATGTTATGTTATGTATATATTACCATGATAAAAAAAATTTGAAAAGCATGCTTACTAAAAGAATTCATATAATACAGAAATATAGGAAGTAAATTTATTTCACTCTTTTATATGTTAACCTTTACTTTATCTGGCTTTATTTTGGCATTAGAGATGAACTGGGTCCAGCTTTTATCTTTCCTGGTCCCAATATTATTATTAAATAACCCACCCAAACCCCTGATTCAAAATTCTTCTTTTATCATATGCTAATTTCTTTTTTTTAATTTAATTTAATTATTGTTTTATGATATCCATCCCTTTTCCTTCCCTCTGTCCCCTTCCCCACCTACCCACTCCCCCCCAAAGTCAATCTCACTTGTTGTCCATGTCCATGGTTCCTCCATGCTAGTTTCCTGACTAAACTGCTCCCCTTCTTTGCCTTCTCCCTCCCAACTTCCCCCTCCCCTCTGCCCACTGAATATCTATTCATTGTATTCATGTATCTGATTCTGTTTTGCTTACTTGTTTGTTTTGTTCATTATTGTCCTGAAATGGGTGAGATCGTATGGTATTTGTCTTTCACTGACTGGCTTATTTCACTAAGCATAATAATTTCTAAGTTCCATCCATGTTAAATTCTTATCTATACAGTGGATCCATTTCTAAATTTCCTATTTTGTTCTATAATGTCACTGGCTAGTCATTTAGTTCCTGTCTCACACTTTAAGGTATCTTACTTTATTCAAGGTGTAATTTGTATGAATTAAAATGCACAGATCATAAAGGCACAATTCAATGAGTTTAAACCAATGCATACATCCAGATATCCTATATCACTATTAAGACATAAAACATTTCCTGCATCCAGAAAGATGCTTTGTGCCTCAGTCAGTCCCCAACTACCTCACCACAGAGACAACCACTGTTCCTATTTCTTTCACAAATGATTAGTTTGCCTCTTCAAAATATTTATATAAATGGGATAATTTAGTATGTACTCTATTGTGTTCTGCCTTCTTTCACTTGGCATAGTATTTTGGCAGTTTATCTATGTTGTTGCATGTGCCAGTGGTTGATTCTTTTTACAGGTGAGCAGCATTGCCTTCTGTGAATATAGCATAATTTCTTTACCCATTTCCTACTGTCAGACATTTATATTGCTTCTAGTTTGGAGCTGTTATGCACACAACTGCTACAAACATCCCTGGACAAGTCTTTGTGAATATACATCTCCATTTCCCTTTAAGACACATACTTTTTAATTCTTCTTTTAAAAAAATTTTTTTAAACAGTTTTTTAAAAAGATTTTATTACATTGAGAGAAAGAGAGAGAGAGACAGAGAGAGAGAGAGAGACAGAGAGAGAGAGAGACAGAGAGAGAGAGAAATCAATGTATGGTTGCCTTTCACCTGCCTCCTGGCTGGAGACCTGGCTTGCAACCCGGTTATGTGCCCTGGCTGGGAATTGAACCAGCGACCTTTGGGTTCGCAGGCTGGCGCTTTATCCACTGTGCCACCAGCCAGGGCACTTTTTTAATTCTTATAGCTTTATAAGTACTAAACACTTTACTAATGATTTTTGTATTTTCTCAAAAATTGACTTTTTTTTTTTTTTTTTACATTATTCTGCCAGAACATTCCTTTGGGAAAATTTGAGATTTGCTAGATTAATTTGAAAAGAGCTAGCATCTTCATATCATTTAGCTTTCCCATTCTAAAACATGTTATGTTTTACATTTGGCCAGACCTTTTTTATGTCCCGCAATAAAGTTTTTCATTTTTGCAAAAAGTTCTGCATATTTCTACCTAAGTCCGGTGCATGTGAAAGCTACATACTATAATAGGAAAAAATAAATAAATTGTTATTGAATAGTTTATTGCACATCAGGTATTTATCACCTCTTTCCATTACACATTAGCAATCAAACTTGTGAACATTCACTATAGATCCCTTGGAGCTAAGAAAGTTTGATAGGTAAGTACTAGAATGGAGGATGACAAGGACTTCTAGACAAAATAGGCTCTTCTTCCCTGCACCACCACCTCTTCTCCCACATGGCAACGGACCCCACTTCTAGACAGCCAAGAAAAATACCATGGGGTGGGGCAGCAATGGGGCATCATCATCAGTGTCAAGAGGCTTCTGCTCTCAGGTGGCCCGGGCTCCCCATGTGGCTTCACAAAGTGGAAAATGGACCTTGTGAAATGCTTGCTTATCCCTCTCTCTGAAGTGCTTTTGGCTTCTTTATAACCTGGGCAGTGTAACAGCTTATTCATTTTTATAAGCCCTAAAATGGTGAGGTACCCTTGAACTTCCATCATGTCGATGAACAAAACTTTCTCCAACTTCAATCAGCAGTATATCTGCTCTGCTGCAGCACTACCATTTTTTCCAGTTACAATGTTAAATGCCTTGTTTTCTCCAACTCCACTGAAGAACAAACTTCTATCCTTGGTAATTGAGCATATCTTTCGTATTTTACATGACTTGGCTTTCCCAGGACACTGCACCTTAATTCTCCAAAGACATGTACATAAATGCCCATGGTACACAAATATGGGCAGAATTAAACAATGAGCCTGAAGATCCTAATAATGAAATTAAAGATCTGAAAATGGGGAAGGCACTCTTCCTTTAGAGAAAATCTGAGAATTTTAGACCTAGGTCTTCCAAATGTGGCATATTCTGTTTCATTCCTTAAGTTGCTTTCCAAACAGCCTGTAGAGTGTCTTGATTCCCTAAATAATTGGGACTCTGAAATGTTCAGAGCTTCACTTTGGCCATCTTCCTCTACTATTTTAAATGTTGGTTAATTAAATCAAGACTGAATGCTTAACACGATGAGTAATTATCTCTGTGATTCTTATTTATTTCCTCCTTTTTGTTGTTATTACCATAATAAAAGTGGTCTTTTTCTTTACAATTCAGTGCTTTTTAATATAGTTCAGACTTGTGCACCCATCACTGTCATCTATTTTCAGAACATTCCCGTCACCTCAGAAAGAAACTTTGGATCCACTTGTAGTCAGCCACCCTCCATCCCCAGGTTTAGGCAATGGTTAATCTACTTTCTGTCTCTATAGATTTCTCCCTCCTGTAAATGGAATTACATGATATGTGGGGGTCTTTCTGTGTCTGACTTCTTCAAGTGAGCATAACATTTTCTAGGTTAATTTATGTTTTAACATGAATGAATGAGTATTCAGTTCCCTTTAATTGCCCAGATAGCATTCCATTATATGGTTATACTGTATTTTGTTTATCCAGTTGATAGGCACTTGGATTTTTTCAACTTTGCAGCCATTGTGAAAGATGTGGCTATGAATATGTGAGTATGTTTTTGCATAGACATATGTTTCCTTTTCTCCTGGGCATATACTTAGAATTTTTGGGTGATATTTAACTGCCAGTTGTTTTTCCAAAGTGGCTGCACCACTTAACACTCCCACCAGTAATGTATGGAAAAGTATATTTTAATCTCCATGAAATGACAGCATAAACAGGAAAGGTCAGGGAGTTTTGACTAAGAAGAATGCATCTTTTTCCTTGTGTGAGAGATGGGAAAATGGGAGACAATTTTATTCTATACTGTTTTCTGAGTCCACATTCTATGCCCCAGACCCCTGGAGCCAGCCTAGGCATAAATGTGGTCAGCCATCAATGCGACAAGGTTCAAATGAACACTGACTTGCCAACACCTCCCTCATGGCAATGAAAGGCCCCTTCCTGTGCTCACACACACAAACACAATTTTTAAAATGCTTGCCAATTCCCACTAATACAAAGAAGCAAGTACTTATCTTTCTTGCTTTCTCTTTTTAAATAGAATGCATATTTATTGCTCCATTATTCAGAGTTCAGACTACTATAAAAGTGCTTTAACTGAAAGAGAGAACATTGACCTTTACACTATTATAATAAAATATGAATTTGGAAAAGGGGGCCGAGAAGCCTAGTTTCTCTTGTACTAACAAATTCATATAGATGACAACATCAATTAAATTACATAAAATCTATTCATTACTCTATCCATTCAAGATAAGTTGAGGGTTAAGGCAGACTAATGGCTGTCACACGAGGCTACTGTTTGTCAGTCTTCTGTGAACTCAAGCAAAAAACAAGGAAATTGGAAAAGGGCAACATAGTGAGTCAAAGAATATTCACATTGTGCGGAAACAGCTCCAAAAGAAAAGGAGCTTCTTGTATTGAATTTGGCAGTGGTACAAGTTATACAAGGAAACCACATTTCAGTGTTGAAAAGTTATTCTGTTATTTTGAGCTGGGAATGGGTTGGAAATTATGTTACATTTTATTGCTTGCTTAGGTGCCAAACCTCATACCACTGCCATGTTATACTGTTAAATATTCTGGACAAAAAAAAAAAAAAAAGAACAAAAACAAAAAAATTACAGTAAATTATTTACTTTTCTCTTGTGCTCTATTTACAGTATGAATTGAGAAAGCAAAGAAGCAACATAAATAAAATTCTGGAAAAGAAACTATGCTCAAAGAGCCCCAAAAGGATCAGATATAATTTTCCCTATCCTATCTATGGGGCCCCATTTTCCTTAATCACTAACGTACAGGAACTATAGAATAAAAGAATCTATGGAACAAAAAAGAGACTGGACTCTCCTCTCAGGGTGGGAAAGAAACCACTCTTGGTGCTTGACAGAGACAGAAAAGAGAGGATAATGAAAAAAAAAGAATGGCTCATCAACCCATTCATTGGAGAAAAAGAAAGGCAAGCTCCTCTGTGGGAGAGAAGATAAAAGAGAATTGCAAAACTTTTTAAAAAATTTATTTATTTTTAGAGAGAGAGGAAAGGAGGGAGAAAGAGAGGGAGAGAAACATCAATGTGTGGTTGCCTCTTGTGCACCCCCAACTGTGGACCCACCTGCAACCCAGGCATGTGTCCCAACTGGGAATCAAACAGGCAACTCTTTGGTTTGCAGGCTGGTGCTCAATCCACAGAACTATGAAAGCCAGGGTGCACAACTTCTTATCTAGGAATGAATTTCCCCTTTACTTAGCACCTAAGAAGAAAATTAAATCTAAGATACTATGGGATTCCTTCTGCTTGAATTCCATGCTAGAACAGGAAGACCTAGAACCTATAGACCTTTGGAAACAGATCTATATTAGACTTTAGGTTCTGGCTTTCCCTTAGTAAATATTCCACTCAAGAGTGGGTATCTTGGTTTGGCTTTCCCCAGAAGCAGACTCAGAGACAAGAATTCAAATGCAAGTAGTTTATCTGGGAAGTAAAGAAAACAGAGGGAAGTAGGCAAAGGAGGCAGCGAGAGGAAGACAGGCCATGCAGATGCATTATCAAGCCCACTACAACCCGGGACAAGTGCAGCTTACTTCACTAGGGCTGCCCTAGGAACTAATAGGAAACACGCATCTCAGAGCTATCCTGACCAAGGGAAAGGGATGAAAGTGCTGAGCTGTTATCAGCCAGCTCCACTCAGTCGTGGGTTGAGGGTTGCTCCCGGAGTCATTAACCAGGTGGCAAAGAGAAGGCAAAATCGAGTTCTTAAGAGAAATGTGGTGATTCCATTGGAACTCAAGCCAATGTGCACAGAAGTGAAGGTGAGAGAATGTGGGTACAGTGGCCTAAAAAGAAACAGAATGCCCTGGCTGGTGTGGCTCAGTGGGTTGAGTGCCAGCCTGCAAACCAAAAGGTCACCAGGTTGATTCCCATCAAGGCACATGCCTGGGTTGCAGGCCAGGTCCCTAGTTGGGGGTGTGCAAGAGGCAACCACTCAATGTATCTCTTAGGCGTAGATGTTTCTCTGCCTTCCTCTCTCCCTTCTCCTCTTTCTAAAAATAAATAAAATCTAAAAACAAAACCAGAATATATACACCTTCTTTGGGTGCAGGGGCCTTATTTGTTGTTGTTTCTCCTGTGCTGTCATCATATTTTAGGCATTCAATAAATAATGGGTTGACTAAATAGGTTAGTGAATGCATGAAATAAATTAGCTTTAAATCCTGACTCCATCATCTAAGAAAAACTTCTTTGAGCATATATTAAAAACAAATCTCATTCTATGAAATAATACATAAAAGAACCTAACATAGTGCCTGACCCACAGCAACAAATAAGTAAATGTAAACATTGTTGTTCTATATCCATTTTGTTCTTTCTACCACGCAGTCCCCTCTTCTTTATTTTGCCCTCACTTACGTAGAGGAAAGGTGGGTATAGTACTTTACAGTGCTTGAGTTTAGAAATTTGCAAACCATCTTGGCCCACTCAAGAGGCCCATACCAACAGTTTCTTCTGAAAGATCAAATTCTTTGACTTACATATATAAGGGAAACTGTGGTAATAATTCTTTCAAGAGAGCACCAACGCCTTAAATATTTAATTTTAAACACTGAGCCAAGAGCAACACTATGCAACTCTGAACGCAATCCAGAAGAACAAGACTAATTCTTTTAACCTTCTTGCTGCTTATGCTTAGGTCAATGGCTGCATTGTTTTTGTCCTGCTGTTCATGAGTAATTACTCAAAAGTAAGAACATTAAAAACTCAAGAAATAACAGGGAAGTGTCAAGTATTTTCTGCCTTCTTATTTCAAAAAGTTTATTCACTCTACTATTCTTTTAATGTTCGGGCAGAACACCTAACATGTGTATTTATTTTTGGAATCCAGCCAGATACTGGGTCTAAATTCCAGCAGCTCATCTCTCAGTTTCCATGAGACAAGACCTAAAAAATGTGAACGTCTCAGAGGACTACACACAGATGACAAAAGTTTAAATCATACATATACATCTTCCTCCATTAAAAAGTTAACTTTTCAAAGGAAAAGAATAAGGCAATTAGTTCTAGAAGCCTAATCTTTCTACCTTCTATTAAATGTGTGGCTTAGGATACAATTTAATACCCAAACTGCTAGGCACTTTGTCTGACTAATCTGAGGAACATTTATTCCACTTAAATGGCTGGTGTTTGATTCTAAATTCACCCCACAGTTATTTTTAGATTTAGAGATCTTTAGAATTCCAGGATCTGTCTGGACCAGTTCTCCAGGAGCCATGAATGGGCAAGGGATGTTACCAAGCAGCAACAGCTTTGAGGACAAAACTCTGTGTGGATATCCCAGGAGCGTGCCGCGTGAAGGTGCTGTTACTAGGAGAGTCAGAAAGTATACCTTTTAGGGAAGGTGAGTGCTAATGACGGTCATGTCATGGAATCAGAGCAGATTGTTGAGTACAGACATAATTAGGGAAGCATAGGGAAGCATAGTCAGCATAGTAGACAAGCTGAGAGAGCAGAACAGATGCACAATATTATAAACAAAATGACACAAAATTTGGTACAATGGACACTCCTCCATGAAAGGGCATCTGCAGTGGGGCTGATCTTATAACCAGGCTTCTTCCCCAAGTTGAGGGCATGAACTTGTGGTACCCAAATCTGATTTCCTATATTAGCTGGATTCAGCCTCCATTAGCTTTCTACTGTTTAATGTTCATTTAGTCAATTAGTGTTTCTTCTTGGTAGAAGGCTCAATTTGAAGGTTAAGGTTTTATCATGGCTTCCCTTTGAGATGGAACATATCCAGGTCAAGAGGTAAGTCACAGGGAGTAGGCTTGTGGGGAGGGATTAGTCTCCTCAATTAGTCAATTGAGGAGACAAAGGCATCATAGAAGAGCAGAGGCAAAGCTGATGACTGTGAATGAAGAGGGAAACACAATAAGGTTCCAGCTGCAATACAACAATCAGACAGGCAGCCTGAGACCCAGGTCAGAACCTTGCAGAAATATAAGGCAGGAGGACGCAGGGCCGGGGAAGCTGCAGGGAGGCCAATTTCATCCTCAAGGTTGCTGCGCCAGGCGTGCTCCTCATTGCATTCTGCAAGCTCCCTGCAGTTCACTGAGCTGCCCGAACTTTCTCACACAGTTCACACACCTCACTTCTTCCACCAGTTTAGCATGACTTGGATGACCTTAAGCAAACCTCTAGTTTCTTTATCTATAAAATGTAAATAATAATAGGACCTATAGCTCAAGCGTTTTATGCAGCTTGTGCGAGATGTTACAGGCCTGGACCTCAGTAGAGTTCGTCATATTATGCCAAAAGCAACCCAGGAAATCCTGTCTCAGAATCTCTCCTGGGCATAAATGTAGGTAGGAGCTGATCTAAGACCTTTTAACCTTGAAGCCTGAAAAATGCCTGTTAGAGTAAAAACTGCATTGTCATTCCTGAGAATCCTTCTGTCTACTCTGTCCCAAGAGTTTAAATACCTGCAACTGGCTCATTCACTCCAGCAGACGAAGACTCATGGCAGGACATATATTCACATTCTGCACTTACATTCAATTCAAGGTCTTTCTACAACCTACAAGGTCCCACATGATCTGACACTGCCAAATTTTTCCATTTTTATGTCAGACCATTCTATATCTCTCTTGCTTACTGCTATAGACTAAAAATATGTTCCCCTAAAATTTATATGTTGAAACCTGTTCCCCCAAGGTAATGGTATTTAAAGGTGGGGTTTTTGGGAGGTGATGGGGTCATGGGAGTGAACCCTCATGAATGGAAATTGTGAGCTTACAGACTCCAGAGGGTTCCCTTACCCCTTCTGCCATGCGTGGACACAATGAGAAGGTACCATCCACAGACCAGGATATCCTCACCAGATACCGAATCTGCCTGGACGCCCCAGCCCCCAGAACTGTCAGTAATAACTATCTGTTGTTTATAAGGTACCCAGTCTATGATATTCTGTTAGAGGCCTGAACAGACTAAGAAGACACTATTCTATAATAACACTAACTTTCTTATTTCTGAAATATTCCAAGTTTTTTCTGCCTCAGCCCAACCTACAAACCTCTTTGTATGTCTGATTTCTTATCTCTCATCCATCAGGTCTTAGTTAAGATATCAGCTTATCAGAAAACTCTCCTTTAATCACCCCATTTAAAATAAATTCTGCTCCCTATACCTCCTCCATCCCACAGACACTAGCACACTAGAGCTCATCATTTTGGTTTTTTTTCTTAATAACACTTGCCAACCCTGAAATTATCACAGGTAACAACTCTGGGCCATGATACAGAAAATCAACGGAATAGTAGCTTTATGTGAGTTGCTAACTTCTGTATGGCACCTACTATTTTTCCACCATTCCTTGCCATCAAAACTACACTCTGGATTGTGTTTTATCATTTCAAAGCACTATTGTATAACTTAATCAATTGGATACTTAGAAAAACTTCACATGGTGAGAATGTTTCATTTTTAAAGATGAGGAAACTGAGGTTCAGGAAAACTAATCTACTTGCTGGTGGTCACATAGTCCATAAAGATTATATTTGACAATGTAATAAACTTTGTTTATTAAAAAATAACTTTGTTTATTTTTACTCCAAAACCTATAGTGTCTGGCATGTGTATTTGGCTAAACTGGTCAACCTCGCCTAAAATGAAAAGAAAAAAGATAACAGAGAAATTACAATCCTAGCTCTGACTGGTTTGACTCAGTTGGTTGGGTGTCATCGAAAAAGCAACGGGTCCACACATTGGTTTGATTCTTGGTCAGGGCATGTACCTGTGATGTATGTTCAGTCCCAGGTCAGGGCTCCTGTAAGCAGCAAGTGATCAATGTTTCTCTTGCATGCTGATGTTTCTCTTCCCCTCTTTCTCCCTCTCTTCCCAGCTTTTAAGATAAATAAAATCTTTTTTTTTTTTTTTAAGGAATTACAACCCTAAATCAACAGAAACATAGCAAAGAACATTTAAAAACAAGACTTGTGACACATCTCATAAATCTCTAAGATAAAATGCAGCTCAAAACATTAAAGGCTGTAATGACTGGATACATGAGAGGCTGAGAAATGGAAAAATGCAGTTGACATAAGAGCAAATTCAGGCTCAGATGCCTAGGCCAGCGTGTTCTTCACATCAAGCTGCCAAGTTAGAAAAGCCTCCTGTGAAGGCAGGAAAGAATTGCTACTTTCATTCTATAGATGAAGATACACAAGTTCTCTTATTTGAGGAAAGTCATTACTAGAGAGAGAGAAACAGCACTTACATAGATCAGAGTCTGCCTCAGTTTGTTTCGTTGAGAAGGGCCTGGATGTCAGGGTGTGATAGATGGATGGACTCCTGGGATGGACCAAGCAGGAGAACACCAACTCTACGACTCTTTGGATCAAGATGTTCATTCACCGTTTGGAAGTACATCAAAGAGAAGATATGTGGAAGAATCTGTCTGTCTGTTAGTTCAGATCCAGAAAGTTTTGTTGGAGGCTTTGTTTCTCAAAGATTGATAGAAAGTCTCTCATATGTCTACAATCACATTGCGGGTTCACTAAAAGGAGATAATATTTTTAAAATTGTGTTGCCTACACAGAAGGCCGTGCCTTGGAAGAATATTAGCTTCAAGAGAAAGCACAGTTCTTACCAATGTTGAGATCCATTTGGCATTCACCCTAAGCACACTACTTAAAAAAAAAAGCTATTTCCAACGGTACTAATAGGATTATAAGCTTAATTTATGTCTAAAACACCAACACTTGGAGCAGAGGTTAAAAGGTAACTTCTAAAGGTTAAATTGGTGTGGCTCAGTGGATAAGGCACCAGTCTGCAAACCCAAAGGTCGCTGGTTCGATTCCCAGCCAGGGCACATAACCAGCTTGCAAGCCAAGTCTCCAGCCAGGTCCGTAGCTGAAGTCAGGTGAAAGGCAACCATATATTGATGTCTTTCTCCCTCTCTTCCTCTCTCCTTTCCCCTCTCTCTGAAAATAATAAATAAAATCTTTAAAAAATAATAAAAAATAAAGGTTAAATTAAAAGATGACTTTCCTTTTTTCCCAATCTAATTCAACAGACATTTACCAAATATTAAATGTATGCAAGACATCATTAAGTTGAAAGTCAAACTCAATCTACCTGTCTTATTTTTCTGTCTGTTGAGGCATTTTATTGGCACATATTTATTACATCCCTAGAAAAAGAATTCCAGGATTTTCCCTCCTGTGTATTTTCATCTTACTTCTTCATGGTCCACGATGCCCACTGAGACTGTCAGTACAATGAAACCAAACTGACAGGACAGAATCTGGTTGTTTTGCCATTTTTCTAGATCTTTGAGTTGTACATCAAATCTTGGGCTGATTGCTTTATACTTGTTTAACCTGCCTATGAGGTTCACCACAATTTTTCCAGTTCTGTGGTCATTAATTATTTCAAATTTGCCCATGTAATCATGCTCCATCATCACAGTTAGAAACAGGATGATGATTTTGAAGTGTGGCCTAATAAGAACCTGGTGTTTGCCTTGGCTGGTGTGGCTCAGTGGGTTGAGCATCTTCCCACAAACTGAAAGGTCCCTATTAGTCAGGGCACATGTCAGGGTTCCAGGCCCCTGGCTGGAGGAGTGCAAGAGGCAACTAATCAACTTTTCTCTCACATACCATTGTTTCTCTCCCTTTTTCTCCTCCCTTCTCCTCTCTCTAAAAGTAAATAAAATCTTTTAAAAAGAACCTAGTGTTTGCCACTTTTTTCAGTACTCTGAGGTACTCTTGAGAGTATCAGTCAGGACATTATAGAGGCACAGAGAGATAGCAGAAAGAATTCACCTTATTTTTTAAAAACAGGTTTACCAGAATCATGTTTGCATACTACCCTCAACATCTTTCTCACAAAGATTTTAAAGATGATCCCTTATAATAGCCATTTATCTTCCTCTTTATTCATGAACATATTTTTATTTTCATCATTGCTATATATAGTTTAAGCCCTGTGGACAACAGAAAGAAAAATAAGAAAGGAAGGGAGGAAGGGAAGAGAAAGGAAAGGTCCTTGGCTTATAGAAGTTAAGAGCCTAACAAGGAAACTAGCATTCATATGAAACTATGAATGATATAACTAGAGAGCAATTATTTCCTCACTACCTGAGCTTTACACACACACACACACACACACACACACACACACACAATTTGTTTGCTAAGGAGGATAAATAAATTTTACTGGGTCTCAGTTTTCTCTCTGTGTAATGAGGAAGCTGGATATGATATTTGTTAAGATTCTTCATAGTTCTAAAATCCTATAAGGCATTTAACATTTATTGAGCATTTGTTGTGTGTAAAATGAGAAGTACTGTTCTAGGAGATGTAGAATATAGAGCTTGGTAAAACTCATTTGACTTTAAAGAGACTATAATTTATTGGCAGGAGAGCAAATGCAAACAACTACATGTATTGGAAGAGGACATGAATAAAGTGCTGGGGCAATAAGAGGAAGGAGGAATTAATGCAAATACGGGACAGAGAGGGATGGAACCATGAAAGAAAAAGCAAATTAGTTTAAGGATAGTACAAAGCTGAAGCTACTGGGTATGAAGGGCAAAGAATGTTAAAAGAAGAGCAAGAAAGATAAACTCAGAAAGGACCATTGTGGAAGATCAATAATAAGCTGATCTAGCTTGGTACTTGTAGAAGATAACTTAGGGCAAATTAAATCAACCAGTCCAAGGTCTTAGAGAACAGCCTAAATATCAATTTTACTTTGAACTCAAGGACTATGCTAAAGAGCTGGTAAAGTACGCCTTGTTTTAGAACAGAAGAAACGGGCAAAGAAAGATGGTCCAGCTGATGTTGTTTGTTGTGTTGAACCCCAAAAGCAGCAAGAGAGCTAGGTTGTAACATGCTAAATCTGGACAGATGAGAAGAAAATTCAGAATTGAGGAAATCATCGCTTGTCGTCCAGACAATTTGAGTATATTTCAAATGACTAATGTCCTAAGCAATGGAGTGGTTATATTTCCCAGGCTTCTTGCTGTGCAGTCAAGTCAATTCGTTCCACTTTAAAATGGCAGATTGATGAGGATATTTCAGGTGCTTTTCTCCAGAGGAGGAATTATGAAGGGGACTCAAGGATTAGAGTATATTGCTAAGGCTAGAAGAACCCAATCAAAGAATCCATTTTAAAATCTGAATAGCATCAACCAACAGGAAACCAGGGAATATACGTTTAAGGTGCCTCTGACTTCTCACAGCAGACATGCCAGACACACCCCTGTAGATAAATAAAGCACAGAGAGATGGAGATGGGATAGGCAAGGGAGCTGAGCCTTGGTAGACAGGGCCCATAGGAAGGCTACAATTTGGGTTGACAGGAAGAGGAGGAGGATGTCATAGTCAGAGAAGACATTTCCTTGAAGGAGGGGTAATGATATGGAAGATGAAACCAACAGGATTTACACAAGAGATGGCCCAGAAGAGAGTCCAGCTAGAGCAAAGATAGCCCCCAGGGGTAGGAACCAGGAATATGTGCCCTCATGTCTATAATATAAGAAATGGGCACAAAGGCTTACCCCCAAATCTGAAGCCTAGAAAATTTGTTTTCAACATACATAAGAGAACACGTCTTCATTTTTTTTCAACAAGTCACAGAGGGACTGAGACTATAGGACCCGGGGTCCAGATGTGCAGCACCAAGACTTCTGTTACAACAGGTGCTTCTAAGATACCTTGTCTTCTAACCCAGGTCTCTAACATAGCCAATTTTTTTTTTTTTTTTGAAAAGTGCAATCATTTCAACAACAGGGTCATTCAGAACCACTTTTCCAGGAGATCTGTGACTGTTTCAAGGCCTTCTCTGCTGGTGACAGCTCCTTTGTGGTGACATGACAATGTAATTTCCTCCAGGCATACTGGTTCCAGCTGCCCATCCTCCAGACAGACTGGTGCATCCAAGACCAGGAAGCATCCACTGAATCTGAGTAGGTTTGCTTAGATGTAAAGCTTGGTCTTCTTCTTAAGGAATCTTGGGTCACGGAAGCGAACGAAGTACATGCAGAAGTTTTAATCCTTTGAAGTGCACAAAAGGCACCTCTCCAGGTGAATGCACCATGAAGACACCAAAAAATGTTAAGTCGTCCCTCCTCTTTATGGGGCTTGAACTACTTCAAGGAATTGCTTGAGCAGTAATCATACCTATTTTAGGGGACCCTATAGGACTAAGGTTTCTTTTTGTTTTCCTCTAATAAAATCTAAAACATACATAGCAAAAGACTAATTCCATATTTTACCCAGATAATAATAGCTCTAGAATCTAGTGAGAGCCAAATACTTGGCAGAGAATGGTGAGTGAATGGCCTAACATGTTACATGCATGGGGAGCCAGAATGCCTTAATTCTATCACTTACTATTTGTGAGAGCTTCAGAGCACTACTCAAATTCTGTGTCTTGTGTACAAAATTGGCATAACATTACCGTCCTCATGGAGTTGTGGAAATTAAGGAGTTAACACACAGATCTCTTGGAAAAGAGCTTGGCACATAGCAAGTTCTCAGTAAGCACCTGCTGTAGTAGTAGTTGTTTATTGTTGTCATACTTGCTCCCTGAGTTATGAACCCTGGGGGCAGGTGCGTCCACACTGCAGGTGGAACGTCTTTTCTCAGCCACAATGCAGAATGAGTCATAATGAAATTATGCTGCCAACTTCCTGAACTATTGAATTACATGAGCTTTTCCACATACAATCACCATTTTTTTTAAAGTTACCCTTTCTGTTTGAAGTTCGCAGATTACACAGGCTCTTTCCTCAACCCCACCTTTTCTTTTCAAGGACATTAAATCCCAAAGAAAGTGATTTGAAAATGATTTCTTTTATTGCCACCCTTTCCCCCCATTCATTCTCTTGCCTCATTTATACCTACAGAAAAATGATACTTCATTCATTATATTGTCATCCATACCTGTAGCTTATAACTGCTTTGTGTAAGTGTATGTGCCTTTCATTTGCATGACTCAATGTGTACTTTCTTTTCCCTCTTCTTACAGTGGGGGTCACCCTAGCATGGGGGAATAGCATACATTTGGTTAGCAGTGTATGAGGTAATGTGCATTTTTTTATTGTCCTAGAAAGAAGATCTGGGATATTCATGATCAGCCACTAAATTTCACTTCAGTCTTATCCTGGTACTGTCTTAATTACATGGACTTTCATCAGTGTTCACACACCCTGTTGGCTGGCAAAATAATGCTGTCTCTTCACAAAGACATCCACATTCTAATCCCTGGAATCGGTGACTATATTTAGGTTGCGCAGCAAAGGGGAATTAAGATTACAGATGAAAATGAGGTTGTCACGCAACTGATCTTAAAAATACGAAGATGATCTCTGGCAGCACAATCAAAGAGGGACACAGAAGTTAGAGATCAGAATGATGTAATGTGAGGAGGATTCAACTTTCCAAAGCTGGCTTTAAAGATGGAGAAAGGGAACCATGGGCCAGAGAATGTGAACAGGGTCTAGAGGAAAGGGCAAGGAGGGGAACTGCCCCCTACAGCCTCCACAAAGGCATACAGCCCTGCTAACACCTTGACTTTGGCCCAGTGAGATCCATATTAGCCTTCCGACCTACAGAACTGTACAATAACAAATTTGTACTGTTTTAAGCCATTGTATTAAGTTTGCAATAATTTTTATAGTAGCCATAGGAAACTAACATACGCTCTATCACTTGACTGCACTGTGAGGAGGTCTGGCTGGCATCCCTATCTCACACTACCCACTGCTCTTATTTGTCTTTGCGTATAGAAATTACTAAGCACCTACTCTGTGCCAGGAACTCTGCTGGATCCTGGAAATGCAACATGATTAAGACATAGCCCTTTCATTACTCAGCAAATATTTCTGTGCCTGGGCTCTAAGTTAGATGTGGTAGAAATGGAAAAAAAAAAAATATATATATATATATATATATACACATATATATATATATATATGTATATGTATATATATATATATATATATGCCCTACCCTAACGAGGTTCACAGACTTCTGAGAACTTAAGCCACATATATATTTTATATATAAAACTGCATGTTATAGGAGCATAGAAGAGAGACTACCTATCTCAACTTGATGAAATCAGGAAAACTTCAGACAGAGGAATAAATGGAGCTTGGATGAATCTGAACTTGCCAGACAGACAGGATGGGGAGATATTCAAGAACTTTGATGCAATGTGGCAGTTGAAATCTGAGTAATGCATATTATGAAGAGGATTTTAAATTGTATTTCATTCCAGTTACTTTTAAGTGAAATGGAAAAGCCACATGTGGCTGGTAGCTGCCATATTGGACAGAGCAGACTATATCCTTCAAAGGAAGGAGATTGTTTTCTTTTCCCCTTTTCCACTTCTTATTGGAAAGCAGATGTTGTGGCAAAGTCACGTTGGGCCACGAAGACGGGGCATCATCCAGAGAATAGAAGGGAATTGGGTCGCTGACACCTGCAGCCATCTTGCAGTTTGTCTTATGTTCAGATTTTTATGTGAGAGAGATATAAATGTTTATATTGCTTAAGCTATTGTTATTTTGGAATTCTGCACAGCAGCCAAATCTGTATACTAATCAAATGTCTTCTACAATAATGAAAAGCCATAATGACAATCTTTGCAAAGGCTTTTTTGACTTCCTTTCCTTCTGGGTACCAGGCCCTATGCTAACTGCTCTGAATGGTCTCATTTAATCCCCACACATTCTGATAAGGGACAATAGTATACCCCCATTCTTCGGATAAAATGGAACCTTAGAGGAGTGGCTTATTAGTGGTAGGATGAGGTCTGATTGCATTTTAGTATACAGATACATAATATAATAAGTACTATTAAAGGCCAGGCAAATTGAGTGTGCAAACAGAGTTTTTAAATGCACAGATGACATTTATATTTGCAGCAGACATTCTCTCTTGTCTACCCAGCACCCATTCTCTCCTTCTGTTTGAAAGCAGAACCCCAATTTGTCCAAATTAGTTTCTGACATCAGGAAGGTTAAGTTCCTATTGCAGAATCCAGGAGAGAAATCCTGACTGGTGTAAACTAGTCGTGGGCATCTCATTTCCCTTGGCCAGTAAGTGGTCTGAGGATAGGTACATAGCACAGTTCTGGTTAATGAGATGCAAGCAGATGTCTGATAGGAAGGGTATCGCCCTCCACACAAAAAAGCCAAATCCCCGCCCAGATGAAGATGCAATACTGGAGGTGTGGCAACCATCATGCAACCATGAAGACAAAAGCCAACATTATAAGAATGGCAGCTTGGGGAGATGAGTGCAGTCTTTGTTGACCTTACTGAGATACTACTGCTCCTTGCCTGGACAGCCTACCTCCATGCTTCTTGTAACATGAGGAAAACAAACCCCAATTTATTTAGGCCACTATAAATGAGGATTTCAGTTACTTAGAGCTGGAAGGCTTCATGATATACATACACATACATCTTTTTATTCTTAGAAAAATAAGGAAAGGTTACACAGCTTACAGTGGTGTCCTGCACACTCTTGGCTAACTGCTAGAAATCAATTTCCACTGGCTCATCCACAATAAGAATCATTTCAGTTTCTCCGAAACACATTTTGGGGAATATGAAAACTAACCTTTGAGTAACAGCTCAGCCAAATTGCATATGATTCCCTTTTCACTCTCAAACTAAATATATTTTCCCTCAATTACAAATATTTCTCAAATAATGCATGTGGATAAAAAGCACTTGTAGTTTCCTGTTTTAGAGTAGTAATATTCTGAAATTTTAAAAGAAATCTGTGTAATCACACTTCATCACTTCTTGTAGTTTAGAGGAAGAAAGCAGAAACACTAAGCTTAATATTTATGTATTCAATTATATGAAATTAGAAATAAGTTCTAAAATATTTTGGAGTGGTAGATACTTTTCGGTTGAAGGGAGAAGGAACAAATATTTTTCTAGCCATATGTTAAATAGAAGTGCACATATAAAAACATTTACTATGCTACCACCTTAACCATGTTCATCTTTAATCTGATTTATAACTAAAAAGATCATGTGGTAGCTGGTTTTGTACTATTTCATTCACAAAAAGAGATTATTCATCAAGCAAGCACATTTTCCCCCTGGGATTTCACAGAATAAATGAGCTAGACACATTTTTCTTTCAAATACCAAGCTAGACAAATTATATTTCCCAGATAAAATCAGTAAGGTATGAAACAGCAAATTAAGCAATAGGTAATCTTCAACTTTTGGGGAGGGGGTGCGGGGGGGATTTTGACAGATTGAATAGAAGTTGAGAAAGCAATGTGAATAAAGACAATATTGGTATAAGAAACATACCTTGGAGATGATTAATGGTTCTCCGTGCTCCAGGCCACCTTTCAAAGTAAAACCCCAGGGAGCTCCTCCCTGCAGGAATGCTTCCAGATAAATGTACCTTCCCGTGGGGGTCGTGTTAGGGTTCAGTGTGGCGCGAGTCTCCTCGAAGTTCTCTGTGGTTCTCATCACGCCAAACGCGTGATCCTACAAGTTAAATTGTAAACGCCCGCAGCAGATTCAAGAAAGTGGTGCTTCAATTACACAGCACAGGATCCCATTCTTCCTGATAATGCCGGCCGAAAGGGAGGTTTTAAGAAACTAATTCTTCCAGACATCAAATGTTCTTCTGCGCTTAACTCTAAAATGCGGACGCAGGAGGATTTTTCACTTCAGCATTCTGTCAAGTCTCCTCCTGGAATTCAGTGCTGGCTGAAGCCGCGGAGGGGTGTGTATTTCCTCACTCTACCGGAGAAACCTCTCCCAGCGTCGCTCTCAGGATTGCTTCTATTTCACGCGCACACACAATACAAACATCTCCAGAATAGTTTACAGAGGAAATTTAAATAGTCTTACAATATAGTAAGAAAATTGCAAAACCGCTGATGAATACCTCCTGTTTGATTGATTATCAACCCTTTCTTCTCCCCGGAGTGAAATTTACCATTACAATAGCCTCCCTTCTCCCCAGAAGTGGCTTTAAAAGAAAGGAAGCACTTACTATGCTTCTGCTTGCTTCAGAATTTTCAGACTTGTCCCAATGAAACAGAGGAGCGGTGCTAAAACTTTTTGCTTATGTTTTTCAGCACTAAGTTCAGAGTTTATTTCTTGCGAAAAAAAGGGAAAAGTTTTGCCGTATGTAGCGAACAGGGAAAAATGCCTGGTAAATCCATCTTCAGTGGAAAAAATATCCAGGAGGCAGCCCAGTTGTTTCTTTGGTATTTCAGTGCCGATCAGCCAAGGCTGCGGCTGGCCTGCACGGAGAGAGAGTAAGGAAGAGAGGAACAGCAGGAAGGCGAATAGAGAGAGGCACTGCAACCTTCCTGCACGGCAAACACTGCTCTGCAGAATTCAGTTCAGCGCAAAGACCTGACCAATCAAAACTGTCTCACAGTTGATAAAATACCATACAGATGGCTAATTACCAGGGAGTAGAAAGTGCTTGATCGAATAGCTCCACCTTGTACCAATTAAAGCAGAATCCCTGGGGGTGAGACACAGGCCTTGGCATTTTTTAAGCTCTGGGCAATTCTGCTGCGCAACCCAGTCTGAGAAGCAGTGGCCTAAGCAGTGTAAGTAAGTGTCAAGGGCTTTATGTTTTTCATTTAGAAGAAAATACCAAGTATAATACATGAGCCGCCTCTCATCCTGAAATAAGATTCTCCAATCTAATTTCTGCTTGTTTGACTCAATATAAACAGGAGGCAGGTTTTCTTTGCTATTTTAATGACCTATTCCAAGACTGTTATCCATTCTTTAAATGAAAAGAAATACTTAATGCCTGGCAAGTAATAGGCAATCAAGTCCGAATATCGTTCTGACTTCAGGTTAATGGTGGAATTTTCTAATAATGTTATATAAAATTTAACATAACTACTTTTCATTAAAAATTTGAACAGTACAAGATAACTACGTCTTTTACCCAGAAGCCTCAGTTTTAAGTTAATGGAACAAATTAGAATTATTTCCAAAGAATTTGTTTGCAAAATATTTTTCTGTTTAAAAGAATAAGATAATGTAAATTATGTTGGAAACAGGTTAAAATTATTGTGGGGTTTGATACCAATTTAATTTTTAAGTTTGTACTTATAAAAATTAATGTGAGAGAAGCAGACATAACATGCAACTAGTCTAGATAAGCGTATTTGATTTTCAGTAGTAACTCCATCTGAGGGGCTCAAAGACAACAAAAATGTCAAATCTCATTTTGGTATGATGATAGTGCCGTAGGCAGTTAGACAAGAGCAGAGCAAGGACTATGGGCCAGGTACAGAAGGTCACCAGGGCAGAAGGCCCCAAGTGCCTAGCAACAGGCAAAACTGGGAAAACAAGAACATTGCCCCAAAGGCAACCTTTTCTCCCCTAGTATTGATGATCATACATTTCAAACCCTTTGGCCATTCATATCTCTGGTCATGTGGTTCAAGTTTTCCCCTGACCTTTCCTTCCCTAGCCTCGTCATGCATTATCCCCCCTTGGAGGAGGAACAAGGAGCCATGGAGTGGCCTCCTGCAACTCCTAAGCATTAATCCCTAGCAATAACATCTAGGTTCAGCTGTGTTTCAGCTCTAAGCACAGAGAAGCAGCAAAATCAGACAAGGTGTACCATGGCTGACCTCAGAACCTGCTTGACCAATGACACTCTACCCTGGTGCCAACCAGTGGAAACCACAACCCTGAATGGATACACCTGGAAATCTGATTAATATTCTATTGAGATGCTCCCTTAGGGCCTCCCCTAAAATTTCCACCCTTAGAAGCCCTTAAGATGAAGGGCCCCTTCCAGGAGCTCATCTGTACCTTTTCTGGCCTCCTTCTCTGCCCCCAGGCATATTACTTTATCCTTCTCTCTCCTAAGCTCCAAGGGCCTTTTCTTTTGCCTTTGGACCTTGTTTCCTGAGGCCATTTCTTCTATTGCTCACCTTTTCTACCTCTGTGGCTTTCCAAATAAACTTTTTCTTATAGTTTGAGTCTTGGCTCTGAATTTTTTCCTATCCAGAACTCAAATACTGAGGTTGCTGAACGGAGGTCCAGTCTGAACCCACCGCTCCAATACCTGGTGCTGTCACCAACAATAGTATTTCAGTGGAAACATCAAGTGTACCAAATGAAGATACATTATATTTTTAAATAAAGTCATAAGTAAATAAAAATATTTTCTTAAAGTTATTTTTTTGTGGCACTTACAATCTTATTCTTGGTTCACTTTGTAAAAAATGGGATTTTAAGTCCCTGGCTGGTAGCACAGTGGATAAGGTGCCAGCCTGTGAACCCAAAGGTCGCAGGTTCGATTCCCCAGCCAGGGCACATAACCTGGTTGCAAACCAGGTCTCCAGTCAGGTCTGTGGCTGGAGGCAGGTGAAAAGCAACCATACATTGATGTCTCTCTCCCTCTCTGCCTCTCTCCCTTCTCCTCTTTCTAAAAATAATGAAATAAAATCTTTAAAAAAAAGGGGGATTTTACAGAATCAACATTTATTATAAAAAGTAATGAAGCTAAAAAAAAAGATAAAGAAAATAAAAAAAGTTAAGTAGTGAAGAATAGAACTCAGTTCTTGTAGTCTAATGAAGCCTCTGTTTTACATTATCACCAAAAATATTTGACATAAGTATTTAACAAAAATTGATATATACTCTAAAAAGAAATATGTAAAACTTCATTGGGTGGATATTCAGAGTGGCAGCTGACAGGTCAGGGTTAGTAGAACCTTTTTCCCCATCTTCCATTGCTCAGATTCAAAGAATATTAAAGCTGTGAGGTATAAGCCCCACACCCCTGTACCTCCCCTTCATTTATTTTTAGAGACAAGGACACAGAAGCCAGAAAATGTTAAATGATAGAACCACGCATTCTACACACAGAGTAACAGGCATAAAATTAAAATCTTCTACACTTAGGAAAAGAATCTCAGCTTAAAATAAGTCTTTTGTATAATTTATGATACAAAGACACTTTCTATGTGACCAGCATCTGTAATTCATAAGGAAAACTTTTGGTTAGGGCATGTGATTTGGGTCCAAACTCTAATTAGAGAATGAAATTGGACCCTCTTCCCTCTTTAAGGGGTGGAAAACAACCCTGGTATCTTGAGTTGCTGACAGTAAAACCAATAAGGATTGTAAATGAGAACAGTGTAGTTGTCTTTCTAAATCCTTGCCATGGGATTCAGGCCTTCTGGTGGAGAACTGATTGATTAATTGATTGATTGCTGCTCAGTGACTCTCTGGGGAACCACATCTTCACCTGTCCTGTGGTACTGTGGTCTAAACGTGCCTCTGGCACTAGGGTTGGATATATGAACTGATGTCAACCTTGGCTCAAATGATTAGTATATGGATGCACATGTGACTTAAGCTTGGCCAACGTAGTAACTAGAAAGTTTACTGGAGCTAACAAAAAGAGGCATTCTCTCCTACTGCTAAGCTGGTAAGTACTATCTTAGAGTTGCTATAGGTCATTGTGGTCATCACAAACCCAAGAAGGCAGAAGCCAACCACTAATAAGTCGATCCAAGATATGGAGACAATGTTCTGGTAATACCATGTGAGCCCTAGACCTATTGTACCTTACTTAAACAAGCAATTCGCAAAATTTTGGTGCCAGGGCTCCTTTACACTCTTAAAAATTATTGAGGGTGCCAAAGAAATGTTATTTGTATTTTATCTATTAATATATACTGTATTCAAAAATTAAAGCTGATAAGAACATTTAAAATAAGTTTACTTCATTTAAAAATAACAAATCCACCCTGGCTAGTGTGGCTCAGTAGACTGAGCAATGGCCTGTGAACCCAAGGGTCATTGGTTTGATTCCCAGCCAGGGCACATACCCCAGTTGCAAGCCAGGTCTCCAGCCAGGTCAGTTCCTAGCTGGAGGCAAGTGAAAGGCAACCATACATTGATGTTTCTCTCCCTTCCTTTCTCCCTCCTTTCCCCTCTCTCTCTGAAAATAATAAATAAAATCTTTAAAAAATAACAAATCCATTATAGTATATTAAAATAACTAACATATTTTAATGAAATATTATTACATTTTTCTCAAAAAAATTACTGAGAAGTAGGGCATTGTTTTACATTTTTGAAAATCTCCTTAATGACCAGTTAGGTAGAAGATTGGTTCCTAATGCCTACTTCTGCAATCTATCTGTTTGATATCACATGTCATATAGATCCTAGAGAACTCCAGAATATACTTGTGAGAGAACAAGTGAAAAAAAGTAAAGTAGGTCTTATTATTATGAAAGTGGTTTTGACCTTGCAGACCCAAAAGAGTCTCAGGACTCCCCAAGATCCCCAGATCACACTTTGAGAATCGCTGTCTAACCAGATACAACCATACCTGAGGCTATCTCTCTTATAACAGTTTTGTGAGCCCATAGATACCTGTTTTGGTTTTGGTTTTTTCCCCCCTTAAACATTTGGAGTTGGATATCTGCTACTTGCAATGGAAAGAGTTCTGAGTAATATGCAGTGAAACCCTGCATGGGTCTTCCTAGTTTAAGAGAAAGTTTAGGAAAGCTGAGTGCTGTTTCACTGATACAGTTTTTAATCTTTCCTTCCTTCCTTCCTTCTTTTCTTTCTCTTTCTTTCTTTCTCTTTCTTTCTTTTTCTTTCTTTCTTTCTTTCTTTCTTTCTTTCTTTCTTTCTTTCTTTCTTTCTTTCTTTCTTTCTTTCTTTCTTTCTTTCTTTCCTTCTTTCTTTCTTTTCCTTCCTTCCTTCCTTCCTTCCTTCCTTCCTTCCTTCCTTCCTTCCTTTCTTTCTCTTTCTTTCTTTCTTTCTTTTTCTTTCTTTCTTTCTTTCTTTCTTTCTTTCTTTCTTTCTTTCTTTTCTTTCTTTTTCTTTCTTTCTTTCTCTCTCCTCTGCTTCCTGACTTCCTTTTGTCTCTACTTTAAAATTACTACGACTTTCCTAATCAAATTTTTTCCTTCATGACAAATTGATCAAACAGAGCTCACAACTTTACATTCTATGTATGAAAAATTCCCACTGTTGGTGATTGAGTTCATGTTGCTCTGTTACTGTAAGTGTGACTCCAGGACAGAAACATATTTCAATCTTATTGACTCTTTCATCTATCTGGCATCCCTATGCCACTCTTAAATGTTATTTGCCCAATCACTGCTTTGATGTCTTAGAAATTATGCATCACTCTCTTTGTTAACATTACTTAAGGAAAAGTTAACTTGTTCTTTTCAAAATTCTCACTTATTGATTCTAATTTTTTCACAGTAAGCTGAAATGTTTTTCTCTTTATCTTTACTAGCATTTTAAATAGCACTTTTAACTTACAGGATGCTTAAATGCCTTTGAATTTAATATTTCAAAGATTAAAACTGTACTAGATTATATCTGGAAATGAAGTCAGAGTGACATCTAGTGGATGTTCTAACTAAATAATCATAAAGGAACTGTAGATAATAAATTATTAAATTATATGTTTGGAAGGTTATTAGACAGTCTTAGAACCATGATAAATAAATAAAAATCAACTTTATTTTAGTTATAATTTTTAATTGACTTTTTAGAGAAAGAAACATCAATTTGTTGTTCCACTAATGTATGCATTCATTGGTTGATATTTATAGGCACTCTGAACATGACCTTGGCTATCAGGACAATGCTCTAACCAACCAAGTTACTTGGCCAGGGCTAAAAATTGAACTTACTTTATAGTTTGATGACCTCTCTAGGTACGCTTTCAAATATAATCTCTTTATGTGCCTCCTTCTTAAGACTGAGAAAATCTTTTCCAGGAGCCCTTCCCTCACCTCTAAACGCCAAGAAGCCTATCTGAAAACAGTCTCTTGGAAGAGGGAGGGATGACAGCATACCGGCTAGTTTAAAATATTCAGTATCCATCAGCTAAAATGACCCATGATGCAATGTCTTGATTCTATAAAATATTGTGTTGAATCCTCAAACAAAACTAGGATTCTGTGAGAAAGCCAGAAGGGAAAATGGGTGTTGGGTATGTAATTTACAGCATCTGCTTCACTAGCTACCATAAGGGTTGTCCCAAAACTATTCAAGCACAGTCAGTTGAAATCATTTGGGAATAATCAAAGTGTTCTGTGTCTTGAGATGGTAGTGTCACAGGTGTTACATGTGTCGAAATTCATCAAATGGAACACTCTAAATGATGTAGTTTATTGAATGTAAATTGTATCTCAGTAAAGTTAGTTTTAAAAAATCAGTGACTCTACCAATGGATGAATGGATAAACAAAACATAATCTATACACACAACAAAATGTTATTTAATCTTAAAAAGACAATTTTGACACACACTACAACATGGATGAACCTTGAGGACATTATGCTATGTGAAATAAGCCAGTCACAGAAGAACATCTGATTCTACTTATATGAGGTACCTAGAGTAATTACATTCAGAACAGAACGTAGAATAGTGTTTGTCAGAAACAGGGAGAGTTTGTCAGGAATTTGGACTAAGTGTTTAATGGGTACAGAGTTCTGGAGATGGATGGTGGGGATTGTTCTAAAACAACGTAAATATACTTCATGCCACTGGACTATACACTTAAAAATGTCAAAATGGTAAATTTTATGCAATGGATATTTTACCACAATAAAAAAAGGTTTTAAAAAGTGCTTGTAAAAGGTAAAGAAACATTTAAAATATGACGTTACAATTAATTGGTTTATTATTCTTCACATCACCATGTTGAGGGTAGATGTCGCAAAAGCGGCAGATGCATAAAGAACCAAATAATAGTACCTGGTAGTATATACCAACTATTAGGTACCTTGCAATAGTTATAACTGTTGCAGGAATTAAGTTATTTTAAAGCTGGTAGAAATATATCTATAAAGTCTTTTGTTTATTTCTAAAAAGAGGACCAAAAGATCTTAATAAGAATATAGAAAAGAAAGTTTTCTTTCTTTCTTTTGGAAGAAATAGAATTGGCTTCAAAGACATTAGCAACAATGCTATTTGGCCTCAATAACCGAAACAGAGTATATGAGAAACGGCAATTTGCCCTCATTTTATTAGCTATTTGGCTACAAGGTTTTTAAGTGAAATTTATTAGGGTGACATTGATTAACAGGATCATATAGGTTTCAAGTGTACATTTCTATGATACTAAATCTGTATATGGCATTGTGAGCCCACTACCTACAGTCAAACCATCTCCCATCACAATATATCAGGCCTCCTCCCACCCCAGGTGTTTGGCTTTTATCTCCTATTTCTCTCCCTTTTTCATTCTTCTGTAAAGTGTTTGTTCTTAAAACAAACTTACAAATTTAAATGTTTATAAATGTATATATTTTTAAGATTTTATTTCATTATTTTCAGAAAGAGGGGAAGGGAGAGAGGCAGAGAGGGAGAGAAACATCAATGTATGGTTGCCTTTCACCTGCCTCCAGCCACAGACCTGACTGGAGACCTGATTTGCAACCTTGTTATGTGCCCTGGCTGGGGAATCGAACCTGCGACCAGGCCGGTGCCTTATCCACTGTGCTACCAGCCAGGGCAAAAACTTAAATGTTTAAAACCTCAACTCATGAATTTTATTATAACTGTATAGGGTTACTTATAATTTAATTTTTGATTTGATTAGTTAAAAAAAGTTCTGTTTCACCTGATGCAACCAGTTTGGTAAATGAGTGATAGTTAGAAAAAAACATTATAACATATATAGCAGAGTATGTAAAAAAATTTTTTTTACCGTTGTGTTTTCTTTATGACTTTGACCTTAAAGATCTTTGGCTTGAAGATCTTCAGAACTGAACCAGAGTTACAGAGTAGCCTGGATTTTGGTATAGATAATTTTCCTTTCTGATTATGAGGATTAAAAAAAATGTAAGTCTTATTTGATGGCCATATTTCCCTAATTCCTTGTACAAGAGACACATAGACGTGGCTCAGTATATATTGTAGAGGAAATAAATGAGAAGTCATCTCTAATAATTTTTGTAATCAAATAGGGTAGGCAATATTAAAGACCATATCATTCATATTCAGATAGTCTTCTCTCCATTCAGGACACAAGAGGAGAAATAGATTTAATAAGAGTTTATTTAACAAATATTCACTTAACACCAATTATATACCAGCAACATCAGTGAACAAAACAAACCCTGCCTTCATAGAACTTATATTCTGTTTGTAGGAGATAGTTCATAAATAATCACTGTGAACTAATTAACATATTAGAAGGTGGTAGGTGCTGTGGAGACAAATGAAGTGGAAAAATAGAGGGAGTGTGAGATATATGGAAATTAAAACAGAGCAGGGAAGGGCCCAACTGCTTTCCAAAATTAGTTGTGATTCAATTTTTAGGAACATTTATTGGCAGGGTGGACTAAGAAAATGAACAATTTCTAATTTGAGGTTATTCTTTTTTCGTTTGTTTGTTTTTTTGTTTTTTTGAAGGTGGTATTATTGTTGTTGTTGTATTACATCCATCCCCTTTTTGCTCCCCTCTGTCCCCCTCCCCACCCACCCATTCCCCCCAAAGTCAATCCCACCTGTTGTCCATGTCCATGGTTCCTTTATACTAGGTTTTTGAGGTTATTCTTGAAACTAGTTTTGCAAGAATTTCATATACTATCCAAAGTGCAAGAATGTTTCTTCTCTTTAGAGTTGATTGGAGGTTCTTTTTTTTAATGATTGAGGTTTTAAAAATCAACTTTGTTGATATATGCATATACATCTTGTATATGATGTCTGACAGGATTTATGGTACAGTTTTAATAAATGTTTTTGTACTAGGATTAAGTTATATTCTTTGATTTTATAGAATCATAAACTTTTTCAGTTAGAAAAAAGTCCCTTGAGATAATTTATATATCTACCATTTTACAGATGAAAATGCTAATACTCAAGATTGTATATATAATGTCAAAGCTCTTACCAAATCTGGTTTCCTTATTTCTGAACCATCCGTGAATCAACTGACTGTTCTTAAGTACATTCCCATATTGCTCAGCCATGTAGATTGACCACATTAAGAAAGACATTGGTTCCTTGAGTGTAGAAATTAGCTTTGTATCTCCTCCAGTGCCCAGCACAAGGCCTGGTCCAGAGGAAAAATGCAATGAAGGAAGACATCTTAACAGCCCTGGATCCGTTACTTAGACCCCCAACCTCCTCTTGTTAGTCTACTGTCTCCTGGCCTCACTGGACAAAAGGTTCCCACACACTTAAAAAACTGTACCCAAATAAACAGAATCAGAACTGACAGAGGAGAAATCACAACTGATACCTCAGAAATACAAAAGATTGTAAGAAATTACTACAAACAACTATATGACAAAAAATATGACAACCTGGATGAAATGGATACATTTCTGGAAATGTATAATCTACCAAACTGAACCCAGAAGAAGCAGAAAACCTGAATAGGCCAATAACAACTAGTGAAATTAAAGAAGTAATCCAAAATCTCCCAAAGCACAAAAGCCCTGGACCAGATGGCTACACAGGTGAATTTTACCAAACATTTCAAGAAGAACTAACTCCTATCCTTCTCAACCTATACCAAAAAATACAGGAAGAGGGAAGACTCCCAAACTCTTTCTATGAGGCCAATATTATTCTAATCCCAAAACCAGGCCAAGACACAACTAAGAAAGAAAGCTACAGGCCAATATCTCTGATGAACAAAGATGCTAAAATTCTCAACAAAATATTGGCCAAATGGATTCAGCAGTATATTACAAAGATCATACACCATGATCAAGTGGGTTTCATCCCAGGGATGCAAGGATGGTACAACATTCATAAATCAATAAATGTAATACACCACATCAACAAATTGAAAGATAAAAACCATATGGTCATATCAATAGATGCTGAAAAAGTGTATGATAAAGTACAGCAACCATTTATGATAAAAAAAACCCTCAGCAAAATGGGAATAGAGGGAGCATACCTCAACATCATAAAGGCCATCTATGAGAAACCTGAAGCCAACATCATACTTAACAAACAAAAACTGAAAGCTTTTCCCCTAAGATCAGGAAAGAGACAAGGCTGTCCACTTTCTCCACTTCTATTCAACATTGTCTTGAAAGCTATAGCCATCAGAGAAGAAAAAGGAATCAAAGGTATCCAAATTGGAAAGGAGGAAGTCAAACTGTCATTATTTGCAGATGATATGATAGTGTACGTACAAAACCTGATAGGCTCCACCAAAAACTTACTCGACCTAATAAACAAATTTAGCAAAATAGCTGGGTATAAAGTCAATATCCAGAAATCAAAAGCATTTTTGTATGCTGATAATGAAACAACAGAAATAGTAGTGAAAAAACAAATCCCATGTACCATAGCAACAAGAAAAATAAAGTACCTAGGAATAAACTTAACTAAGGAGATAAAAGACCTGTACTCAGAAAACTACAGAAGAATGAAGAAAGAAATCAAGGAAGATACAAATAAATGGAAGCATATACCATGTTCATGGATGGAAAGAATTAACATCATTAAAATGTCCATACTACCCAAAGCAATCTACATATTCAATGCAATCCCAATTAAAATACCAATGACAGACTTCACAGAAATAGAAAAAATACTTCAAAAATTTATATGGAGCCAAAAATGCCCACAAATAGCCACAGCAATCTTGAGAAAGAAGAACAAGGTAGGAGGAATCACAATACCGGAC